>OX376649.1:1235000-1633545 GCA_947386135.1 Melanchra persicariae | reverse complement strand
TTGCTGCCAGCTGTCATTTTTAGATCTTCGGCAGTCGTTACGGGTTCTCAGTAGCCAGGAAATCTGCTAAGGAGTACCGTGTTACCCAGTTACATAGTGAGTTGGGTCTGATAGGCAGTCTCTCCATATCAATTACTGCTATTCAGCTAAATCCGATTTGTTTTGAAACCGAACCCAATAATAAAATTCCCAATCTTCCTTTTCCCAATAGTTGGGAAAAGAAATGATGATGACCACTAATAGTAATTTGAATACTGTACCTTTATTAACATAGTCGAATGATTTATAAAAACGCGAATCTTGTAATCTCGTGATTTATTGAACATTAAGATAAGTTATTTTTGTTAGGTTTGGTAATTTAGAACCTGGTTACTGGTTGGCCGTGATGGAATATTTCCTAGATTTAATTACGTACAGTCACGCTAATCGTCTAAACATAAAAAAGCTATTTTTTTTTGTGTTTAATAAAATAATTTTTGCAATTTAAATCATAATATTATTTCATTACTGAATGACTGAGTGATTGAGTGACTGACAGGCAACGCACAGCCGAAACTACTGGTCGTAAAAAGCTGAAAATTGGCATGTAGATAAGGTTCCTTAGGGAGCGCAGGTAAGGAGAATTTCCCGAATTTTCTACAGGAACGGAAAAAAAAAACGGGATATTCGCGTACGAACTCGCAAGCAAATAATAAAGAGATTTTATTGTAAAAGTTTATATATCACTTAAATTAGGGACAAGTGGGATGAAAAGTCCTAACATAAATTACCGATCAAAACGCAATTTTTTGAATGACAACTCTGATGCACATTCGATGGTCACGATAATTCTAACATTGATGGAAAAGAGTATTACAAAAGCTTGTTTATTAGGTTATAAATGGTATCCCGGAATAATTCAAGATTATTTTGATGAAAAACCTAGAAATATATATTATAAGTAACGTAGGTTTGAAATCTCTCTAAATAAAATAGAATAGCATCATGCTGTTTTTTCATATTAAAAGCTATTAAACGTCTTTTCAATCGTAGCTATCTTTACAGAGATTATCAGTAGAAATATTTGTAGCATTTCTTATTATTGTTCGCCCGGCGATCCTTCGTCAGCTGTCGGCGACTGTATCTGTGACGCGCGTCAATCAACTCGCGAACGATTCAATAAAGTGTCAATTTTGTACTTACGCCCTTGTTTTTATGGAGCTTTTAGAGTGGATTCGATTTCACTGTACGGTGTTGAGTTTTTGTGTTGTTATTTTTAGTAAGTTTATCGATTAGAGAATTGCTGTTGTACTATATGTATTTAATCTTGAAAATGTAAGCTAAACATATTATTGTTTTGCTGGTTTTATTTTCATTTTCCGAAATAAAACTTCATTTTATAGCAATACAATGAACTCTTAAGATAAAAATTGAACAGATAGATTTGTTTCTTTCAAGTTATTGTTAAAAATGCTGATTCAGCATAAATCTTAAGCACACTCTGAATTAAAATCCTAATTCAAAAATAAAAAAATCACAAAAACTTCCTCTCCCTACATCCAAAAATATTAATATACCCACAAGAATCCAAAAACGCGCTAAAAGCATCAATAAACATAGCAAGTCACTACTGAACCATTTGAAACGAAAAAAAACAACAGATGCTGACAAAAGAAGTCTTTTGTCAGCTCGCGCGACTGACATTTGTCAATCAACCCTCGCGCCTGTCAGCTGTCAATGACAATTAATGGCCGCCCATACAAAGTTTTATGGCTTTTATTACCCGAATTGTATGAAAATGATTAATGCAAGCACTAATGCAAATCCACGCGGGCGAAGCACGGACTCACTTATTGTGTTTTTCGTAGTTTTGTATAAAATTGATTTATTGCGAATTTCGCAGTTACGTCGTTGTGCGTGGTGACTGTGGGCGGCGTTGTGTGTAGGTCATTATTGGTTCGTATGAAAGAATCGAATATTTCTGGAAATTGAAGAAAACTGAGGACCAATTCTACTAATTTTTAAGCAACGCTCGCATTTTTTGGTACTCAGATTGTAGAAGTTGGCCGATTTCGATCACAACTAATGCTTTCCTGGGCTCCTCATGATCGCTTTATCACATAGCGCATTCATCAGAAATCAAGGCAGTATAATAGGGGCTCGCTAGGACCTGTGCCTGCCAGGGTTGCGGAATTGATTCAAAAGAGTCACGGCGGCCGTGGAACGCACAGAGCATTTGAAAACACGGATGGGTTGCAATCAGTAAGAGTCTGACACTTTCTTCAAGAGCAGTAGGAGTCATTTGATGATTTGACTATAGCTTTATACAAGGTAAAATTGCCAAGAACCTATAGTGATAGATATTGTATACACGCCGATCCTGACACTCTTTAATTGCCCCACCTACTTGGTCCAGTGCTCCCAGTGCAGGGCACAGGTCAGGAACGAACATTGAGCACCATTCATTCGCTGCGTGTTGGCGAGTTTATACTTGGTACTAAGTCGCTCTGGTTTACTTGCAGAGTTTTTCTACACCGTACGTTGCTTTCTGTAGTATGTGTACCTAACTTAAATTGCATATTACCTCGTAAGTCAACTAAATAAAGGTGACATTTATAAGACTGATGCAGTAGTAGTGAAGATAAAACAGTGGGGAATCCTTTTTATTAAAAATGCAAAAGTGTGTTTGTTTGTTTGCCACACTGTCGCTCCTAAATCGATGAACTGATTTTGATTCTTTTTTGTACTGAGATAGGTGGAATCTTGGAGATTGCTATGAGCTATTTTTTTTCGAATATAAACAACGTGTAACAGAATAAACACAATACCTCGTATGAGGTCATTGTACTATGGGACTAACACTAAAATCACGGGACAGAATGAATGACTGAAAATGGGACCAAGGTTACGGAATTTTTTCGAAAGAGTCACCGCGGCCCTGGAACGCAAAGGGCGTTTGGAGGAGCACGGATGGGTTTTCGTCAGCAAGAATCTGACACACCCTCCCGCTACACCCAGAGCGAAAGGAGTGAATTGATGATTTCCCATCCATAAATAAAAACCTAACCTAAAACCTACCTTCTAATACTAACAATTTCAAATTTATTACAATGTCCCATTAAAAATATTACAAAATATAATTTTTTAATTTTGCGAAATAAGAAAATAATAACAATATATTCCAAAGCCTGAATACAGTAAGAGGATCGTGAAAGTTAATATAATCCCGAAGCAAACGTCTTGTGAAAATAATTAATATCGATTTCGAGACAGAGCGACTGTTTTGCTCAGATCTGCTGTGGTCCAAGTTGTTAGAGGCAGCGATTTTACAAATAAAACATTAAATTAATAGCCTCTTTTTGCTAAATATTAATGTATCGCTCGTAGATGGAGCCACTGTGTCGCACTCAAGTAAAATACTTATTTTATAAAAAAAAATGCGAAAATATTTACAAACGCGTCTTACACAAAATAACTCATTGGGCATCAAAAAATTCATCCACATCGCTGTCAATGAGAAAAATGTCCAGAACCCAGGCAGCAATGCCGCGTAGAATGGCAAAGCTTATTCTTTAGACGAAGAAAAGGCCAGCTTTCTGGTCACGTGAACAGTCGACAAATTGTTTGCTGATGTCCCAAAATACTCAATAAGCACTCGGACTCCATGGGCTTAATGTTTCAACCCTAAACGGCTGAAATTATTATAAATATTAAACCCAAGTTCTATATCTCACGCTCCCGTTATCCTCTCTCATCTTACGCCTCTCGTCAACGTCACAATTTCATTACCGCCGAGATCCACGTCACGTCACATCGCGTCACGTCAACTCACGTCAGTCCCCGTCACTTGTCACCCGGCCGTCACTTACCTGCCACCGGCGGTTTAGACAGTTCGTTAATTAGACGGTAACTTGATGTGTTACGTGTTTTTAGTTCAGATAATGTAGTTTTAGTTCTGTTGAGCGTTTGGGAATAAAGTGGGATAGTGGGGTGTGTGTTTTATTTGCGTGCTCTTGTTAGACCAGAATTTCAAAAGGGCGATGTCCTCTACATCGCCTTTTTGAAAATCTGATTTTTATTTGCAATTTGGTGTCAAAATAATAGTTTCATTGTTCACCATTTTATCATTGTATAGGAGACGCACTCCAATATCCATTTAAACACCAGTGTCAATGCCAACGTGCTGATATAAATAAGCTTTTTTATTTTTTGTTTGTCTCAGTTCCTGACCTCTCACAACCCTACCTAACATCTTCTCTTTTCATAAGATAGCCAGCAGATTGACCTGCGAGAGGCCACTCACACTAAATATAATATGATTGTCAGTGTCTTTCATGCCCAGAGGCGTCTTACGCTAGGGCTTATTAATATTGTCCTTATTTGAAGACTTTGTACCTTCAACAAGATGGGTATAGAACTGTCAGTGTCGAGGGAATCAGACTCTTGATCTGTATACTATTTGGCAGCCTTAAACCCAACCTTTTTCTTGATTACTGGTGGTCTTGTTGTAAAAACTCTTTCAAGGCCGACCGTTCTTTCACCTGCAGTACTGCACCACTACCATCTATCTAGACGTGGATATAGGTTACTTCTAGGCAAACGTGCTCCAACGTCAACGAAATCATTTCTTGTTTTCAGGTGAGATTATGCCTAAAAAAAGTTGCAATCATACATGGCACTAACACTTATAAACAGGTCAGATCGCCAGCTCATCGGTCCATTGTCAGCGAACGTCGTGGGTCCACACTCGTGTGTCGTGTATACCTGATGGACTGTCGTCAAATAAATATTGTTTGTCTCTCAAAACATTTTTTATTGAAAGTGTAGCATTTGACCACAATTTCACCTGAAGTTAAGCAATGATTATGTCAACGATGGAGCACGCTTACCTAGAAGTAGACTATTCACTCTTGATTTAAAGATCTCAAGGTTGTAACTATCAGGAAACACGGTCTAAAACTCATCAAACGCCGGTCTTTCTGCTACCTCCAGCTCTACTCCACTCCCGTGTATAAGCAAACAAAATAACATCAGGATTCATACTATTTGACATCCATAACCTGCCACAATGCTCGCTAAATAAAACCTTGGACTACAAGCACACTTGGCACTAACAATGTGCGTATGAGCAGGTCAGATCGTTGTCCGTGGGTCTATTGTCAGCGAACGTCGCGGGTCTACACTCAATTGATTGTGGCAATTTATTACGCGCGTCGACTTGACAAGTACGGGCCGATATTTATTTATTGTTGACTTGATGTTTTCTAGATATTATGTACGGTTTGATCTTCAAGGCTAATCAACGCTTATCGCGGTTGGTCCGGTGATGGGTGACCGACTTTTCTTATTGAGATTCCTCCGTGGCTCAGAAACCACATTTTGTTGATGATTTGTAAGTTTAAGACAATCTTTACAGGTGATCGGGAGCCAACAGTCGTTCCAAAGGGTACCGTTTTACTCAGTTACTGGGTTGTGGAGGAGATAGGTAGGTATTCCATGTAAAATTAAATTAAAATTTTAAAAAAAACCCGACACCGATTTTTAGCAAACATAGCTAAGAACATTCCCGACTAATTCACCTTTCAAAAAAAAATCAAAATCGGTTCAACCGTTCAGGAG
Organism: Melanchra persicariae; assembly: GCA_947386135.1. NCBI lineage: Eukaryota > Metazoa > Arthropoda > Insecta > Lepidoptera > Noctuidae > Melanchra > Melanchra persicariae. The sequence goes on along the minus strand of OX376649.1, from coordinate 1,627,947 downwards.
TTACGATTCCATAGACAGACACACACAGACACGTCAAACTGATAACACCCCGTCGTTTTTGCGTCGGGGGTTAAAAATACTGGTAAGTACTCTTATAATACAGATACAACATCTGATTAGACTGAAAGCCGACCCGACCGACGAAATTTCCTAACTATATTGACGGCTTCCAGTCAAACCGGATTCAGCTGGAAAAAGACTAGGAATATTGATGATTTATTTGACTGCAATATGTTTCAGTAGGTACTGTAAAATAACATTGCAATAGCTATCTACAAGACTTGACAAACTGCTTGACTATGAGACATTACAACAACATAGTCATACAGGTTCTTTGTATTTGCACAAGAACATAATCAGTCTTGCTTCATATAAAACCTCAACTCACACCCAAGCAGTATAAAAGCATCAATGTACTCGTATCTGTCAATACACATGTTTACCCGGCCGCAGCTGAAGCGATGCAAGTGATTAAAATAAAGCGCTTCTTTTTTCGCCACAAACTCCCGCGAACGCGTCCTGACTATTTTAGATTTGATGATATATTGTCGACTTTCCCGCATTGGAAGCCGGTGTAGATGTGGCGTTAGGTAGAATATCTGCAGTTTCAAGTAATTAAAATTACAATTTATTGGTGAATCTATTACGGGATCCGTCTTTATTGTGTTACAGGATAAAAAGACGCACACTGGGGGGAAATCTATGGCTAGCAAATTTCGACTGAAATGATCATCTTTCGACTGACACAATCATTATTAATGTGTATTCTTTATTAAAAAATAGAGTAAGGAAGATATCAAGAAGAACTTTAAATGTGTCAAGTTCCAAGAGGCCTATGGAAGTCTCTTAAAAGTTGGAAAAACAGTTGCCCAAAAATGCTAAACTGTCTTTTCTTGTAATATTATCTTCGGAAACGCTTCCGAAAAGATTTGGAAGCTCAGCTTTGGCTACTGGTTTTGCCTGCGTAAACATACCTCGAGATTACAATCTCGAAGTATGTTATATGCCTGTAACCGTATCCAGGGTCCCATCTATCTTTATACCAAAATTCATCAAAATAGGTTCAGTGTAATGTTATGTGTTAGTGGTAATGTTTGTTAGTAAAAGAATTTGATGGACTCGTTTTCGATCACTCACTACCCCACACTAAGGTTTGTAAAGTCATCGGTCATCGGGAAATCCATTTTCCTTCAGAGATTGTATTCCAATTATTTAAATTTATGCTAATTTGTAGGTAATGTCGATTTTATATTCTTAATTTGCTAAATAGTAGTATGCCCTAATGGGTAGTTTTTTGAGTTACCCTATCCTCACATTGACTCATGTTAATTTTGTTGGTTCAGTTAAGAGTGAATGACTGAGACTAGGTACTGTAGGTTGGGCTGCGGAATATGTTCGAAAGAGTCACCGCGGCCCTGGAACGCAAAGGGCAATAGGAAGGAAAATGGATGGGTTTTGGTCAGTAAGAGTCTGACACCCAGATCGGACGGAGTCATTTGATGATTTCCCATCCTTACGAAAAAAAAAAAAAAAAAAGGTACTGCTAGGTTGGCTTGGAGAGAAGATCATACTTTTACCATAATAATCCACTTACCGTCAGACAGCTGCACATCAGTGGTAACACAACTACAAAAAGTATTATCACTTATGTGCGGTAGACCTTACATACAAACAGCTCAAACTACCTTCAATACACGTAAATAAAAAACAGTCCCAAACCATTCCAAAAACAAATAAAAGCCCATCTCCACTCCTACTCTATGTCCAGTGTTTGTGAGACGTAGTAGAGGTGGTGGGGGAGCGGGTGGAGGGGGACGCACAGATGCGCCCGCGCAGTCGCCGCTGTGACGAGCCTTGACAGACATAAATCAATTGTCAAAGCATCGGCGGTAATCTTCAGTAATGGTGGGTAGAGTTGTGTGGATGCGATTGTTTTAATGTTGGACGGATTTTTTGTAATGCTTTAATAGGAAACAGTTCACATTGCGTGGACAAAAGTATACATAGCAAAACAGAAACTGAGGTACTACAATTTTCTCAGGCCATAGACAACTTGACTGACGTTGCAGCAGAATAGAAGATTTTAAAGGTACCTCTTGTTGAAGCTGTAATTCTGTAAAAAAAAGATTTCTTTAGCAATAAAGATATTTTTTACAGAATATTCTTTTTCTAATTATTCATAAGCTGTCATTTATGAACAAAGGTGAGCTTTAATCCAGAACTGGTACGATAACAGTTTGCTGTTACTGGACACTTATTTCTGGATTGAAGCTCGACCTTAGGCCTGAATTATACAGAAAAGGCGTGGTGAAGACGCGGCGAAGATGAGGCGCAGGCGAGGCGTAAGGCACGATGCCGTTTCTTAAAGTTTCAATTCAACATGTAGGTAGGCGACACGTCGTGTATTATACACAAACGGCGCGGCGCAGGCACGCTGCTCGCCTGCGCCGCGTCGTTTGTGTATAATTCACGCCGCGTCTTCACCACGTCTTTTCTGTATAATTCAGGCCTTAGAACGATAGAGAGATTGCAAATGAGTGAAAATACTAAGTGCACAACATTTATGCAAAAAATGTGAAAGCAATCAAGTACTTAAACCTACTGACGCGTTAAATTCGGAAAAGCAGACGAGTGCCAGAAAACTGATGTAAAAAATTCTCAATTTGGATACTCATCATTTTCTTCTTTTCTAAACAATACCACATTTCCTTCCACACCGCATCCCCCCTAAGCCAACGCTATCAAAGGGCAACGAGCACAGCTTAATAAGTCCAAATGGCGGCGGCGACAACACAAACGTGTTGTATCATGTCCCAGCCGTGGGAGCCATCGATTGGCTCAAGTGCTGTCATCTGTCTGATTGGTTCAGATGACGGTTACTTTAGTTTTAACGGGCCTTCATAAATGTTGGATGTATGGGAGAGACATGTGAGCTTGAAGTGTAGTAGTCTTGTGATGATAAGACAGCCAGCGGTTGGTAACGGGGATCGCAGCCCAAGAAACGTCAGAAAGACTTCATCAACTCTGAGACTCTTCTAGGGTTAATGCAGTCTTTCTTAACAGCATTTTTAATTAGTGCGAAACTTGCGGAAGACAAAACCTAACATGAAGTGGTTTTTCCCAACTATATTGGGGTCGGCTACCAGTCAAATCGGATTTAGCTGAATACCAGTATTTTACGTGGAGCGGCTGCCTACCAGACCTCCACAAACTATTAACTGGGTAACATGGTACTTCTTGGCAAGACTGGTGTCAGATTCTTGGACTTCTGACAATCCGTAACGACTTCCAAAGATCTCCAAATGACAGCCGAACCCGGGACCAACGGCTTAACGTGCTTTCCGAAGCACGGAGGAGTCTCGGTATGTTAAGGTGGTCACCCATCCACAGATCAACCTCGGCAAGCGTTGCTTAACCTTGAAGCGGCTTATGCGGCTGTTATAATTTAGCCACGAGCTTATCCACACCATCTATTATTTATTTTTAACTTTCACTTTTCCAGATTTTCCACTAGTTTTTACTTCGCGGCTTCCCTGTGATTTTCAATCCCTCCTATTTGCCAACCAAACGTAAACAGTACTGGCTAACTATGTAGTTAACTTCAAATCACTATCTACGCAAATTACAAGGAATTGTATGCAAAATAGATCCTAACAGCACTATTACGGCCAGTAATCCATCATTACTGGATCCTATTATCTAAATAAATAGGCAGCCTACCTGTTTTGTGATATTATCGTCAATACGTGATGGTATAACTGGTGCTTATGTTCCCCTTAGTTGATACAAAGTAAAATGTACTTACTATAATTGAAGAGGATATTGTTTGTTTTTTGTTGGGAATTATCAGCTGACAGATGTTTTTAAAAAGCTCAATTAGTACAGAGACTTGTAGATCGCGCCATCAATTTTATGGTCTCTGAAATTTAGATTTTCCTTTTTTAATCTGGGTCTGCCAAGGTTGCGGAACCACCAGGGTAGCGGAATTCGTACGAAAGAGTAACCGCGGCCCTGGAACGCAGTCATTATCGTTGAAAAAAAGAAAAATGTTTCAACTCATTTTAGTCAGAGCATAAAATAGACAGCCAGATGAAGTTTTTGGACACAAAACATCAGAATTCAAAATAAACACAGACATCAAGCATAGTCGGTACATCAGTACTCGATACCACAGCACATGCATCACTACAAACACCAAAGGACACAGGTAATGTAAAACTTACGGCCGACTCATTAACAAAGCACTTAATCGATTGGCGTCATTTAGCCTCAATTTGAACCTTATGCGGTCGTGATAAGGGTGAAGGGTTGTTTGAAAGGCGACCCCTGAAATATGAGTGGTGGCGTCATGGCTACAGTGATTGATGGGTGCTGACTGACGTGTGCACGAAGTGGGGTGTGGTGGGCGGTGGGCCGAGGGATAAGCTGTAGCGGGTTTATGTTCTGAATGTACAGTTTCGAAATGGGACTGGTAATTTGTGTTATAAAATGGAGATTGGTGTAAGAAAAAACTGGTTGGTATTTGAGGTGCTTTTGATTTATCTGCATGCGAAATGATTTGAAATGGTTGATTGCTTTTTTGGTGTTCTTCAACTTGTTTGAAATCAAATGCTTTGTCTATCATAAGAGTTTTTCAAGATTTTTTTAAAGGAACTCAACCAGATCTGAAAATCAAATAAATGTTAGTAATGTCATACCAATGAAGCAAACGTCTCTCAAACAGAAAAACAGAGCTAGAGATCGCTGACAAAAAAATAATTTAAGCAAGCAAAATATACCGATTCTAAGCTACGAAATACTTTTTCTAATTTTTTAAGTTCTGACAAAGACGTAGCATTTCTTCTCTCTCTTACGACCTTTTTATTTAAAATGTGTCATCAGTTTATGCCTTGCACCATTCTGTATTGGGGTTTGCTCTGTACACATAAGCATGGCTATTATAGTTTTGACCTGGACTCTTTTAGTTTCAATTTTCAACATATTGATTAAATACGATGGGTATCAACGAATGTGTCTGGTTTTTTCGGTTTCCGATCTGCTGGCTGATTGATTTGATTACAGTATTTTTGGTTAAAAGGGTTTTATTTTAGAGAGAATTCAGTGTGGAGTTTACTGGATATATTTCATAATTTTGTTATGTAGGTACCTATGGTTATCTCTAATCGTAAAGATACGTTTAGCTTGATCACCTAGGTACGCTTAGTTAGGCGCATTCCTGGTAGGCTACTTTTTTATAGTCGCAATTTTTTTTTTTTGTTAACATTGCCCCACACTAGGAATTTCTCTGTATCGTGGGTGAGTTCACAAACATAAAATCTCACAAACATAAACAGCCAGACCCGGAACTGTAGGTCATACAAATATTTGTTCCATGCGGGAATCGAACCCGCGAAACAATCGCTCAACCACTGCGCCAACCGTGTCGTCGACGTGAATTATGTAGTTATAATATAAAATATAATTATTAAGTTCCAGTTCTTTTGTCTTGCACTTCCATTCGTGATGTTATTATTTTTATTTTAGAATACTATCAATTAATTGCAAAAAACTGGTGATGACATACAACACGAGATGTTATGGTATGGTGAGATAATTAAGATATTGAATATCACACATTTTGAAGTACCTACATTGTACACTTTTTCACCATGTTTTGGAATCTCGTTCCCCATATCCCTTACTATCTGGTGAGATACTGCTCTATCGATGAGCTTGCATTTATCAGCTCGTCGATATTAAAAAAAATACCTACTTATGAAAACTTATGGCTCTACGAAAAAGCTTCACACACTAAAACTTTCCCTCAATTCTGTCCAATATTTAATATCACGTTAACCAAAATATGGCACTCATAATGAACAGAAATCAATAATACCAACATAACCAACAATCCAGCGGAAACTCGAAAGTGAAATAGCGTCGAGATAACGTCAACTGTCGCTTGTCAATCGGCTGTCAGCTGTCAATCTGCACAGTGGGCGCAGACGCGTGCGTGCAGACAAAAATATTTTATCAATTAGATTATTATTATGTGATTCATCGGAAACGAGCTACGGTTGAAAAAGTGTGATGGAATAATTTTGAAAGAGTTGTTTGGTACTTAGTTACGAAATTTAAAGATGAGTTGATGTAATATTGGTTCCTTTTGATTGAAAAATAGGAAACCTCAAAGAGAAATAGGTAAGTAACCAATTTTTCCTTGAACTACATACTAATACTTAATGTACCAAGAGTTTTAATTAGCAGTACTTAAAACGTTAAAATAAAAGAAAAAAAAAGAGTTCATTTTCGCCAACCAGGTCGGTTGCGCTTACAAGACAAGTTTTTTATACTAAATGGAATATAACCCGCGACGACCCTTAGCTGAGAAGACAATGGCGGCTATGGGTAGAGATTTGGTTGCATGTGTGATATAAGTAAATTAAAACATCCTTAACTTTAATTCAAGGCGTCACTATTCGCAGAGAAAAGGTCAAAAGCTCCGTCAAATCCAGAACATTCCATCCTGCTTCTAAATTTTGCCACAAAGTATACTATGTCAACTCATAGCTCTGCATATGTCAGAACTGAAATACCACAAGCACAACACAAGCGACCAGTTTGAAAAGTTTGGACTATAATTAAAACATCCTTAACTTTAATTCAAGGCGTCACTATTCGCAGAGAAAAGGTCAAAAGCTCCGTCAAATCCAGAACATTCCATCCTGCTTCTAAATTTTGCCACAAAGTATACTATGTCAACTCATAGCTCTGCATATGTCAGAACTGAAATACCACAAGCACAACACAAGCGACCAGTTTGAAAAGTTTGGACTATCATCACTTAATCATCGCCCTGACAATCCGAGCGTAACTTGACAGCTGATGCTTCCTTTCCACGCTCTCTTTTTGTGATATATGATCGATAAATATCAATGGCTGTGCGGCTAATAGTTTTCTAGCTAATAGTCTCTGTGATTGAAGCGATTTTTGGGTCATGTATGTCTGAATAAAGAAATGGAATACTTATAGGATCACTAATGTCTATTTGTACGTCATTTTTCTCCGAATCTAATAGACCAATTCAGTTTTTTATTTGTATCTAACTACTATATTTCGCCACAAAATATGTCAGCTCATAGATCAGAGAGCGATTGTACTAAAATTCCAGTGACACAAGTGGACAGTTCCAACAGTTTGGTAAATCTTCACTAAATCATTACCCTGACAATCCGAGCGTAACTTGACAGCTGATTCTTCCTTTCCGCGCTCTCTTTTTGTGATATATGATCGATAAATATCAATAGATATGCGGCTAATAGTTTTCTAGCTAATAGTCTCTGTTCAACATAGTTTGAAGCATGTATCATGGGTCATGTATGTCCGAATGAAGAAACGGAATACTTATAGGACCACTCGTGTCTGTTTGTCCGTCAATTTCCGATTCAGTTTTTTGTTTGTATCCTACTTCTATATTTCGCCACAAATTATATCAGCTCATAGATCTGAGAACAATAGAACTAAAATTCCATTGACACAAGTAAACTGCTCTAACAGTTTGGTCAATCGTGACTTAATCGTCTCCGTGACAATCCGAGCGTCACTTGACAGCCGATGCTTCCTTTCTGCGCTCGCTTTTTGTAATATATGATCGATGAATACATCAATAGCTGTGTGGCTAATAGTTTTCTAGCATGGTAGCTCATGGTTGGCATGATGAAATACATATGAGAAAAAGAGCTCTTTTCTCATATGCATTTCGTAATCAGTCTGTATTTGAGTACAAATTTCCCTTTATTGGTTTGTCCTCAACGAATCTACTATTTAATAGTGGTTTCATACTTTTATAACCTAAAATTGAGTCAAAATTTACACCATCCATCCATCTCGAAATAAATTGCGATGTGATACTTTAAAAATTTGATAATGGTCTTAGTCAGCGTCTATACCCGAGCCTTTAAATTGAGTTTTAATGTCAAAGACAAACTGACTAATATTCGTCAAAGTAAAGTTATCTATATAAGTATAGAATCTTTCTGAAGTTGTTACAACACCGAGAACGAAACAACGACTAGGTAAGACTTAGCTACAGAGTTGTTTTGAAGAGAGATTAATCAAAGGAACAAATTGGAGAACTGGCAGAGAAAATCACCGACCACCTGAAGAAGCTTCGTCAAAAGAAAGAACCACCTGTAAGCTTGAAAGTTTTTCAGTTAACTTTACAGCTTGGTTAGACATCAACTGAAAACTAAAGCAGAAACGATTTGTTAGACAAAGTTATTTACATCAACTAGGAAATACTAAAATACTAGTAGTGTTTTTATTTGTTAAAATTATTAAATCCTACAATTAATACAGACGTTCATTTTTTTTATTTTGCAGTGCCTCAATTTTTAAACACAGGTATATTTGGTATGTATGCACGTTGCAAATTAGACGAAAAAGTTTTAAAACTTTACTGAAAATTGTCACGTAAACAAGCCAGAATTCAATTTAAAACATTGCAATTTATACTAAAAATACATAAGCTCCTTCACACGGTCGAAAATACCCGAGCTACGAGCTACCATTTCATGCAACCCGTCAACGTCACCGTGGATTGATAGACGGGAATATATCTAGAGCGGGTCTTGCGAGCCCCCTGCCTACCCCGCGCGGAAGTGTGCGTCCGTCCGTCATCCGTCATCGTCAAATGTGTGCACAGTGGGGCGACCTCGCGGAGTCTGGACAAAGGGGTAATTTGCAGGTGGTTGAATTTTGGTTTTACTTAGCAATTTTGTTGTGGTAGGTGTGAGTAGATTATATATGATCAAACGAACTTCCAAGTGAAGTTCGATCATTATTATATGAGTCGCTTCATTCGAAGATATTTTTTAACCATGTAGTCCCCTTTCCTTGCGCTAGCAACTACGCACGTCTATTTAGAGTTTTTTTTTTTTTTTTTTTTATAAACTGGCAACATCGTACCCCACCTCGCCGTGTCGGTCAGTTGTAACCGTCATTATTTTAGAGATGATTATAGTTATGATTTTTGCAAATCTCTTCAGGGTTCTTTAGGGTGGGTCGGGAAATTATATCTTCGAATGAAGCGACTCATATAATAATGATCGAACTTCACTTGGAAGTTCGTTTGATCATATATTATATTTCGTCGCTTCATTCTTCAGATATTTTTTAACCATGTAGATGTTAAGAGATAATGAGATTTGCTGGTTCATTTGAATAAATTGCAAGGATTTTTCAAATGATTAATTATTTACTTTTAAGTACATAGGTACCTATTGAAAAAATTAAGAATGTTCTTTTAAGTTATGATAATAATTATGCGTTTGATTTACAATCAATTCCTTACAACTAGTTACTATTATAAGCATACTGATTCTGCAAATTCGGCTTCATTAACTTTATTAACTTTACAAAACTTGACAAACGTTTGAGAACGACTGGTCTATCCCGTGTTTCTACGTATTGTGTCAATGCACACACCTGTCGAGCTTGCAGAAGAAGTTGAGGCGTGTCATGTACTGTGTGCACTGAATATATTATATATATGAATATATATATGTATTGACCCCACTTTTGATAATACCAATTTTATCCATGGACTTACGGTTTGAGCTGTGGCCGCTTTATTAGGTTTTTTAATTGTTAGTATTAAGTTGTTTATATTTTTAGCTCTTAAGATTTTTTGTCATAAATATGTAATCTGTGAGTACCCGGCAGCAGGGCAAATATTTTTATTTTCTAAAAGTAGGGCAGAAAAAGTACGGGTTGTTCTCTTCCTGGAGCAGAAGCCTTGATAGCGTCTGTTATCACTACTTTTTACTTCATTTGACGAGATATTGATATTCTCCAGTTTTATTAGGTTAAGAGTTTGGACTCGCTGTTCCGTACATAAAGCCAGTAAAATAACGAATCTTTTGGTCACTTGACTTAGGTCTAAATCTCGGTTCCGAGTACCATTTAGAAACGAGATTAAAATTAATTGCGGATCCCAGGTGTGTATGTATATTTTGGCCTGCTAGGTTTAAGTTTATAGGCTCCTTTTAACAACCGCTTGATGCATTCATCAGAACCGACGTTGTTGCCCAATAGTAACGAGAGTGCGGATCTGTGGGAATTCAAAGATCCATACGAGGCGCCTTTATTGAACTCTGTTGTCAAATAAGAGATACCTTTGCTACCGTGCTCTCAAAGTATCAATTTTGGTAATTTTGCAGAACTGCCACCAGAGTTTGTATGAGACGCTATATTATTTTTTGGTGTTATCAGAAAGCGACGCTAACATGAGGTCTATTGCTTCTACGGGGATATTACGTCGGAAGGCTTTTAAGAATTAAAGAGAATGGGGAAAAGCGTAGAAAAAATTGTGTTTCCAATTAATTGTAAATGCATTGACAAACGACGCGTCTGGGTCAGGAAACCCGGATGCGTACAAATCACATTTTTCATTAATGCGAGAAGCGAACAAATCAATTACAGGTTGACCTAGTTTACGAATGATAGTTTTAAATGCTTGATCTGATAAGCCCCATTCTATATAGGGGTTAATTTTTCTTGATTCAATATCAGCTTCGATGTTTTGTTTGGTATTAATATAAGATGCGAATATCCATATATTCCGGTTCTCGCACCATTGCCAAATTTAATAAGCAAGATCGTTTTAGTGAGGATATTGTACTCCTCCCATTCTATTAACCTGTCCGGCCCCGGCGACACACCGGTGTGTCGCGAATTAATCGCGAATTTAATGTTTATTTACCTATTACATAAGATTTATTTTATTTTAGGGAATTTTCACATGTTGGGCCTGAGCGGTATACAACTCAACGCTGTGTTAATGTCAACTCGTAACAATATGGAACAATTTGGTCGTTCCTTCGCGAAGTTTTTTAGTGCTAAGAAACCCAGTTGAAACCTAGTTGTAAGCTCGCAATTGTACTAACAAAATATGGATGTCTTTATTCCGAAATAAATGATTATTATTATTATTATTAATAACTCTAAGTCATTTATATGATATTCTCTTTCCTTCCATGATTCATGAGCGCGATTACCATCAAAAAATGCTCCCCACCCTGTATTCGAAGCATCGGAAAATATTTCCAATTCAAAATCGGGGGTGTCGACGAAGTTTGAACATGTAAATATATTTTGTGACCACCAATTTAAATCGTTAAGTATGTGTCGTTCCAGGCTTATTTTAGAATTATAATCGTTATGAAATCTATTCACTAAAATGTATTTTTGGTGCTCTAGGGTTTTGGTATATAGCCACCCGTATTTGACGGCAGGGCACGCTGCTGTGAGAACGCCGATTACCTAATTGAGCGAATTCTCTTATGGTACAGGGAGGTAAACCAATAAACTTTTTAACAAGCTGCGCGATATTACGACGTTTGTCCTTAGGTAAGGAAACCGAAAGGGTTGTCGTATTATAGATGAAACCTAAGAATTTGCACTCTTGTTGGGGTATTATAAATGAGCTCTTTTTATAATTTATCACAAAAAACCGAGACAAGTTAACACGTAAAATTTCGATAACATTACTGAGACACTCAGTGTAGATTTTTCCGATACATAAGATGTCATCTAAGTATATGACCGATTTATGTCCCTTAAGGTAGGTTAACCTCCTTCATAATTTGTGTAAACACTAGTAGCAATGGAAATACCGTATGGCATGGTGTTAAATTCGTATGTTATGGTTTCCGGTTTTTCATTTTCGAATTGAAAACGCAAGTATTTTCTAAATGATTTTATTATTGAAACTAAAAAAGGCTTCTTTAAGATCTATTGGTGCATGGAAACCATTTTTTAGAATAAGTTTAGAGGCGGTCCTATGATCTTCCATTTTGAAGTGACATTTTTTGAAGAACTGATTAAATGATTTTTGATTTAAGATGAATCGTTTTTCACCGTCTGGCTTATGTGATAAAAATATGTGAGATATAAACTGGTGTTTTATAGGTTCACAAACGTTAACCGCGCCTAGGTCTATGAGTTTGTTAATGGCGATCGCCATATCACATTTCTCTTGTTTAGACCAAAATGTTTTGGTTGTATTATGGGGTTGTAGTACTCCATCTGATAAAGGGATATCGACACCTTGACTAATCCATCTAAGAACTGTCATATTATCGGTGATTTTTGCCCAGCAATCATAATAAAACTTAACTCTGACTGCATGTACCTGAGTCAATGACGTCGTGTTGGAGCAAGTTGTTTGTAGTTGATCTTCGACTGGCTGAATGCAGGGGGAGACTCGGTAGTTGGACCGTTTGTGACCCCCTCGCCCCCCCCCCCCCTGGTTTACAATAGCCTTAGAGGCTTTAATTTTTTCTAAAAGGTAATCGTTGCAAGTCGGATAAAATTCGGCCATTTTCTTTTCCCAAAATCTAACAGATTCCGGTATGGCCGCAGAAACCATATGGTTAAGCGTTGGTGCTTGAAGTAACGGGCAGTTTTTGAGTATGAGGTAATTTCTCAAAAGAATCTCCCTATTTTCTTTTGTCATAAGTACCCTTTTTTTTAGCAAAGATACTTATATTTAATAAAATAAATGGTAAGTATTGTAGCGAGATTTTTATGAATTTTCTCGCCAAATTCCGGTGTCTCGTCTGTGATTTCGCCTAATGCCGCCAAAATATTTGGGTGGATTGGTCACAACTTCTGGGGTAGGAACCACTTCGCTCGCTGGTGGTTCTGGTGGTGATGAATCTGGTTCGAAGTCCACCAGTGTCCACATTTTCAGGGACAGAGTTTTTAAATTCTTTAAATGCTCATAATGTATCTACATAGGTAGGTATATGTATTTTTCCTTCGTGTATGACTCTCGGTCAACCTCTAGGCTTAGATTGTTTGCGTCATGTCTAGCCATCGTGTATAACTCGCGGTTACCCTCCAGGCAGACTTATAGACGCTGTATTGCACACATTTATTTTTCCTTCGTGTATGACTCTCGGTCAACCTCCAGGCTTAGATTGTTTGCGTCATGTCTAGCCATCGTGTATAACTCGCGGTTACCCTCCAGGCAGACTTATAGACGCTGTATTGCACACATTTATTTCGTAATCCGTTCAGGGGGGTCTCTTGGACCTGTTAACATTTTTCGTAAGTTATGAGGGTAGTCACAACTTTACTCGGCAAAGAATTCGTGAGTACATAAGAACAGTTTCACACGTGATTCTAGTTCATAGAAACCATGTTTGTTCTATTTATAGCCATCGTGTTATCTCGGAAAACCTCCCGGTATCATTAAACATTCGTGTTGCCATCGCGGACAACCTCCCGGTATTATTGGGTTACTTAGTAAAGTAACTTATGTATTTAGCCATTTTGTTACCATCTCGGGCAACCTCCAGGCTCCAAGCAGTATTTTAACTTTTTATTATCACTTTTCAAACACCAACAATGAGAAATATATTATGTACTTACTTGAAGTTTGTTCCGAATCTGATGACGAAAAACCTCTTATTCGACGACGATAAGCCTTCTTTTCTAACCTTCGTGTTTTATTCTAGTAATGCATAATTTTACATGTGTACTGTTAAGCCGCTGTCAATTTATGTTTTATATTTTATGTGTAAAGATTTAACTTGTTGTTTTTTGAGTATTACACCTGTTTGTACAACATTTGTATGCCCAGCAAGGCAGCACATAGTGAAACACTTAATTATAAATTACTCCACCAATGGTCAACATTTTATATGACAAATAAATATTTTGAATTTGAATTCAATTTTCTCTAAATATAACAATACTTGGTAAATATACTTTTAAACTTACCTACTACTTATTTAGTTTTGAAGACGTCCGTTCGTTGCTGCGCACGAAAAAAGAATGACGGTTACAACTGACCGACACGGCGAGGTGGGGTACGATGTTGCCAGTTTATAAAAAAAAAAAAAAAAAAACTCTAAATAGACGTGCGTAGTTGCTAGCGCAAGGAAAGGGGACTACATGGTTAAAAAATATCTGAAGAATGAAGCGACGAAATATAATAAAAGTTATCGTTAGTTTTCTGTTTTGGCGTTGGAATGTACTGAATTGAAAGTTTCTTTCACTCAAAACATCTTTTTTTGTGTAAAATTAGGGCGGCGCTTCTCCGCTTAATGAAGCGTTTATTATTATGAATTAGTTTCTTAAATTGTGTAACGTAAACTAATGCGTAATTTATGAAAGGAAGACGCTTGTTCACAAGTATTTAAAATACTTTTCGGACGTTGAAATAGCTTTGATCAGTACAAACAGAATGAATCTTAATTTAGCCACGTAATTGCTGAGAAGACATTTATATGAACACGTCTTTTAATTTTTCTATCATTCTATGAGATCGTTAACTTTTCAACAGCTTGCCTGCGTTCGTTATTCAAACACTCGCGAATCCGTGAACCGATATTTATATAGCCGTTATTTTTAAAAACTGCCATCTTTATTTCTGTCATAAATCGTACCAATCACGGCAATTATTTATAGCGTCTGTGGAAAAAGTGAATGAAAGTTATTTGTTAGTGTCCACACAAAAAGATTTTTTCTACAATTCTATTGAAGGTCCCGTATTCAAAAAGTAGCTACCGAAAAAAATGTTATTGCACTAAATCGCATAATTTGATTAACGAGCGTGTCAGATTCACGCGGATTTTTTGTCCGCGTCTTTTGTGGATGCAGGATTGCCGCAGTGTGCAGGCGATAATGGACACATGTCCCGTCATCCATCAGTGCCGACAGATGCCGCAGAGTGGACGGCATTTGTTTCGACAAGAGTTATAGGTGGAGTGCGCTCCATTTCAATATAGTTTTAGTTTAGTAATCGATACGTTTTAGTTTTGCCGACGAGGTGGGTTTTATATTGAAAGGGTAAAGGGATTAAAATTTTTTGGTGTATTGTTTTACGTTTTTAGTAGGTTTACTAAAAATTAGGTAACGTTACTTAAATATCTGTTTGAACTTCTTGTTGGTGTACTTAATGTCACTAGGTATCATCTACTTTTGGTTAAACGGAAACGAAAAGTAGAAAAAATTAAAACATTTTCATGTTTGACATTCAATAATGTTTTTATGTTCTTTACGGATAAATTAAAATAATCCTATGTAAGCAGGCTCCATAAAAAAAATAACATAGTTGCAAAAACAGATTCAATCAAATCTAGAGCTCAGCATCAATCCTACAAATACACTATAATTACAATGACAAAACACTTTAATAAAATAATAGCACACAATCGCATAACATCAATTTAAACACTCATCTGGAACTACTAAATATCGCGAGCGACATATTTATTTAACATTACAATTATTTCACGTCCAAAATAATATATTTCAATAAATAAACGAATTTATAACGCCTACGTAACATTTGAAATATTAACAATGATATTATATTTTGTTCAAAATAAACAAACGTTAGCGCACTATGCGAAGTAATTAATTTATTTGAATGTAATGAATGGAATATTATTTATATTTTTGATGGCTTACACTCCCTTTTTGGATCATTGTGGTGGTATTACGAAACAATATTATCATAGCCAAGAAGGCATTGAGACTCACATTACAGAGTTTTATTTAATGATTGGGAAATCATCAAATGACTCCTTCCACTCTGAGTGGAGCGGGACGGAGTGTCAGACTCTTACTGACTAAAACCCATCCGTGCTCCTCATAGTGCCCTTTGCGTTCCAGGGCCACGGTAACTCTTTCGAACCAAAACCGCAATACAGGGTGACTTTATATTCTTTAGCAATCTCTCAAATGGTCAAAGAACTCATCAGTTTTTTATAGCGGGACTAACCCTGAAATCACGATTTAAACTTCGCCCCCCGAAATACTTCCAATGAATTCCAAGTCAACCTGTACACCTACTTAACTTTACTTGCTTGCTTATCAAGAAATGTTTAGAACATAACCTGAATAAACTGAATATAAATTTTTAACTTAACCTCAATATTGGCACGTTTTCGTCTCTTGGCTTTTCAGTGCTGCTAAAAAAGGGTTATTCGATATTTCAACCCTCTGTGGTTATTCAAGGCCATGCGAATTAAGTAGCGGGTGGGGAATGTTATCAAAATTTTTGTCAAAACTTTAAAGTTTTCTCAAAGTTTACTCTTGTATAATAATCTACACTAATATTATAAAGAGGAAAGATTTGTTTGTTTGTTTGTTTGTTTGTTTGAAATGAATAGGCTCCGAAACTACTGGACCGATTTGAAAAATTCTTTCACCAGTAGAATTGTACATTATCGATGATGGACATAGGCTATAGAATATTTTGAAAAAAGTTAGGGATCCGTATGAAAACTTCGATAATGTAACCCAAGGTGTGAGAAAAAATCCTTATATCGCATACGCTGCGGAATCTATTGACAATAGAGCAAAGTGATGTACTACAGTTTTATAGAGGTCATCAATGTCTACAAAAAAGTCCGCGATACCATATGTCTAACTATTATGGATAAGTCACCATGACCGCTTTTTGTTAATATTAGTCAAGCAAATCCCATGGTGAAATAAAAAATGGTGATTATAGTACCATGATAGTAATCCTTATCCATTTAAATGGTTTGATAATTAAGGTTGATTATTTCCGTGTAAATTACACTTTAAATTATTCAAATCGGACCTTTCGTTCAAAAGTTACGACGGTAATAAACATGCTCGGAGTAAGAAAAATGTCGCGGCTTGAGCGAACTGGGAAGAATCATATCAATGCTTGGTCCGATGAAGTTGAAAATGATTTCGATAAAACAATAAGAATAACAAATGTTTGGATTTTTCGCAAATAAACTACATACCTACATAATAAGGGGTGAAGCAGGGGTGATTAAGTTTTTAGGGGAGGACATTATTGCTTGCTTTAATTTACGTCGGGATGCTATGAACAAACTAAAAATGGGATTATTGAAACAGATGTACCTAACAATTTTTGCATAATCAACTCCTGACGGGGTGAACGGGGTGAACAGTTGCGCTGAACCTGAGACCATAGAATAAGTAGAAATGGCTAAGTAATAAATGTAAATGAATGAAAATCGTTGTGCTTAATTTTCCAAAACTCACCTTTATAAGGGGGTATAGGGGGCGTTGAAGTTTGTGGAGTACCTACTAAATCCGCGCGGACGAAGTCGCGGGCGAAGTGCTAGTAATAACATATATGAATAGCACCATCCCATTACTTCTTGTGGGTGTCGTAAGAGGCGACTAAGGGACTCACCAAAGAATGGACAGCAGCATTTTCTGTAGGTATATTGCTACAGCTACACTGAGATCGCCAACCCGTCTGCCAAGCGTGGTGATTATGGCAATCACTACCATTTGGGGGAGGCCTATGTCCAACAGTGGACGTCTATCGGCTGATATGATGATGATGATAATTACTCTTGTATGCATATCTGACTGCACCTCGAATCATCAAATTGCCAATTTTAGCGTGTTGAGCGTTTACGACGTACGGCATTTGCTGTTAACTTTCAAGTCATTAGTTTTTTAAATTAATGAACCGATTTTAATGAAACTTCGTACGCATAAGCAGGATACATAGGTCTAAAAAGTTATCAGAAAACATTTTCGAAAAATAGTGTTACAGCTAAATTCGACCGATTTTAAATTTTCCATAGAAACAGATTTCCAAATATCTTTTTTTTAAATAATATATTTAGAAAATGTATGATAACTTTTTAGACCTATGCATTCTACTTATGCGTAGGCAGATTAATTAAAATTGGTTAATTCATTTCGAAAAATTATGACCTGAAAGTTTGTATGAAATGCCGTACGGCGTAAACGATCTTAATCAAAGTATTTTTTCCGTTGTCATGGCGACTGTACTGTGTACTTATGTACCAATAGAGCTTCAATTCAATTCAATTCAATTCATTTATTCAATAACGATTAACATCGTGTCTGAATTTCTATAACTAAATACATCAATAATCACTATCCATGCAATCCATATTTAAATAATTACAAATCCAAATGAAATATACTACGTAGGTCCAAACTTGCAAGATTTGTAAACATCTGATATATCGGATCACTGATAATATTACACTGACTTAATTCTGAGTTTAAGAAGAAGAATATTACAGCGTATCTTATAAACAACTTTAGTATATCATTCTTAACTGAAAAGTCGGGAGCAAAAGTTTGCCCGAGAAAGTCGGTCAAGGTCAACATGCTTTTGGGGTATATAGTGGGGGTTTCTCTAGCAATAGAAGGGTAATGCATATGCAGCAAAGGAATTAAATTCGTGACGCCAATTATTAGGCACACTGAAGTAAATGTGTATTGCTTGCTTGACTAATTAAAGTAGGCCGAAACCAAAATAATTTATTAATATTTTTTTTGGAGTTACTGGGTCATCATCATCATCATCATCATCATATCAGCCGAAAGACGTCCACTGCTGGACATAGGCCTCCCCCAAGTGTCGCCACACCAACCGGTCCTGTGCGTCTCGCATCCATCGGTGACCCGCGACCCTCACCAGGTCATCGGTCCACCTTGTGGGAGGCCTTCCAACGCTGCGTCTTCCGGTACGCGGTCGCCACTCCAAAACTTTTCGGCCCCATCGACCATCTGTTCTGCGAGCAATGTGCCCTGCCCACTGCCACTTCAATTTGGCGATCCTTCGGGCTATGTCGGTAACCTTGGTTCTCTTGCGGATATCATCATTCCTGATTCTTGAAACTCCGAGCATTGCCGTCTCCATTGCCCTTTGGGTGACTTTAAGCCTTCTGATGAGGCCCATTGTGAGCGACCACGTTTCGAGTCCATAGGTCATCACTGGCAACACTCACTGGTCATAGACTTTCGTCTTGAGACACTGTGGTATGTGTGACGAGAAGATACCGCGCAACTTCCCGAACGCCGCCCAGCCGAGTCGGATTCGAGTTACTGGGTAGAGGCTGAATATTTGGAATACTGCAGGTAATTAGAAATACTACTATGATACATTCAAGCCTTACTAATATTATAAATGCAAAAGTCTGTCTGTCTGTTAATCTTTCACGCTAAAACGACTGAACGGATCGTCATGAAATTTATATGTTGCTGATTGAAAAATTAATTAC
Source organism: Melanchra persicariae (assembly GCA_947386135.1). Taxonomy (NCBI): domain Eukaryota; kingdom Metazoa; phylum Arthropoda; class Insecta; order Lepidoptera; family Noctuidae; genus Melanchra; species Melanchra persicariae. The sequence continues at coordinate 1,608,895 of OX376649.1, read as the reverse complement.
TTAATTGTAAATTTACAAGAGTGAGTTTTAACATACAGATGTGTTTTTAAGTAGCTTTCGATCATGACTTGGTAATAAACCCCTTTTTCCCTACTAATATTATAAATGCGAAAGTAACTCTGTCTGTCGGTCTTTTACGCTTTCAAGCTAAAACGGCTGAACGGATCGTCATAAAATAGCAGATATATAGCCTGGGATATGGAGAAGGACATAGGCTACTTTCTTACGCGATAACCGACATCTACGCGGGCGGAGCCGCGGGTAAAAAAAAGCTAGTGGCTAACTGTGGTAAATATTACGTCACTTGACTCAAGAAGTCAATGGGCGAGCGCTTGGTAGAAACATTGTTCCATCTTCATTTCTCCACTTCGTAAGGGTTCATTCCTTTTCTCCTTGAAAAAAATATTAGGTGCCACTCGGTAGTCGACATTTTATTTGTAAAAGAAAACTTAAAAAAAAAATCATGATAAAATTAAAATGATGTGCAATAGTAATACATGGGAACGACATTATTGGTATCGTTCTGTATTGAGTAACTCATTTCTATATATCTAGCAATATATTTACCAGCTCATTATTTATGAAGACACTATGTGGTATAGAAACACCTGGCATCGCCACTTACTACATTCATTTCTATCGGTTGCATTTTGGGGAGTGTGCGTCGGAATTGCATAGTTTGATTCCGCCAAGCCTGTTCCATCATTGGACCACAAGACGTACGGTGATGCCCCACCGGTACATGATGGACATCCCACCCACACGCACGAAACGTTTTGGGAACACATTCATTGTGCGTACAGCTAAGGAGTGGAATTCCCTGCTAGTCTGTGTTTCCTGATAGCTACAACCTGGGAGTCTTTAAGTCAAGAGTGATTGTTACTTCTAGGCAAGCGTGCTCCATCTTCGACCACATCATTGCTTACCATCAGGTGAGATAGTGGTCAAGCGCTTGCCTATCAATAAAAAAAAATCAGTTTCTTTGAGTCTTTGAGCGAAATGAGCGAACATTTTGGAACAAACTAATTTAAATATTATTATGTGATTAAATCACTGTAGGTGGTATAGATTAAAATAAATCATGTTTATGTCGTAACTTAAAAAAAATCAAGAATTTGGAAACTCACACCTTCAAAGTCTTTTAAACTGAAGACAAACCATCTGTTTTTGCTAACCGAGCTTAACTCCAGAACCACGGCGCTCGGCGTCGCGAACGTTTAGACAAATGAGGGAGGGCGTTGTTACATCAATCTACTTGTTACGGCTAACCTGAAGTAAATCATTTATTTATTAATCAATTACCAAATCATGCGCAATAGCTACTCTAAAACATATCAGTATGTTAGGAAACACTGTTCTTAATCATTCATAAAAAGAGAAAAAGCTTTGGCTTCATAACATGTACCGCAATTCCACATAAACGTAAATGTTAATTTATAATTTACTTCAATTCTCAAAGGAAAAATAGAAAAATAAATACCTACTTCATAATCGCGAACTGGGATACATTTTCAATGTAAAAAAAACCGTAAAAATATTCATTTAGAACATAGAAAAAATTAAAATGAAACTCACTTAGGGCCGACCTAAAGTTAATTCATTTATTTATTTAATTTATTACCAAGTCATGCACGAAAGCTATTTTAAAACACACCTGTATGTAAGAAACTTACTCTTCTTCAATATCCACCAAAACATAAAAGAAGTAATTAATTTTTGACCCAAAGCAACATACAGCATAAAAGAAGAAAATTTAAAAAAAAATACCTCCCTAGACTTATAAAGTAATACCTCCTACTTCTTAAGCCGCACTGGGTTAAATTTTCATTATGAAAATACGAAGAAACACCCACAAATATCTTGAAAAAAAAAACTCTAAAGTCAAGAAAAACCATCTGTTTTTGCTAACCGAACTTAACCCCTCCGCTCAGACAAATGACGGGGGGCGCTCCCACATCAATCTACTTATTACGGCAACCTGAAGTAAATCATTTATTGTACGATCTAAATCTCGCTATTTACTCAACGATGGGTCATGGAGAGCCATCAGTCAAGCGATAGTGACTCTTTTGTGGGTCATTGTTTATGACCGTTTTTGTACAAAAGTAAATGGGAGTGAAAAGTGAAATGAAATTGGCACTTTCGTGGGATGTATGTTGTGGAATAAGTGTTTTGGTTTCTGTTTTTTTATGTCCCTGTACGTGTGGTGAGGTTGGTTCCGGCTGTCATTTAGAGATCTTTGGCAGTCGTTACGGATTGTTAGAAGCCATAAAATCTGACACCAGTCTTGACAAGAAGTACCGTGTTACCCACTTAATGGGTTGTGGAGGTTTGGTAGGCAGCCGCTCCACGAAAACTACTGGTATTCAGCTGAATCCGGTTTGACTGGAAGCCGACATCGATATAGTTGGGAAAAGGCTAGGCAGATGATGATGTACGTGTGGTGAGATTCCGTATGGTGTCGGACGTCAAAAAATAGCACCATATCTCATCACTTCCCGTGGGTATCGTAAGAGGCGACTAAGGGACTCACCAGAGAATGGGCAGCAGCATTCTCAGTACATTGCTGGAGCTACACTGCGATGGCCAACCCGCCTGCCAAGCATGGCGATTATGGCCAGCCCCCTCATTTGGGGGAGACCTATGTCCAACAGTGGACCTCTTTCGGCTGATATAATGATGATGATGACGTGTGGTGATGAATTTTACTGAAACATAAGCCTTAAAGTTCTCACATTGGGAAAGTGGGTTATTAGTGCCACCAAACTGGGATATAGAGACTTTGTTGCCCATCATAAGGAAATCTGTTATTCTCTGTGTTTTCATTATCATTCCTGTTTTTTTAGGGTGGGAAATCATCAAGTGACAACTACCGCTCTGGGTGGAGCGGAAGGGAGTGTCAGACTCTTACTGGCTGAGCCCTAATGCCCTTTGCGTTCCTGGGCCGCAGTTATTCTTTCGAACAAATTCCGCAACTCTGGAACAAAAACCGCAACCCTAGTTCGATCGATCCGATCGATAGTTTGATTGTGTACGAGCGGCCTTAGGTTTTAACGAACGAATTCGATCGTTATCCAATCGCTAACTATGTCGAGACTTTTCGCCCTGGATAACAAGATCATCATCTGACTAGTCTTTTCCCAACTACATATTGAGGTCGGCTCCCAGTCAAGCCGGATTCAGCTGAATACCAGTATCTTACGTAGAGCGGCTGCCTACCAGACCTCCACAACCCATTACTGGGTAATACGGTACTTCTTGGCAAGACTGGTGTCAGATTCTTGGACTTCTGACAATCCGTAACGACTGTCAAAGATCTCCAAATGACAGCCGAGCCCGGGACCAACGGCTTAACGTGCTTTCCGAAGCACGGAGGAGTCTCGGTCTCCCTGTATAACAAGATACTCCTTGGAAAGACTGGTGTCAGAGTAAGATTTAATATTTAACTTAAAAAAAGTTCTGATACGTAATACCTACTCATAATTCAACGTTTAAAAAAGAAAAAACCATATCTCATCGATGACGTGCGAGTATTGAAGAGATATATTCGACCAATAAGATGTCCAGCATTTGTTGACGGAGTGAGTCCGGTCCCGTTTAATGTGGACCATTTGATTATTACTTTTATGTCTCAACAAATTACTCGCAGGAATGTTTCATGATATTTCAACTCGGAGACAAGCCAGATATCTAAGCACTGAATTGATTGGATCAACTGCTTTAAAAAAATATACCCACTGTAGAAGAGTTATGCTTAATTAGTCATTAAAGAAAAACGAGTTTCACCCATAACTATCGGGATTCGTTTTTTCTATCTATCATTCAAATGATTTGTACATCTCCAGATAGCCCACAGATGTTCAATCACCATCCATTTTAATAAAAATCATAACCCAAAAACACTGTAACGATTTTATTAGTGATCCTTTTTTTTCAAAAGACCCTAAAGCCGATCGTAAATAACAGTGGAAATAATTAAACATTCTCGACAACTATCCCGCCATCATAATAAATAAGCGAATTTACTGTCCAGAAACAACTATAATTAAAAGCGAGGAAAAAAATAAACACAGTATTATTTCATTCGATGCCATAAAAATATGATAAAGAGCGTATAAATCATGCAATCCATCTCGCGACTGCGGGGCTCGTAAATCGTGGGCAATGGTACCCCGGTGTACCCCGACCCCCCCGCCCGGCCGTGGGGTGCGGGGGTTTGTATTCATTAATTTGATGATATAAAACAAAATGTCATTTTAATTAGTCGCCATTATTAGACGTACAATGACAGACAGCGGTCTGAGGGCCGGGGGACGTTTGTCTTGTTTGGGGTCGGGTCGTTGGGGCAGACGGGGATGTATGGAAACGCACTCGTGGCGGTAACGCATCAGTCAAAAGTTCAATTTCATGTCTGAAAAACCGACTGAATTACGATTCTTGACGCTAATTTGATCTGCTAGATAAACGAAGTTTGTCACAGAATTTGATTTTGACCTTTTCAACACCAAGATTTATTGTGCGAACTCGAAGTACTTTTAAATAGGTAATGCATACTTGAAAACCACTGAAATTCAATCCACATTCGCGTTTACTTCGGAGTTTTAAATTTTATGATTTACTTACATCATAAAATTTAAGATGTAGGTAAAATGTCTTTTCAGACATTTTGTAATCCGACTACTTCATCTTTTGCAGTATTTTATTTCCCGCACGAAACTACCTCCCGTATGCTTCCCTTACCTGTAGCGACGAATGCTCGCCTTCAAGGGTTTGACTGACGGCCCGTCTGTCACAGCTCTCTCCCAACCGTCTCCCTTACCGCCCTATCCATTACCGCTTGCCTTCACAACCTATCCACACAGCTGTCTGTAGAACAGTCAATGGACAGTACATGTTGTGAGTTGTCGATGTATTTGATCTCTTGGTACGGTATGTGCGATGGATGACGTAATTTGGGTGATAAAGACGTGGTTCCTTGGAGTTAAGACGTCTCGCTGAGTGATTTCGAGGCCCGACAGATTTAGTAGTGGTTAGTCAAACGTGTTTTATGACTGGCAAATTGACGATTTTTGAACTGGTTTTTGTGAATATTTTTGGGTGGTAGTAAGGCGCATCAGTATTAGGTGAAGTGGTAGGAACTGGGATTTTAGTCGTAAGAAGTTCAACTTTTAGTCTGTGACATGTTACATGTTACATGTTTCTCCGCCCTCCTCAGACTAAATGTATCCAGTAAGATTACCCTAAAAAAGGTGCAGTTAAAGGTACAGACAGCGCACATCAAGCTGCTTCAATCTGTCAAATTTCTTTGATAGATTTTTAACTTTATCGCAGGAGTATTAGGGTCAAGGTTGATTGGAAAAATTTGATAGTTTCGGGTAGCTTGATGTGCTGGCGTATTTACTACAACTATGTCGTCGATAATGAAAAAAGAATCTATGTGTTAAAACGTAAACATTACAGCTTTATATTTAAAAAAATCTGCAATTCAATTTAATACTCGACTACTGTCCTGGACGGGTCCACTCAAATCTGTGTGGTTCTTTCCTCAAAAGACCATTTCAGACACTGATCTGCATGATCCTCATATCGTATTGTGAATGTGGGGACCATGCAGATCGCTATGATAGGAGTTCATTTCATGTTAGTCAACAATGTCTGGCAGTTTGAGATATTTTTTATGCGGCCTACCCAAATGTCCTTACTTTGGTATTGTTCGTCAAATCGTTGAGCTCCTTAAAGTTCTAAGTTTGAGCTCCATAATAACTGACAAATGCTTGCACTGTCTGGACAGGTCCACTCAAATCTGTGTGGCACTTTCCTCAAAAGGCCACCTCAGACATTAACCTACATGGTTCTCGTATGATTTGACCAGTACAATTTGTATGGACTTCAAAAGAGACTGTAACCTCTGAGTTTGTTTCGGTGTTTCTTTTCAGGATAGTCAGCTAGGAAACACCGGCCTCATCTAGCTTAAAATGACCAAAAATATTGACGTGTAAAAGTGTTATATATCATTTATCATTTAATATTTTAAATCTCTTCACCATGAGTGTAAAGAATGTCAATAAATAATTCCGTATTATTGCAACTCCCCAAAATATAATGAAGTATTTGAACGGTGCTTGCCACATCCACGTTACGAGTCTACGTGACACAAGTACTTAACTTTCGTGAAAACTTATTTATAACAAAGACTTGAATAAAAACTAGCAACACGAATGTTGCCACAACTACCAGTCCTGGGGCCCTAGACAAAAAACTTTTCTGTAGCGTTAACGTCAGACGCTCACGACAAAATGTATGGGAATGACATTAGGTGTGGAAAGGAAACGTCATCACCTAATGTCATTCCCATACATTTTGTCGTGAGCGTCTGACGTTAACGCTACAGAAAAGTTTTTTGTCTAGGGGGGCTGTGCATCTCGCATCCATCGACTACCAGCGACCCTCAACATGTTATCGGTTCATCCTGTGGGAGGCCGCGCCAACGCTGCGTCTTCCGGTACGCGGTCGCCACTCCAGAACTTTTCGGCCCCATCGACCATCTGTTCTGCGAGCAATGTGCCCTACCCACTGCCACTGCATTTACTACAAGGTGTAACAGAATAAACGCAATCCTCTTAAAGGGTCATTGTACTCATAATTATGAACAACTTTTACTTTGGGACCAATACTGAAATCGCGAAAAAACAATCAACTGCCCCATACATTTTATTTGCACATACACATTTTGACAAACTGTACTAAACAGATGATTTTACTTTCGCGATTTCGGGGTTGGACCCATAGTAAAAGTTGTTCATAATAACAGTACAATGACCCCTTAAGAATGATGGCGTTTATTCTGTTACACGTTATATATTCAAACTTAATGATGCGTGAAGCAACTGTCTGCTGTACTTAGGTATCATCATCATCTGCCTAGCCTTTTCCCAACTATATTGGGGTCGCCTCCCAGTCAAACCGGATTCAGCTGAATACCAGTATTTTACATGAAGTGGCTGCCTACCTCCACAACCCATTAACTGGATAACACGGTACTTCTTGGCAAGCCTGGTATCAGATGGTATAGATGTTATTTAATCAACTTTAATCATTTTGTCATGTCAACAAAATTGAAAAATGTTCTCAATCTGTCTTATTTTTACCGACAGTTATCCAATTTATAAATATTGACAGAATCTGAGTAAGTACCATTATTCTACAAATTTTTAAGCAAAGTTCGCATTCGTATGTCAGTTGCAATCTGTCAAAAATATATGGAAATTGAGGCTTTTTTGACAGATTGCGACTGAGATGCAAATGTACACGTTGCTTTAAAAATAGTAAGTAGAATTGGCCTTAGGTTTGGAGATATGGTTCGTATCCATACTGACTCAGTTTGGTTTTGTCAATTAAACTATTATAAGGTCCAGAGGCCCTACCATGACGTGTTAAAGCGTGAGTCGTTTGAGCGAGCAGGAGGGATGGAGCTATACACCCTATATAGCTCCATCCCTCCTTCTCGCTCGAACGACCGGCTGTTTTTCTTTCTCATAAGTTTTCTTTCTGCTTAACTTCTTGCTTTGTTATGTTCATAACATAGATGTTTCGGATTCATGCTTACGCAATTTATTTTGAACTTACTGTCTTGTAATTGTCTTGCAGTGGAAATCCTTCTGCTAAGATGATCACGATCCATGCTTGCAGGAGCTGGAACTTTCCGGAGTCTCCAAGATTTTTAACACTGGATTTATTGAAGAAAAATAGGGTAGACGACTAAAAAAACTATCAAGTCCTTCAGATAGATTTCCAAAAAAATATTTGACACGGATTTTTAATTTTTTCACGTAAATAAAAAAAAATATTCAAACGATACAGTACGTTGAAAACTTGCATGGCGACACACATCGATAAGTGCAATTTTCACTCAAATGTGACGTCAGTCACTCTCTTGAACTTTGCTACGCTTTAACTTCGTCAATTTTTATTGATAAGATAAAGCAAAAAATACGTGTCCAATATTTTTCGATAATCTAACTGCCGGACCAATGAGTTTATTTTTCGACTCAGGAATCAACCCTATTCTTAGTTTTAGTTCTAAGTAGTAACTAGTATCTATACCACAGGATCAGTACATTTTTTAGTGTTGTATCAGTGTAAGAATATTTTCAAAATCGGCTTAGTACTTTCAAAGATTACCGTTTCCAAAAATATGAACAAACAATTTTAGTTAAGAAATTTTAGAATTATGATTTGCATGTTGTTGACGTACTTGCCTATTAAATGTGTTGAAGCTGTTTTTTACTGAATTGACATATAATATTCTTGAGAAAACTCCAGTTAATTACTCAAATCAGTCCAATGTATCCTTTTATACCTAATGAGTCCCTTAGGGTTAGACCTAGATCTTTTTATTAATCATCAGGAACAATTTTTTTTTCATCGTTGCGTTTTATACATTCTTATTTGTGTGGTAGGTCATCAAATGTTAATTAAAAAAATGTTGTTCTTCATGTTATAATTTTAGTAAATCATGTCAAAGGCCTTGTGTGTTGTGTTGTGTTAGCAGATCTCTGCTTGAATTCATTTGTATTCAGGTAAGTAAGGGTAAATTCAAATAAAATGAACATTTAAAGTATGTAACATATATATTTCTTTGAGCTTTTAATTGCATTTTGAAATACAACATAAAATATTAAATAAGATTATTAAATTTGGTAAAATCAATATTTCAACACCATTTTTTTACTTTTTTTTCTTAAGAATGAGCAAAAATCTCTCATCAGAGCTAGCGTATACATAATATTTGTCGTATGTTTCATTATTATCGTTAAAATGATAGATTTTTTTACGATTCAAATTTTATCGATTTTAATCATCATCAGCTGAATATTCGCAACTTTAGAAAAAAATATGTATAATATTTAAAACATCAAAAAATAAATTCGAAATAAAATTTTAAAATTGTATATTCCATTAGAAATGTCGTATACGTCAAAGGGTAAATGGAATTTTTAGTGTTACGAATATTCAGTTTACAATCAAAGTTTTTTTTGTTGATATCGTCTGAAACTTACATTAGACAGTTTACAATATTTTTATTAAATATAAAAGAGGTTCTTCACTCTCAAGTGCCGTATATACATCATCGTATAACTGTCGTTACAAATTGGAAGATATATCTGGTATATCTTTATGTTCTAAACGTATACGAATGTTATCATTCCTTTCAACGAAAAAAAATGTATATGTATCACTTTTAAATATAGGTTGATTGTTCAACCGATTAATGCGCTGGTATATTGGTATACAATTGTTCACAGATGTAGTTTACCTAATATTATGTACTTATCACTAAATAATAAATAGCATCCTCGCGTGGAGAGCATACCTATAGCAAAATTTACACTAAGGAGATTGTTATATTGCATTCTATGTCGAATTGTATGTACAAAACGAACAGAAACGAATGAGATTGAATCTCCGAGATTATTACGCATCGACGGATCTCTTAAATTCACCAAAAAAACAAGAAAAATCATCAAAATATACATAAACTAACCACGTTAACCCTAACTCTGATTTACATAAAAAATTAAGTAACACGAAAAAAAAAATGATATTGCAACGAATTTTCTGATAAAATACTGAAGTCAACGCCACTACGCGACTAATACGATAGACGAATCACATGCGAAAGGCGAATTGCGATCAACGAAAACTAATTTCCACGATTTACCTTTTTCAAAGAATTAATTAGCAAAAAATATACATTTACAAAAAGAGATCGAATCGTATTTTTTATGACTTAATGTGACTTATATTTACATTTATCGAAATGGAATTATAACGTAGTGTGGAAGATAAGCCACGGGCGCTGCCGCCCTTGCAACAACCGATCACCTAAAGGCAATATTTTGAAAATATTCTCTTAGTACCTAAAACGAACGTAAGACGTTTGGCGTATACTTAAGTCGCTATTAATTTATTACACTAACCGATCTATGCGGTGAAATCTAACAATAATTACCTAAATAATTAAATTGGCAAAGAGTTTCGAAATACTTAGCGTCGCGGCTGCGACCTAACCCTAGCAAGGTTTAACGTAGCAAGATATGGTATCATCACAACTGCGGGCGGTCCAGCTGCAGCCCTACACGTACTTACTGGAGAGCTGCTTGGCCAGTTCCGTGTACTTCAGGAACTTGGAGTGAGGGCTCTCGTCAAACGACTGCGAGGGGCTGCGCGGGTCCTGCGGCGACGCGGCGTTGGACCCACTTTTGTGGGTCCCCGGGGACCCTGCGCCCGCAGGGGCCTTCAGCGGCACGGGCTCCGGCAGCGCACCGTCTTTCACGAAGTGCATCTTCGACAGATGGTGCCGATATGCACCCTTCGAGATGAAAGGCGTGTCGCACAGAGCGCACTTCATTATGGAGTCAGTGACGACGGCGTCGTTGCACGCCCAGCTGAACGTGAGGATGCTCGGCGGGCCGGCTGGAGAAGGCGCCGGGGCCGGCGCGCGAGAGGGGTTGGACTCTGTTTTGTCGCATAGTTTCTGCAGCGCCGCGAGGGGATGGCTCCCACCACGGCGCGACGAGCTGGGCTCGCCGGACGAGCCGCCCCCGGCCAGGTTGTCGAACATGGAGGACAACGCGCCCAGGCTGGACGCAGGCTTGCGCTCGGCACCGGGCGTGTTGGCGGAGCGATCGCTGGCGGGGCTGCGTGGGCTGGCAGCGGGGCTGGGGCCCTCGCTCTCGCGCTTGGCCACAACGGGCTTCACGTCCTCGTCAGCTGTGCTGCTTGGCCGCGGCGGCTCCTCGTCCTCGTCTACTTCAGTCTTCACTCGCACGGGCTGGCTGCTTAGATCCACGCCATTTTCACGGTCTTCCTCCTCGACTTCTCTCTTTATTCGCACTTCAGTCGGGCGGTCCTCCGAGGCTGGGGTTTGAGAACCGCGCGTGTCGGGAGTAGTGCGAGGAGTCATGTGATACGTGTCCATCTTCCTGTCAGGAGTCAGTGATTCTACTCTACTGCCACCCCGCTCGGACATGGAGCTGGACTCGCTCCCACTACGCTCGCGGCGCCCGTATCCTTGCTGGTGATGGTAATTCCTCAACATATTCATAGTCTGGGGATCTACCAGCGGTTTGGTATAGTCTACGCTCTCATCTATGCCTAATCGCTTTAGGATGCTAGACCCGATGGGCGCGTGTGAGGCACCGCCTGGCATGCCAGGCACGGTGTGCCGCGATCGGGTGTCGAAACTCTTCTCTATCAATTGTTCTATGGCATTGAGAACCGAAGGCGACGAGCTCTTTTCATTGCTCGCATTGGGGTCTTTGGAACTCGGGGAGGAATCGTTCACGGAGGATGGCGAGCGGTGGTGCGCGGAACCGGGGGACGGCAGTTCCTCGTTGATGCTCTTGCGGCCATCGCGGCCGGTGGGTGTGACGTGACCGGGCACGTCGGGTGGGATGATGTTGTTGGATAACAGCGCACTCTTCAAAAAGTTCCTTTGGCTATTAGACATTGGCGCACCAATACACTGTCGTATGTGCTCGACGAATACAGCAGTCTCAATTTTGTCACCACATTTTTCACAGGTGATTCGGCTACCTGCGCCAAAATCTCTAATTGGTTTACCCATTGGTACACCATTCCCTTCCCCGTTTTTGAACTCATGTTGTGCTCTCTCCAATTCAAGGAGTTTTCTAACTGGCAAAGATTTCTTTCGTTTTTCACGTGTCTGACGTCTCCTGCCTCCACTTTCGGTGATTGATCGCATAATGTGCTCTTTATAATGAGAATTTTTAACCATATGATTACTCAACTCTTTCAAGGAACTAAATGCTTGGTCGCAGACTTTACAAGTTAATACAGCGCTAACATGACTACTGGTACCAGAGGTGGGTGGTGCGGCATTGTTAGCACCACCCGGGCCGCTCGAGTTGGACCCTCCCTTGCTAGCGTCGTCCGACGACTTCCACGAAATTATTTGTTCTTGCGATATGATATTTGTGTAGTGCTGAGTGCGCTGCATATGGCTGGTCATCTCAGCGAGTGAGCGGAAGCTCTCAGCGCACCACATGCATTTCAATATTTGCCTGGTTTGCTCTGCGCCTTTCCCTAACCAAACATCTTGACCACGGACGAGTTTTCTAGGAATTGGCATATTCTCTTTGATGAGCATGTTCAAATCGTTTTGGCTCGGTTTGGATGAACCGCTCGAAGAGGACGAGTTGTGTGACGGCGTCGATGGTGAACTAGAAGGCGGTTGTAAAGAGGATGGTATAGGTGCCCCCGATGAGGGTGGCACGGGCACGTTGACCCCGCAATGCTTTGCTTCCTTCATGTGGACTGTCAAATCCGCGAGTGAGTTGAAACTCTTCTTACACCACACGCATTTAAGAACATCTTTAGTTTGGTCTGCGCCCTTATTCAACCAGTGGGATTGCCAGGCAGAGTGGCGCGCGGCTGCATTGGGAGCTAGACCAGCGCCTAAAGCGGCACTTTGTACTGATCGGAACAATTCCTCACCGCCCAGTCTGCTCAACTCACTCATTTTTTCTAGGGCCTTTGTGGCATCGCTCGGTGTAGGACCTCCATGTTTAAGTTTGCCATTCCAATCAGATGGAATGCCTCCCTTAGGGGACAGGCTAGCGGCAGCTACTGCAGCTGCGAAATACGGCAGGTGCGGTGCCACAGGCGAAGACCAAGGAGATGGAGAGTGCTTAAACTCTGACGGTCTAGAATTTTTCCTAGAAGGGACAGGTGATGGTGAGTCCTCTGGGCCACGTTTCCTTGTGCCAACAGATAAGTCAAGTGGACCATTCTCGTTCTTACTGAGATTGACGGCGTCATCGTGATCATCATCATCGTGCGGTGATTCACTGCGTTTGGTGCTGAAGTCAAGTACGGCGTCACCTCGTTCGGAGTCAGTCATGTCCTCATGGCAGGACATGAGGAGACGCTGTTGGGCGGCGGCAGCAGCTGCGGCGCCGAGGTAGGCGGCGACCGCGGCCGAGTGCGGCGGCAGCAGCGCGGCTGGTAGGGCTGCGGTCAGCGCGGCGGGCAGGGGCAGGCCAGCGCCGCTGCGGCTGGAGTACACCGAGTCATTCGAGGGACAGCGCGGCGCACCCGACGACTCCCGCGACAGACATCTCGGGCTCTCCCTGGGGACAAAAACGTGACGCGGTTAGTTCGGCCAACATAATTCACTTAGCGAAAATTATCGCCTTTGTCTCAGCCTCGTCGACATCTTAAACCGGTTATCGACATTTGAATATCGACGGTAAACAAAACGAATGCACGTTTTTTTTTAATGGCCATTTTTAATAAATTAATAGCTGGATCGTGAATGGTAAATAGACACACTAATGGGTTTATATTGATCAAAAAAAAACTTTATAGCTCGTTGTATGGGTGTCCTTGTGTGTCGAGGATTTGGTTTTGTTAATTTTTAATGATGACAATACCATCAAAAAACTAACCGCTGATAGATTTGATGTTCTGACATTAGATTTAATGTGTTTGATAGAAAAGGAAAAACATTGATGACATACGACAGTAATATAAATCTAAGGTAAATTGGGTACAAATAGGTCAAGTCTTGAGACATGAATAATCAATTGGATATCAAAGAAGTTATATTAATGACAGCTATAAAATTTAACAATCAGATTTTGGACGTATAGAATATATTAAAATTTTGAATCAATATTGTAAAGCATGGAACAGTGGTGATATCAGATGTGATAAACATGACGAGCACAATGGTTGATGACACAGCTTATCGATTTATTTATGAGACAATAAAATACAAAAAACTTTATAAAAACCAGTTCCATTATACTGGAAAAGTGAAAGACTATCAAATGTCCTCAAAAATCCTTGTAACTCGTAAAATAGCAAAATCAAATTTAATATTGCTGTTTAAGAAACCCACATACCATATAAGGATCAAACGTTATAGATAAAACGGCATAAAATAAATCACGATAATTTAATCTAGGCTTTAAAATCTTTTTTAAATTTTCGACAAAATCATGTAGGTAGGACTTTTAAAAACAAGCTTTCCTTTTAATTTGAATATCAGACCACATCAATATGCTCAAGTTAACGTTGTTTTATTATAATATAACTTTAAAGAAAACACAAAAGTAAAATATATTTTACGCCAAAGACACTGTTTATAATGCAACAGAAGAACACTTCTAATGTGCAGAAGTATGAGAACTTAGGGCACATAGTATTTGTGAAGCTCTGATCAGTGAGAACACGAAAAATTCTAAGTTGAAAGTCGACAAGTGGATAAGCGGAAAAGTGGAAAAACACAATATGTATATTTTGTGAATATTATCCACTGTGAAATTCAATAATTGAACGGGAAAACAACATAAAACATGATGAAAAGCACAAAAACAATAAAACACTTGGACAAATAGAAAACCTACCTCACGTGGTCGGGCTCGACGATCATTTTAGACGTAATGTTTTCAAAGTACTCCAAACTGGTAACGGTGAAAAACTTGCGTATCCATCAATACAACACTGATACAATTGATAACACTTTGCTACTAGACAACAATTGAGACTCCCCAAAAATAGTTGAAAATGTAAACACGTCGCGAAAGACGCGCCGCGATGCCGGCGGTCGGAAGGGAAGTGCGCGGTGCCTGCGGCGGCGGCGGCGGTCCCGCGTGGAATGAGACGCCGCGTGATTTACGACCCGCCTGCAGCGCCCCCGCCCCGCACGCCCCTCGCTAGAAAGAGACAGGTGCCGCTGTAACGGACTACGCAACGCGAAAGACAGAGACGGCTATCGGTATCCCGCTTCGAGGGGTGGCGCTGCGTAATGCAAGCGTGCGTGCGATGCGCGAGGTGGACGTGCAGTGACGGGCGATCGTTCCGTTGACAGCCGACTGACACAGCGAAGCTACTCCGCATAGCTGAGTCACAGTCGTAACACCAATGAAAAATGTACAGAGCATCCTTGATGGCCAATAGGCGCAATAACTTTTTAACGAGATTGTTTACGGAATTCCATTTATGTAGGTGTAGTAAGCAAAAATGACGCGCGCTCGGCGTGAAAGATTGAAGTCTCGGGGCTTAAAGAAGATTACCCGGACAGGGTTGACGGCGTTGACAAGGAAATGGCGCGTTAACAAAACGCTGAGACGAGTCCTTTTAACGACTCACGGACAGACAGGGGACGCGGACGGATTTACGCGTATCACGAACAGATTTCCTGCTTTGACAAAGGGAAAATATTTTCTCATGTTTATTTTATTTTACGCAAGGAAACGTTAGGACACTTCCGAACGACAATACTATAAATGTCAGACGGCGAATCGATAATAACAGGACGTCGCTCGTCTAGATAAATAAATTAACAAAGTAAAGAAACTATGTTCCGTTAATCCCCGGAAACTGATGTACTATACGTTTTACAGCCCATAATACTGTTTTTATTATCATTGAACGATCTCAAAGTAAATGTTATCAACGAATCCGATCTGAACAACTGTTATAGTGATTTGACAGAACCTTGTTCCAAACCCCAAAAGTTTTATAAAGTTTTTAATAAGAGAATCGCACAGCTGTTTATTGCTTCCTATGAGCATTAGTCGGCTGCGGGTCAATCAATCACAAGTATTTATGTGACAACTATCTGCGTCTCTTTCCTGCGCCAAACTAAAATAACCCCGAGTGGGTTGTGACATAAACAAAAGAATTCTAGGTTATTTTTCTACATGTAACGACAGATGATAAAAATGTTAGTGGGATATATTTTAGACTGTGGCCGTTTTGATGTGTAGGAATTAGGACAGAGCCGTTTAATACGTCAATGTGTGCATAGTGCGGGCCGATGTATGGGGGACACCTGACATCGTTTGAATAATTTTGCAGTAACAAAGCAAATTTTATAACTCACACATGTCTCCTTGGTAATAAAACTGCAGTGCGCTTGATAGTAGACATTGTACGAACGTTTGTTAAAGGACACAGAATTATGTGGAAGAATGTGAAGATAAACCAAACACAACATTAATGTGCAAAAATATGGCTGACGAATGATTAAGTCTACGTTGAATCTTATTAGATTTGTAGCTATTTTTTGGGAACTGGTTTCGAATAAATTCTGATTATCACTATCATAAAAGATGGAGGACATGACAACTATTGACATCAGAACTTGGCAAATTATTGCACCTAACTTTTTCACACCTAAGTTGTTTTTTCTTTATTAGTGATAGGTTGCCAGACAATTGTTTGTTCAAAGGCAATTTATAATTCTAACAACTAGAGTAAATATTTTTTCATTAAATTACAATTGGCAAAGACATTAACGAAGTAATAAAAACCTGTTCTAAGAAGGGTTCTTATTTAAAAAAACTTTTGTTTCATATCCACAATCATATTTCGTTGAACGAATGAACTGAAACGTTAAAACAATTAGCAGAGTATAGTCGAGACGTAGGTACGCTGCCAGACTTTGATAATTTCTCTAATTCGCCTAATTTCATAATTAGACAAGGTTAAGAAGATAATTTGGCTACGGAATATAGTTAAGTAAACGAATTTAAAAACAGATAGAGATGTGTAGATGTGAATTTAAGAATAGTTAAATAAATTAACAGAAGACACACAAAAGAGAACAAAATGTTTTATATAACTAAAAAGTATGAAAATAAGTACTGAGAGGCCTTAACTTTTAAGTAGATATTTTATGCAATACAAAATTTATCAAAAGATAGTTTCTTTGTCAAGACAAGAATAGAAAAAAATAATATTAGGGGAAAAAACAGTTACTAGCAAACAACAAATTGAAACAGCATTTTCTATTAGTTAAACCTTTCAGGTAACAAAAACAATGCAGTATTAGTCGTAAA
The DNA here is from genome assembly GCA_947386135.1 of Melanchra persicariae. Classification (NCBI taxonomy): domain Eukaryota; kingdom Metazoa; phylum Arthropoda; class Insecta; order Lepidoptera; family Noctuidae; genus Melanchra; species Melanchra persicariae. Next base: position 1,592,021 of record OX376649.1, on the reverse strand, counting down.
TTAAAATAAGGGCATCGTTACTTCTAGACCAATTATTGAAGATTCACAAATCATTAGCTCCAGGAATAAAAGAAACGACAGATACGGTTTCAGCTGTTTATTGTCACATTATATATTAGTTAACCTCTATTAATTAGATACACTTGACCAAGTGACTTACAACTTGCCTGAAACGGGTTACAATGACAAAGCAATTCACTGCAACCCGTGACTATATAGATATTGTTTTATTCAAAGTCAAAGAACATTTTGTCGAGTGACTTATAAAAATCGTATTGAAATTGGTAATATCTTTGCTTTAGGTTTGAGAAGTTATTTCAGTTATCAACATGTGGAAAGTCTAAACTAAGGCAAAGCTAAAAAAAAAAAAGCTTTGATGAAGACAAACTCATGGTAGATTTAAAATGTTCCAGAATTTATAATTAAGAAAATACATCACCCATTTCTAATTCTGGGACACTCAATCAAAATGACTCAACTAATGCTTTGCCTTCATTCCCACTGGAAGTCATATTTTTATCCATTTTAGCGATTACACAAACTAAATCAGTAGATCTAAAATCTAAACAATAGAACTTCAAGGCACTAGAACCTCAAAATGATTGATCACGCCACCTCAGTGCAGCTAATTGACATTGATTGAACAGACTTGCTACAGCACAAACTTTACCGTTCACTTTCCTAAAAGTTTGCTTTCCTTATTCCTTTTGAATTAAAGCTTAGATTGGTATGGCTTTAGCTTTTTGAATTGTAATGCGTTTGCTTGCACTCCTACCTGGCCGGTCGAAAGATAAAGATTTGAAATAAAAGATTTCTAATACAATTAACATGTTAATGATGTCCTCAAGTTCGTATTAGCGAGGAAGTCATTTTTAGATTAAATTGTTCGTATGGAAGTTGGTTTTCAATTGAGTGACAAATGAGAGAACTCCTGCGAGCCATTTTATTTCGATTTGGAAGTTATTATAAAGTATTAGTGAACTAAATCGTATCTGTAACTGTGAGTAGTCAAATCACCAAAATGAGCTTTACCAGTTACGCAAACTGTTAAAGTGTCTAATGCTTTTGGAATGGTGTTTAACAAAAGTTTAGTAATACCACATCATTTTAAAATAAATTATCATTTTTAATTTAATTATAAGTTACCACGACCTACAAATTATTGAAATTATTATTTTATAAAAACACATATAATTACGTCAATACATCTAATTAAACATTGAAACTAATCGACTAGCAGCTGTCCTCATATCAATTCGATACGGTTCTCATACGATCTGATTAACGATTCGTAACACAACAGTATAAATCAGCTAGTAATCGAGACGTGTGAGTAAATAATCGATATTATTCTTATTGTTAATTAAATTATATGACGTCTTGTTGGTTTTTGATTGTCTGTTGTTTCCATTACTGTGGAGGGCTAGGTCGAATTATTGTAATCTTAGTTTTTTTGAGGTAATCTTTGATTGAAAGTTTGTAGTCGGATTTTGTCGGTTATGCATATCAATAGTCATAAACCTATGCCTAGATGCCTTCCATGTAATTTAAATTGATCAGGAGTTGGTTCCATAGCATTGTTTTATTTTCGTATTGTCTCGTTTGTGATTGTACTGACTATTTGTTATTTTATTTGGTCGTTCTATTACACTTTTCCTTCTTTCTCTCACTTTTCAGAGTTGCCAAACCCAATATTAGTTATAAAGGTCTATAAGGCCATCAATGGAAAAATCAACCCATTCAGACTCACCATCAACAAACAAAATGCCAACAAAACGTATCCGCCTCAGATACAGATCTCCCTATAACCTCCACAGTATGATTAATTAACACAATCAAAACATCAATCATGTATTATTCTAATAAATATCAATAATCATTAATTTTCATGTCGATTCAATAATCAAATAAAGCAGGACATACTAAGTGATAAGTGGTATCTGTTTTATAGAGATTACAGTCACGTTCTGTCTAAGGATTTTAACTGAAGTGTTCTAGAAGGCAGAACCTTTGTTTTACAATGTAGTTATAACACTGCAATAATAAAAAAATATACATCACCAACTGTTTTTCTGTTAAAGTTTAAAAGTCTAATAATGTTAACTTCTACACTCGAGGATTAAAACTGTCTTTATATTTGCATGATCAAGATTTCTTTTCATTCAAAGTCATAGATTTGACCACTAAAATGAGTTTGACATTGATTCATTTCACCTTCTTCAGGCTGCACTTACACCAAATCATTGGTGTCTTATGGCGTAACGCCTGAGCCATCAATCATACTTACCAAGATCGATAAATCCAAAAGCATTTCAAAATGAAAATTGATGGAACGTCATTTTGAAAATTCAGATCATTTTTAGTCGTTCTGCCCACTATAACTGTCACTGACGAGTCCATTCATTTCTGTATCTTTACTAACTTCTTTTTGCACTCCATTCATTCTAAATTCGACTTTAGTGCCTCCCTAACAAGTTTTATTTCAACTGCACATTTAAATTTTCATTCCACTATCTCGACTACATAAAATTTTCTTATTACATATTCCACTATTAGCTTTATGGGCATCGAAATAAGAGTTATGCTGGCAGTATATTTAACTTGGTTGGATAAGTAGTGATGTCAGTGGACAGTCGTTGTCAACTGATCGGTGGAAACAATGGGATCATTAAAGTGGACACCATGGAGTGATGTGCAGACCTCCTCGTTGACAATGGCGTATGGTATTATGAATGGGTCCATTGGTTCGAGATTGTTGGTGATGGTTTAATTTCCATAAAAGCCTTGAAGTGCGGTATTGGAAAGGATTGTTCTTGCGAGTTTGACCCTGCTGACAATGGATCTTTAATTCCATTAATTTATTTTATAATGTAGGTATGTAATACAAGTTCAAATAAGTCTACGTCTCTTCAATAAACGATACGATTGAAGACGCATACTAACATTTAAGTAAATTAATGATTCAGTTTTGTCGGGAGATCGGAACAAAGATCGTCAAATTTTTTGTCTACGACCAAAACTAATGATGTGTCGACTATTTTGGCTATGTTTGAATCCATAACTGTCATATGTAGCAACCTATATTGAAAATGTTGTGCATGCAGGACGGATTCCAAACAAAAACATTTGGCCTCTATTCTGTAACAACAACCACGTTTTGCCCTATTTTGATGATAGCAAACTTAACTACTTGATGATAGCCTCTTCAGCTACATCGCTCCATTCTCTTGCTATAGTTAAGCCATTGATCGAAAACTATTTTAAACCGACTTCTTTCTAGCTTAAGGAGCCTTATGGTGTACGGATGAAAATGTCACTTCCTGCTTCTTTTCTATCTTCTCATTTTTATACTTTCTAGAACTCACCTCTCAACATTGGGATCCTGGATCAGGGTAGCTGGTATGCTGTGCTCAATATCGTCACGCTCGTCAGGCGCGGGGGAGGTGCGGGATGCAGGGGACACGGAGCCGGACGCTTCGCCTTCTCCCCCGTCCTGCCTCTCCCCCCTGTCACCTCGCTCCTTCACTCCGCTTTCTGGACTGTTGGCTTCCTCTGTGGACAATAGAAAAGATATTGTTAGAGATGTTGAAGACTGAATAGCTTTTCTAAGAAAAGTCGATATCACACAGTAAAAGATACGGCACAATATTATCCCAAGTCGCACGTTGCAAATGATATACATCAAGTTGTAGGATTAATAGATAATGTTGATCACACTTTAAATCTTCAAGCATTTGTTGGAGGTAACGATGTGTGACAGACACAAGACTTTGAACCTCGAAACATTGAAATGATAAACATTTTTGTCCACCTGGATAACTACGATGACAAACTCATATGATTATATCACATTAAGCCATTATCAATCAATAATATGCATTCATATCGCATATCAAAGCTACAGTCGTCATATAAGTCAAATGGAAAAATTCTGAAGCAAACAAGCATGACACAAACAAAACTGATACAGGGCTAATTAATATTGAAAACAAAACACCAACTGACAAATTAATCATGATAATAGAGACATTTTAAAACCGTATTTAGGTTGATTTAAAAGGGAACAGATAACAGTATATCGCTTTATTGCGATCGTTCATCATCTAAATGTAATAATCGGCGATAGGATAGATATTAAAAATGATAATACAAGGAAAAACACAATTGTAATGGGGCCATCGTTCGTTGCGCAAAACCATGTGATCGATAATTGATTGATTGGTTATATTACGCTAGTCACAGACGGATCAATTATTCAAAGTATATCTGCTGACATAATTTGGTACGATAGTATCGATAAAGCGAATATTGATACTAGATACGGTTTTTATCAGGTTTTGAAGGAGTCACCTAATTAGACAGAGATAGTGGACATGATTGGTGCTTTTCTTCTGGGTTATGCAGGTTTTTCAATGATAGTAGTAATGCTTAATACATGATAGTAGTATTGTATTAGATACGAAAATTTAATACCACTGCAATGGCCGTTGCTAACTACACAGTTCCCTAAATTGGTCTAAGTCTTCTCAGCATCATCATCAGATTTATCTAATTTTATTTGGGATCAGATTCTCCACTAGTTGTCATTTCAGTAGTTCCCATTGTAGCCATATCAATGTTCATAGTCAATCCATCGTTCCTTCTCCTATAAGTATCAACTCATATACAGAGTGTTCCAGACGTACGTGGACATTTATTTTTAAGGGTGTTGTTCTGTATCTGTTATACTATAGATAAACATTCAGTGGCGTTTAATTTAGTTCAATCACAGATTCGATGCCACCATCTGCATCAGACTGCTTGAAAAGTGTCTTTTTTACTTTTAGTTTTATTTTTATTTTGATATTGTTTCTTATTTCAGCAGCTAAAGAAGAGCACTCCAGAGTTGAAGAAGCATTTTCTTTGTTAGCTACAACGTGTTTAATGTCTCTGTCACCGGAAAATTACAAACGCCGTAAGATTGTAAAATATCACGTGAAATTGTCAACCGTTTTTTTTTCTTTAATAAGACACGGATATATTGGAAACTGTTCTGGCTGGGATTTATTGTATACAAAACGATTTTTTCATTGTCGAGAAATTATAATCTAATAAAAAAAAATCCGGTGACATCTCGATTCTTTGTCATATTGGAAGAAGGAAACAACATGAGATTAACTCTCTAATTCCGCCATACCATATCGCCCAGACCTTTCACAATAAGAAAGACAATAACGGTTTATTGTTATTTGTTCTTCTGCATTGTAATTAGAACGTTGACGATGACTGTTTTCATTACGAGGCGTTTCCATCACATTGGCCGATTTTCGCATTTGCTCCGTCCGAAAATGACATCGTTGTTGTAGAAAGATTAAAGACAAATATTGGCACAAATTAAGTCAGATAGACAGATATTATCTATCGCAAACAAAACAATATCATTATAAACCAAAATAAATTGACAATGATGAGCAATGAAAGTTCACAAAAAGAACGTCTAACATCTAAAACAAAGCGATCATTTGACCGTAACGAAAATCCGCGGCCAAAAAAAGAACGCACCGGTTATGAAGTTATCGTTCGTCCGAAAAACGCATTGGAAAAAAAAATGTATTTGAAACCGGATAGCCAAATTGGCGCCGCGGTGGCCGGCCCGCTTATTTCACTGCCCATTGACTCGTGAACCGCGTTTCTGCACGCTAATTGATTAAAACGCAACGTGTCAATCCGGTACCGGACGGCAAAGATGCGGTTGCGGACGAAACGCCCGCGGCGGTCTGCACTGTACAGTGGCTAGTGGTGGGACGTTTGGTCCCGGAGTTGGGGTCCCGTGTCTATGGGGCACGGGATGTTTGGCAAGGAAGCATTTGAAAAGCGTTAAAATTCAAGGCACGGTATCATCTAAGCAACAGAAAATGTCAAATTGTAGGAAAAGTAAAGGTGTTTTTGACAGTTTGCAGTTGCTATGCGAATGTGAAGGCTCTTTAAAATACAAGAATTGCCCCTCTGATTGGCACTACAAGTTTTTAATAATGTTTTCATAAACAAGAAGGCTGTTTTCGTATTAATGAAAAATATCTGCAGTATGAATCATTTCTAAAATAAAATCATGTTATCTTAATAAATCACCGAACGTGCGTACGAGTACATTTTTGGTATATGTATAATTAGATACTATGATTGATAGGTGCTAATTACCTATTGATACTAATTTAAATATGCGATTGGGTTTTCTACATCCTCAGGGTTTTTACCAAACAACCACCGAATCACAATCCCGGACTTTCGGCGATTCCTGTGGGTTGAAATAGTGCAGGGGGCATCACTATGCCCGATCCGCATGTGCCAGCCAATTGATCAAAGGAAGTGATAGGCCGCTGGGTATCTGCAGGTGACTCTGATTCGCTCTATGAACGTGAATTTTAATGAAGCCTCCCCTTTACCGCATTGTCTGTGAATTATGGGAGGTAATGAAATGGTATGTTTGTTTGTTCAGGGATCATTTTAGCCTTTGCTGGAGGGTGACGTGATTTTTTTATTGTAATTTTTTTTTTGAAATTTAATAGAGACTGATCTCAGAGATTGTTTTGGTGTTTCTTCTCAGGCAGTCAGCTAGTTTGAATTACCAAGAAAAAATTACATGTAAAATTATTATTTTAAATCTATTTACAAAATGAATATGATTTAACATTTTACAATTTAAAGGTCTTTGTTGTAACGTTTCTATCAAAGTCTTTAATGTTTGATTTTTACGTCTAATTTCTTAAGTAGAAAATATTTGAGTAAGTTTGATTGACAAATGAAAATACGGACATTAATTCAGATTAAATCTTCAGAAATGTCAAAATTCCGCATACATTACTGAAGAGACAAATGTCTCTAATTATAATTTTAAGAATAGGAAAAGTTATTTATAATGACCTTATTAACGGTCATCTGTCTGCTTTTGTATTGTCTCTTCAATTATGATTACAGTTCAGGTCAACTACTGCCTCTTGGCTCTAGTATTAGAGCTATAATTATAGGAAGTCGTGACGGGCAGGCCATTTGGGGAATCTTTATGTAAAACTGAGTTACTATTGACTTAGATTTTTTCGGCGTGAGGTCCTGTGTTCGATTCTTGGGATAGTTTTACCTATTGAATTTTCAATTTGGAATTTTCGAATCGTGTCCAGATTTAGATTTGGCCCGGTTGATGTTAATAGACTACCCTAATTGCACAGGACTTACACATCCCTTGAAACGTTGGTGTACCAAAGGCACACTTGTGCCTATCTAGAAATACAAGGGAGATGTTATGTCCAGTTTTACTACTATACGTTTTTATCTCCATTCGTCACAGAGTCACAAAGCTTGCTCTTAACAATTCAGACGAAACAAAAGATCAATTTCACGAAAATTGCCGTGAAACCGATGCGATGACCGATTACCGATTACAATTGTTCACTAAATGACAACGCTAACTAAACCGTTTCTTAACAAAACCTTATGAATCTTGATTTTTATCGATTCTCGATGAAATGGGTCGATACTTTGATAGTTAGTCTACTTATAATCGAGTTTAAACTTTATTTTGTCAGTGTTTAAGTTGAGTATGCTTTGCAGAGTTTGTAGTGCAATTTTTACAGTTGATTTGTAAAAGGTAAATTGTTCTAAAAACAACTTTCTTTTCTAAGAATGCTTATGATGAGGAGGACAAAAGAACGATCGAATTCGATTTTAGAATAAGCTTCTCGCTTTTAGTTAGTGGCCAGGAAGTAAATTCTACCAATTGTTAACAACGTTCGCATTCGTATAGAATCTACGTCGCAATCTTGGTGGCCTGTCGGTCTAGTGGTTAGTGACCCTGACTGCTAGGACGGAGGTCGTGGGTTCGATTCCCACCCAGGACAAATCTTTGTGCGATGAGTACGATTATTTGTTCTGTATCTGGGTGTGTAATTTATCTATCATATGTATGTATTTAGAAATATATAAGTATGTTTATCAGTTGTCTGGTTGCCATAGTACAGGCTCTGCCTAGTTTGGGATCAGATGGCGGTGTGTTGATTGTCCCAAGATAAAAAAAAAAAAAAAAAAAAAAAAACTATCAAAAGTGTATGAAAATTGAGGCTATTTTGACAGATTGCGACTGACATGCGAATGCGAATGTGGCTTAAAAATTAGTGGAATCGGCACTGATCCAACTCCTACAACCCAGTGACTGGGTAACATGTTACCCCTTAGAAAGGCTGGTGTCAAATTCCTTGGCTCCCCGTAACGACTGTCAAAAATCTAACAATGAAAACCGGGACTTACAGCTTAACGTGATTTCCGCTACGGAGGAATTGATAGTTATATAATTATATTATATTATATTAGTATAATTGATATAGACTGTTTTGACGCCGAAGAATCAACCGCCCATTGCACGTCATCCTAGAATGCAAGGCTGCGGCTACCCAACGTGAACAAATCCTCGGAACGGTGCGGTCGCTCCGCGAAGTCTGTGAAGCACCCAGGGAACTTCTGTTCTTCTGGGCGGAGCTAGGCTGGCTAACTTAGCCAGGACACCTACGCACAACGGACCAAGTGGGAGTCTTAGTGCGGAAAATGGAAGTCCCTACTCTACTATTAAGATGGTCACCCATCCATAAAGCAAGCATTGCCTTACTTTGAAGATTGACCACTCATTTGGCCACGAGCTCTTCTCGTGGCACTCAATCAAAAATCGATACCTTTTGTATGGACGTCATTGTGTCTTTGCAATGTACTTTGGTTCCGTATGGTGTCGGACGTAAAAGAATAGTACCATCCCATCACTTCCCGTGGGTGTCGTTAGAGGCGACTAATGGACTGTACATTGTACATTGCAACAGCTACACTCATTTGGCCGCCAAATGGCGGTTGTCAAACCGTTCGTAACCGTCGTTTTAGACCTTACTACCCACACGAAGAAGAAGAAGTAGAAGAAGAAAAACAGCTACACCTCATCTGGGGGAGGCCCATGTCCAGCAGTGGACGTCTTTCGGCTGATTATGATGATGATGAATGAACTTTGTTTAGCAGTTGATTGATGAAAGCTCTTTACAACAGTATCAATTTTAAACTTGTCTTTTTAATTTATGTTCCACTAGGTAGGTGTTTTTTAACTATGTATTGATCAACCACAGGCGAGATTCAAACATACCTTATAATAAGTAAATCCGGAGTTTTCATATTTTCTTCTCTTCTTTTTTTAATCTATACTATATTATACAATAAAGCTGAAGAGTTTTTTGTTTGTTTGAACGCGCTAATCTCTGGAACTGCCAGTTGGATTTAGAAAATTCTTTTTGTGTATGATAGCCACATTCAAGAGGAAGGCTATAGGCTATACGGGAACTGGAACTTCCTACGGGAACGGGATATGCGCGTACGAAGTCGCGGGCAAAAGCTTGTTTACTATCTACGTATAGTAATAATGAAGCTCAAGAATTTGTTTGAACGCGCTAATCTCTGGAACTACCAGTCGGATTTAGAAAATTATTTTTGGGTAAGATGGCCACATTTATGAGGAAGGCTATAGGGGAACGGGAGATTCCTAGCGGAACGGGAAAAAACGGGATATGCGCGTACGAAGTCGCGGGCAAAAACTTGTACATTACCATTGCCAACATAATCGATTTAATACAAAACCTTGGAACCATCAGTTAACATTTTTACAACTCACGTTAACGCATCAAACTTACACAGTAAGTTTCACTTAATCGGTGGTTATCAGTCGTTATCACGTGATCAATCAACGGCAGATGTCGGTAATCCAAACTACTGATAACTGATAACAGCAGTTTCGCAATAACTGCGGCTAGGCTCTGTTGACTTACTACTTGTAGTTAGATAGGTGGTGTTATTTGCAAAACTAGTGTTGTTATATCGCTTTTGTTGTAAAGGATTATTATTTAGAGGTGTTTTGAGCTTTAAATGTTATATCTCACCATTTGTAAGTTTTGACTTATTAGGTTTATATTATTACTTATCAAAGGCTTTTCTTTAGACCCTTACTCTGTTTAAAGTCAGATTAGTAGGTGCTTAAGTAATTTTTATTTAAGTGGCTGCAATACCAAGCTCTCAAGGGCACTGAACATCTCACTAAAAAACTCCCATCAACTTTGAATGTTTATTATACTGTTCCTAAAAATAAACTTTATTAATATTTTGAATAAAACACTAACTAACACGAAAAATATTGGCTATGATAGAGTAGGTATGTTCTTCGAAATTAACATCAAATTCCATGCAATTGCAACTTTCCCTCTTTCAGAACTCAGGAAAGCTTTTTGATTAAAAAATAAGATAAACCTCTTGATATTTAAGAAAGAAGAAGAAAGAAAGAAAAGAAAGAAAGAAAAACAGTTTATTTACGTGAAAGTGACGCACATACACAAAATTCTGAGGAGAGTCTGCAGGGTGTTCCAGAAGTCCGTGGTCATATTTAAAGGTGATATTGGGCAGCTGACACACATCATCATCTGCCTAGACTTTTCCCAACTATATTGGGGTCGGCTCCCAGTCAAACCGGATTATGCTGAATACCAGCAGCTGACACACATTAAAGGAAAAAATAGCACTGCCAGGGTTGCGGATTTTGTTCGAAAGAGTTACCGCGGCCCTGGAACGCAAAAGGCACTAGGAGCATGGATTGGTTTTAGTCAGTAAGAGTCTGATACACCCTCCCGCTCAGCCCAGAGTGGGAGCACTCATTTAATGATTTACCCGACATAAAAAAGAAAAATAACAAAACAAAAAAAAACTTTTTCAAAAAATCCGACCAGAGAAAACGACTACAAAAGTTACGAAGAAATGATTTGGCAAACAATTTTTTTACAGTTGTTGTGTCACCAACTGCATCAGACTGCTTGAAAAGTCATTTCTTCAGAACTTTTTAGTCATTTTTTGATGACGATTTTTTTTAAAGTCACATTTATGTTGTGATATTTTTTTACTTCTGGAACACCCTGTACATAGAACCTCGAGTTTAAAAACCAAACTGCAATTCTTCTATCACAGATCAGAACCCGGTAAATACCATCGACAAACATCATACGCATACTTCAAAAGCGTTCAATCAGTCGCCGCGATGTCGGCGCGTAATTTCCTCGCGGCCGTCCCGTTGTCGTGCCGTTGTCGTGTCGTTAGCGTGCCGTCTGTGCCGGACAGCACAAAGAACAAGAACTCTTTGTTGGCGACCGATTCCGCATTGAAATTGAACGAAGTTTCGCGATATTGATAGGTCAATTTTAATTTTCAATAAGTTACTTATACTTACTATAACTTAAGTTACGTATAGTTGTTTTGAATGGAATGTTGCTGTTCGTTACTGATTGTTCTGTTTGGTTTGCAAATGAAATGGTTGTAAATGGATGCCAATTTAAAATGCATTTGTTTTGTTGTTGATGTGCTTTGATATCTTACGTTATTGATATGTGGTGGATTGATGTGGTCAATTGGTCTACTTCATTACTTCATCATCATCTGCCTAGCCTTTTCCCAACTATATTGGGGTCAGAGCTCCCAGTCATACAGGATTCAGCTGAATATTAGTTTTTTACGTAAAGCGGCTGCCTGCCAGACCACACACGGATCAACAACCCATTAACTGGGTTACACTGTAGTTTTTGGCAAGACAGGTGTCAGATTACTGGCTTCTGACAATCCGTAACAACAGCCAAAAATCTACTAATGACAGCCGGAACCAACGGCATAACGTGCTTTCCAAGGCACGGAAGAAACTCGGTATGTTTAGATGGCAACCCATCCACAGACCAACCTTGGCAAGCGTTGCTTAACCTTGAAGATCGACCCGTGTGGCTGTTATTCTTTAGCCACGAACTCCTGTACTTCCATACTTACTCTAGTAAATGATTGTGTTGCTTAATCTACTAAGCCTTTTCATAATCATGTTGGGGTCCACCTTCAGTTCAACTGGATGTACCTAACTGAGTCATCCATATCATCATCAAATCAGCCGAAAGACGTCTACTGCTGGACATAGGCCTCCCCCAAGTGTCGCCACAACAACCGATCCTGTGCGTCTCGCATCCATCGGCTACCCGCGACCCTCACCAGGTCATCTGTCCGCCTCGTGGGAGGCCTTCCGACGCTGCGTCTTCTGGTACTCCAGAACTTTTTGGCCCCATCGACAATCTGTTCTGCGAGCAACCTACATAACCAAGTACCAGTTTTGAGCGATCGGTCTTATCTGACCGTACTGGTAACACGATACCCCTTTTTAAGACTTATGCCAGATTTCTTGCCTTCTGCCTACCCGTAATGACTGCCAAAAATTTACAATTGACAGCCGAGCTGAGCTTAACCTGCACTCCGGAGCACAGAGGAATCTAATGTGTGTGTGTAAAATATGGAAATGTGATAACTCATCAAGAATTTAGTAGTCATTAAATTACCTAACTGAAAATGAAAAAAAAACAACCTTACTTCAGTAAATCAAGGTCTGATACTTAAATATGTAACCCTCACACGCCTCAATACAATACCTTTTTCTCAACATCGCAGTTTCTCACAACTCTTACAATCACAGCTCGCTAATTACAAACACTGTTAAAAAATAAAAACGCCAAACGAAAAACATCACCGATCTGTCTCCGGTTCGTGCTCGTGTCGATAAATCGGCTGCGCGCACGCACGCACTATAAATCCTGCTTACCACCGATGGGTGATCGCGATGTTTCGAATTTGTCCTTCGACTTTTGTATTAAGTGCTCCAATTATAATCGACTGGTTTGGGGATCGAGTGGTGTTTTTTTTTGTAATTTTTAGGCCGGTTTTGTTGGTGTAAGGTTTAGTTAATTTAGGGATATTTTATTCTTTCTAGCGCCGATTCAGATGGCTAAAACGTGACTTATCTCAATACATTTCCTTTGTTCGATCAATCAGATTAAGCACCATATTGACGTCGGTCTTAAAACATCTAAACTTTGATGACACGACAGAATTTAATTATGTTTTCATGAAAATCGTTGATAATTCGCATAATTATTTACTTTTAGCAATTTGTTTTGTCATCATTTCATTTTATTTTTGCAAAAGTTTAATTAATCATGACAGTCCCTTTTGCAAATTAGGTATTTTACAGAAAAATCACGCATCGTAGCAATCAACGTGTTTAAAACCAAACTCCAGACTTCACATTGACAAACCACTATTATTTCGAAGGACTACCTAACCTTCATAACTAATCTCTATACATCCCATTTACAACAAAACAACTAAAAAAATCAAACATTTTAAAATTCCCGTGCATATTGTACACAATATTGATTCTACACAATAAGCACGCGGTATCGTGCGGTAATTGACCAGCCGTCCGGGGCGCGCTCGTAAAACGTCAGATACCGCGTTCTGCCGCGTATGTTCACGATAGTCGCCACTGGGGTGAGCAGACTGATAACTGAGGAATAATGTGGCGCTGGTGATAGTAGCGTGATTATGAGATTGGTGGGCAAAAGATTGGCGGTTAAATAGGCAATGGGTGGTGCAAAAATGTTGGGAAAATAGTACTCGTTTTTACAAAATTGCACACTGGAGTGCCAGTCAATAAGATAGCAAGAAAGACTTACTGCCTTTAGAGTTTCGATATTATTAAGAAAATAAATAATGTTTTTGGAGATATGTAAACAACACATTTATTGGGTTAAGTTGGTAATGATGTACCTAAGTCAAATAAAGCAGTACTTCAAATCTCTAAATAAAATCAGCCTGCTAATCTCAATTAATTTTCAATTTCTACCAAAAAATCGTCAGCAAAAGAAACCAACCAACCAACAGAAGTGATGTTAAGACATCATTATCATTATCAACGTCACTACCAAAATATCAACCCTCAAACGTGCGGTGTGTCATCGCTGACGCGTCCAGACGTATACGTCGACGCAACAAGTAACAAACACAACGAGGCTCAAGTGTAACTTGTCATGACGTCGCAGCGAGTCTCTTGTTTACGTCGGGTTTGTGGACTCCTAGAGTGGACTTCGGTTTTCATGCAAAACGTTTTCGGGTGAAACTGTTGTGGGGATGGTTCGTCAGCAAATTAGGATATTGTTTCGTCTTTTGTAGATTCACTTGTATAAAAATTTGGGAGTTCAGAAAAGTATTTGATTTTTTGTCCTTATTAAGGTTGTTTGGGAAAGTACCTAACTACTATATAATAATATCTAGTTCCTCATAGATCTAACTATCTATCTAGTTAAATCTGATATGAAGGATGGTGATAGAACTGTGATAGATGCATCTTCGTTATCTATTCATCTCTGCATCTATGTTTCTACTAGACTGACCGGTTCAAAACAGGCTGACTATTTTTCACCTACAAATATTAACAAAATATACACGCAAAAGTGAGTTTTTCCTGAATTTTTAGAATTTTGTTAAAGGGTTAGATGGGACCCTAGAAACAGTTTGCGAAAATCTACATAGACGCGAGTGAATCTGCGAGCAAAAGCTGGTTTGAAACATAATTGTCAGTTTTTCCCTCAATTTTAAACTCAAGTGCTTTCAATTTGAAATCCATGTTAACATCAAAATATATTTTCATACATAAACGGTACATTAATAAACATGTATGATAACACTGCGGTATCTAAACAGTGAGCATAATATAAAGCTCGCGCAACAAGTAACGATTTGTCGCTGTCACTCCAGCGCGGGAGGGTTGACTCAGAGTATATCAACTATTTGAGCTCTTGTTAATGTACGTACTTACGTCTTGTTGGCATTCATGGCGGTTGTGGGTTAGATGGCACTATTCTATGGTATTTGAAAGGTAAAAGTCAACCGTTATTTGCTAATAATGTGGAAATTGGTTACTGAAAGTCAGTATAATAAAAAATTAAACTGGACATACTGCAACAATTATTTCATAATCTTGAAATCATTTTACTTTTGTTGAAGAATTGGGCCAGATATGTTCTAGGCACCGCATTTCAGATGACATATAGGCTAAAAGAACCACTTATCGGGTCCCAAGCAATGTAAGGCATGATAAAGATGATAAGATGAACTTGACTCTTACTGGAAGAACTGGCCCGCAATGTCAGAAAACAGACTTTTGTGGAAGGTACAGGTAAAGACATAACGGCCACACATGTCACATAATTACTGCCGTTCTATTCTGTCGACATACAACCGTTTTATCTAAACTTATGTGGAGTCAGCATGAAGTAAAATGTCATTCCATCTTGTTCGTATGGTTTGACTGCTAACACAGTAAGATGTTAACAGAATCACACTGCAGACCACACTTAAATTTCTCCGATCACGCTTCAACATTTTCACATGCAACGCTAAAGTTTTTCAAACAGACTTGCTGACTCATACTAATCTACTCATAAACAAAAACACCATATACGTCCAACATAAACCTCTGAAAACCTTTCCATAACTAAACACATACATCAACGAAACTTTTACCTTTCACATCAAGATAATTATATAGAGCTCGTTAATAACATAAATATCCATCAATGTCGTGGCGAAGTTAAATTAATACGCTCATGAATCCAGTGTCGTCGGGTATCAATCAAGAGATGGCGTTGATTGATTGAGACGGCGACCGACGAAACAAATTCTAGTATCAATCATGCTATCGACGAATATCAATGGTGGAGGTTATTCATTTATGAAGTTATTGCTTGCGTGTTTTGGGCTGGTTGGCGAAGTTTTACGGCGATTTTAGAGAGACCCGTCATAAACGCAGAGTTGAAAAACTCATTTAACCAATCGCAGCTAGATAACGTAACAGTTGTCATAATAATTTCATGACAATTTTTGTTCGAGAAACTGGGCCTAAGAAGAAGGACTGAGAAGTTGCCGATCCAATGCTGGCTTAACTAATTTTCTTTAGATTTTAGAGAACAGTATGATATGTGAAAATTAATGCTGTCCAGTTTTGAAAATGCGACTGAGTTTTAAATCAACAACAACAATTTAGCAATTCAACATTCGACAACAACAACAAGAATTCAACAATTTTATGTAAGTATGTGCGTCACTTTAACGTGAATAAACACTTCTTCTTTCTTCTCTATTTTTCTTTCTTTTTCTTGTCTTACTTTTCTTTTTTTTCTTTCTTGTCTTTCTAAATAATTGGTTGTAAACAAGTTACTTGATGTACGGTAGTGAATATATCAATAGTTTGACTGTCGTTAGTCGATGATAGTACTGCAATAAAATCTCACAAAGAAACAGATTGATCGACTAACAAGCAAGTTTCACACAAGTTCTGAATGTTTCGCATAGAAACAGTTTAATACAACAAATATTAAAATTAAAATCAACAACGTTCATCATGTTGTATTTTTATTTTTTATTGACCAATATTTAGATTCGATCGATAAATCATTGATAGTTAATGACTTGGAATATAAATCAGATCTAATGGCTAATCAAAGTTAGACTCGTTTTTAACAAAAACAAAGTAACTCGTGCAAGATTTTTTGTCTTAAATTGTTCGATATACTTTTTATAGTAATAAGTTACGGGTGGAACAAAGTTGCCGACAGTGTATCTTTTGCTATGTTCTGTTACTTATTTGTAAATGTCAATTCTATTAGATGAATCAATGTTTTTTCCTAGTTTTTGTAATATGACAAATACAGTCATCGACGCGATATCGTGACACGTCAATATATGCAAAACAATTCTAACCACAAACAAAACTGCATTCACCTGCAGTATATGTAAATTAGACAGATGCCTAAACTAATGTACTGTCAAAATATACAATTCATCTGTTTGTTTATATTAGTATTATCTCATCAGATTTATAAATGTGAAGGTCATTGTCTTTTATAACATCTAAATATCACGATAGTATCATTTAGATGTCTATAGTTGATAAAGGTTGAAAAGATCGTCAAAATAATGATGAAAAAACTATGATATAGTTTTAATTACCATAGAAATGATTTAATAAAGAAAAATGGACAGTTGGCTCTCAAAAAAAAAGTATGGCACGATATAAAAGTCTAGATAGAAACGGGTTAGGTTGGTTTATGAAGATGAGACGCATAACATGTTTGTTTTAAAGATGACTTTTTAAAATGTTTTGGTGTTCGCAATATACATAATAAATGTATTAGTGTATATATTAGTGTACCTACCTGTGTATTAAATATTTCTGCTTTTATGAACAGAGTACCAATTTTACTACTTACTACTTGAAAGATTGCGAATGAGATGCGATTGCGAACGTTGTTGAAAAGTTAGTAGAATTGGCCCTCAGGTATAAGTATGATTTGTGAACGTCATTTGTGAACCGTCTTTACGATTTTTACAAATGGGAATAAAATTATATTCCTATCCTGACACAAAAAGTTTTCTTTAAAAATAAATGAAAAAACATAACGGCAGTAGGTACAGCCTATGGGTCAGCGTTCCCTTATACTTTTATCCTATCATTTTTCAACAAAAAACATTACACAATTTTGATACCAAATCCACGCAACAGATGAATGTTAATCTTCACTCGACATCGTCAGATAACCCTAAAAAATCGTACGTCTGCCAACAAACATTGGGACAAATCTATCGGTCTAACCAACCCCGACGCCGGATTAGATGGGTCTGCGTGAAAAATCCCGGACGGGGCACTGTCCGGGCCGATGCGATCCGTATTTGTCAACGCTCTGATGTCCGGACATCATTTTCATTAGCCAGAAGAGCCTGGGTCATTTGTACCAATGTTTGGTAACAGATGGGTTGGGAATGACCGGATGATTTTTTTTTTCTTAAATTTTTTGGTGTAGTATTTTAGGGTTGGAAGTTATCACTGTGGTTAAGAGTAATTT
Source organism: Melanchra persicariae (assembly GCA_947386135.1). NCBI lineage: Eukaryota > Metazoa > Arthropoda > Insecta > Lepidoptera > Noctuidae > Melanchra > Melanchra persicariae. The sequence continues at coordinate 1,574,217 of OX376649.1, read as the reverse complement.
TAAATGGATTTTGTTGTTTATTTTTTATTTCTAAAGTAGGTACCTGTCTGCCATAAGTTGAAATAGGTAATCGTCATTTGTTAGTTTTATTATTAACTAATAAAATAAAATAAATCCAGTTGCTAACATTCAATATGTCCTTCACAAAATTTTTGCATAATTTGAAGCGACTAATGATATCTAAACACATTAATTACCTTCATTTTTATTGGATAAATAAATTATCAATGTATTGTTTTAAATTAACTCCAGTTTCGTCATAAATTATCATTAAAATTATGGCAATTTAAACGTCGAATTAAAACATTTTATAGTAAATTATGAGAGTTCTTAATTTATTAGGAGATAACGAGTTTTCGAAAACTTTCTGTGGGTATTGTTTTATTTTTACATTAATTTGTGAATATTGCCAAATAAAAAATATCATTTGGGTAATCTAAAGCAGTAAAATTTTATTAATTTTCTATGCATTTATAATTACAGATAGATTTGACAGATAATTATAATACCGAAAATACCGTATAATTAATGTCATAAATGTGTAAAAGCATGACAGTTTTTTTGATAATTTATGAAAATTACTACTAAAGATTGAATTTGATTAACACGAAATTTAAAAAGCTGTTTTGATAGGATACAACTAATTAATGACGTAAAACCTAGAAAAACCGACCAATGAAATTTTGCAAGCAACAGTCAGCCAGCGAACACGATTAATGCTCTTTCCTTCTTAACAAAAAAAGTTTGATCTATAACAAAACCATAACCTATAAGCTGATATAAAAATAATACACAAAACTAAAAACATTTAAAGTAAACACATTTTCTTTTACAATAAAACAAACAAACTTTCGTCTCAGTGACACATTAAAATTATTAATAAAACGTCACCACTTCTGTTTCCATACTTAATTAATAATTAAAATGATAATATAAATATAAATATTATCATTTTAATTATTAATTAAGTATGGAAACAGAAGTGGTGACGTTTTATTAATAATTTTAATGTGTCACTGAGAGGAAAGTTCGTTTTCTTATTAAAGTGTAAATGTTTAAGAATTCCACTCATCATGTGTCACTAATGAGTTGGAGCGGTGGTCTGAATATTTTTACATAACGATTGGAAATAAATTAATGAAGTCAAGTCTGTAATTAATTCTGTGCAGATATGGGACACACACGGTTATTTGAGTTTATGAAAATGGTGGAAGGAATGGACATTATTTACTTTTCTGTTAGAAAGAGTCGATTGAAGTTTTGTAATGGGCGACGGTACTTCACGCCGGAACAGCTGCTCAAACTTTATCAAGCGCAAGTTCGATCGTGTATGGAGTACTGCTCACATCTTTGGGACGGATCTGCCAGATACCAGCTTGATGCCCTTGAGTCAATAGAGAAACGAGCCAAGAGGATCATCGGCAATGATAGGCTCGTCGAGTCGAAGCTCCAAAGTCTCGAGCATCGACGCCGAGTTGCTAGCCTGTCGGTTTTCTATCGGTTGCATTTTGGAGAGTGTGCAACGGAATTGCATAGTTTGATTCCGCCTAGCCCGTTCCATCATCGGACCACAAGACGTACGGCGATGCGCCACCGGTACATGGTGGACATCCCACCCACACGCACAAAGCGTTTTGGGAATACATTCATTGTGCGTACCGCTAAGGAGTGGAATTCCCTGCCGGAGTCTGTGTTTCCTGATAGCTACAACCTGGGAGTCTTTAAGTCAAGAGTGAATAGGTTACTTCTAGGCAAGCGTGCTCCATCTTCGACCACATCGTCGCTTACCATCAGGTGAGATAGTGGTCAAGCGCGTGCCTATCAATAATAAAAAAAAAAAAAAAAAATGGAGAATATTGACCTTTTTTTATTAGTGACTAGCTTTTTCCAGCGGCTCCGCCCGCGTGGATATTGGTTATCGCGTAAAAAAGTATCCTAAATCCTTTTCTATATCTCAGGCTATATATCTACCAAATTTAATGACGATCAGTTCAGCCGTTTAAGTGTAAAAGCGCAACAGACAGACAGAGTTAATTTCGTATTTAAAATATTAGTGGGGTAGGTAAGTAGACAACAATTTAAAATATTAGTGGGGTAGGTAAGTAGACAACAATTTAAAATATTAGTGGGGTAGGTAAGTAGACAACAATTTAAAATATTAGTGGGGTAGGTAAGTAGACAACAATTTAAAATATTAGTGGGGTAGGTAAATAGACAACAATTTAAAATATTAGTGGGGTAGGTAAGTAGACAACAATTTCACCCCATGGACAGCGATGATATCGTCGGCTATGGAGCACGATTGTCTAGAAGTAACGTGTTCATTCTTGACTTAAAGACCCTTCTGGTTGTAGCTATCAGGAAACAAAGACTCCGGCAGGAGACTCAACTATTTAGCTGTACACAGTTTTTCAAACAGAAATGTACCCCAAGACAGTCATACTTTCTATTGAAGGAAACTTCATCCATTTTTTTTTAATGGGAAACCATCAAATGACTTCTTCCGCTCTGGCTTTAGTGCAAGAGAGTGTCAGACTCTTACTGACTAAAACTCATCAGTGTTATGCCCTTTGCTTTCCAGGGACGCGGTGACACTTTCGAACAAATTCCGCAAAAACTTCATCCATAGCACTCGACTCATGCGCCATGACCATAGGAAAAGCCCTCGATTAATAAATACTTATACCTAACTATCAATTTGGTTGAGGAAAGCTGAGTCAAGGTTGAGTCATGTAGGAGGAATGACTTAGAATAAGCGGGCAAGCCAAGCTTTCTGTCTCTTGTTCTTTTGATTAGATTAATTCATAATATTGTATCTTCAGTATACCATTATTTATTTTTGTTATGCGTGAAAACGCAATGGATTGTACTGTAACCATCTTTAGACTTAATTTAAATTGATTTACTCCTCACTGTAAATTATTGTTTGTCTTCCCAAATAAATAAAATAAACTAGATATAAAATAAAATGTAATAAGCCTTCTCAACTGGTAGTTTTGATTTTTTATACGTAGTACGTATCATTTGGGCAATCAAACACAAGGATCAACTATCTAGTTTAGGTCACAAACAGGCAATTATTAAAATAACTTAAAGTCTTTAATCTACATGTACTTAATTGCATTATCATTTAAAATCAATCTGTCTGTGGATTCAAATTATTTGGGACAAAAAAACAAAAACACAATCCTATCTGACACTAATCAATGAAATAATTAATAAATGTAGGTTAATCTTACGCAATTTAAAACGCATCCAAATATTGACCTCACGAACAGTTGCTTAACCCCTTCATTAAAGTTTTTCTAAAGATTTGACCTGCGACACCCATTAAAAGGCCTCGGCGCCATTATTATCATAATTAAGAGTTAATTCCTTATGTATTAGAAAGTTTACATTCTTATGTAAAAACAGATTAACATAAAAAATAATCTTTTATTATATATATTTCGGATAATAAAACCGATGGAATTCGTGTCGGTTCTTAAAGAAACAAAAGAAAGGGTCTTAATGATCCGATGCTATTAGCTATCGATTTTTATGACTTTATTTTGATCATTAAAGTATCTATTCTAGGTTATGAAGAGCTTTTAAATATCCATTGAGAATAAAATCTTAGTTATAAGTACCTATATACAAGAGCCTTAGAGCGGATTTCACAAATGAAACTGAACGCGATCAGTACATCTAAACTGCGTTCAAGAGCTGTCAGTGTAAATATTCCATAGAAAAATAATGACACTGACAGCTCATAAGCTTGTTTAATTCGCTGATCGTGTTCAGTTTCATTGGTTGGCCCTTAGAAAAACTCAGAAGTAAGAGATTGTATAGAAGTATAGGAACACGTCGCCATTAAAATCGCAATTTTATCGACTTAACTAGGTATACTATTGCTTTCGTCCCAAACACATGCAGCTGAATACCAGTTACATGGAACGACTGCTTGTCTGACTTCCAAAACTCAGTTACTGGGTAACATGATACTCCTTGGTAGGACTGGTTGTCAGACCAGAATAAGTGTGAAAGAGAAATAAAAGTTGCACAGCACTCTTTCAGCAAAAAAAAATCCAGAAAGCCAATTCTACTAATTTTAAAACGTTCTAATTCCAGTCACAATATCATCTCAGCGAACATCATTATCCGAGACATGTAAAACTGTACAGAGTCACCTCTCATTAAGAAATTATTACAGTTGACGAATGGCGATGCAAATGCAAACGCTTCTTAAATCTCCGAAAATTACCCTGAGCTGCGGAACACGTGCAATGTTTAAAATTATTATAAATCTTGAATACGTATCTATTTTAAATCAAATGCCTAGGTAGTTTGAAAACAATGGAGAAACAATCGATAATCTAGGTACCTTAGATGGAAATCAATACAGTGATCATTATCTGGGTAGTTATTGTATGTCACCGATTACTGAGCAAACCAATTTCTGCGCCATGACAACGACATATACATTACATGTCTATTCGTCAAAATCGGCTGTATTCGAAAAGTATGGGGATATATCCAACTAATCGTCTCTAAGAAAATCTAAACTATTTTTACAGCCAGCCAACTGGCCCTTTATGTATTTTGACGGAGCTACTGTTTGTCAAAATATTGATAGTATTTCAGCATGATATGCCATTAAAAAAAATAGTCTTAGCCTGTCACTTCTTTGGGCGTCAATCTGTCACTCTTTTGGGACGTCAATCTGTCACTTTTATTGCTAACGTTACGTCACAGTGATGACAGTTTTGGTATATCTAATGATTATTAATATTTAATAATAATGGTAGCAAAGAAAAATGGTAGAAAGTTGAAAATGATCGCATCTTCAACTTCCAGTCTGCAGAAATGACAACTAAGTTAACTCTATAAGACTCATACATAACCAATGATAAAAAAAAGATAAATCAATTGAATCAATAAAAGAAAAGCATGGGAAAAGCACGTGTTATTCTGAAGGCTACTCAGCACGTTACATTGTTGCTACTTGTACAAGTTGTAGACACTTGTGAATGCGCGGTGCCTGGAGGTCGTGCTAGTCAAGTAGGGTTAGCAAACAGAGGATAATATTCTTGTCTAAAGATATTTTTCAAGATTTTGTTGAAAATATGAGAGTTCATCTATGGTCATCCAGTTATTGGTTGTGAACTTGGTGGATTTGGCTGTATTTATTTTTGGCAATGCAGTAGTCCACGTGGATTCATTGATTTTAGGGTAGAGACCAAGTAAATATTGTATTCAATGTTTATTTTGTTTCAGGTTTTTGCACTTTTATTAAATGCAAAAGAGGTATCTAAGATAAAACATAAATTCTGAGAAAGAAAAAAATAATTAGTATGATTATGGAAAAAAACGACTCAAGATATTCCTAGAAAACTAAGCCCATTACAGTATCTTCAAGCACAAAGAGCTTCAAAAAGCCTGAAGTAAGCTCGTAACAATGCACCACAATCTTATCCCATACTACTTCAAAAACACGAATAAGTTACTTGAATAGCACTTAACAGATTTTCAGTGCAGATAAACACGGCAATCCGCACTCGCATTGCTAACGTTACGTTTGATCCAATTGAACAGCGAGCAGCCGCTCTAGCGTCGTCCGCGATGCATGCTGCACCGCAGGGGCGGGGCCACGGTGCGTTTTGACCAATGATTTCGCTCCGTTCAAGCAAAACTAATTATACTGATTTATGCTCCCATTGTTCATTGTTTTATGTCTTTCTCTTAGTGTACACTTACAAACCCATATTCGTATGTAGATAAGTGAGTAACTTGATATATCGCGTTTTGTTGCCTTTTTATGTTTTCGTGACTTGGTTGTGAGTTACGGTTGTAATTAGCCGTTTATTTCCACTGGGACCTTCGATAGAGGCAACTCAGTTGAAGACGAGGGATCGCTAGCTTACATTAGCATTGTAGGATATTAGCTTGATGGCAGTAATATGATAATTGAGCCGATAACTGAAGATTATGAGCAGTTTAAGATTATAATCTGATAAGTAAACCAACAGGTGTGTCTATAGCATTGCGACCTCGCTGCCCTCGCGCATTGTGTAAATCGAAAGCTTAACATTATAAAGTCGCCACCATCCAGACGTTACCTTTCACTCGCTCCGACGTAAAAATCCAAGTGTTATTTAAGAGAGCATTTCGAAAATTCCAACATAGTTAAAGTTAAGAGTGAACATAAAAAGAGACAGGCGGACGAGCAGGTACAATGAGGTCGGAGATGTTACAGAAATCGCGCGCGGTGTCACCACCCATTGTATATCAATATTTTATTAAGCATATTCTGAAGAAAAACAGAGCAGCAAATGGTAGCGTCCGGCGCGGCAGCTGCGCCCGCGTCGCATTCACCTGTCGCTCGCAGCGCGCGCGCACGTGGGCGGGGCTAAGGAATGCAAAGTTTTCGTGCTTTTTTCCATTTGCCCCGTCAACCGCCACTGGAATTCGGGTGCGATATTTTCTTTGGTTGGAATCCAAGAGCTTTACCGGGACTTGAGATATTTATTCCCCTTTAGTCCGTTGTCCTTTAGATTTATGAACGTTGATCTTTTTTATGCAATTTATTGGAGTTTTAATTCAGGTAACGAAACAAGGGTTTAGAGTTATGATTTTTAGAATTAGAGTTTCGACCCTACTGTGTTAGTATTTTTTTACGAAAGATAATAAAGTAGAAACAGTGGTAGGTATGTTTCTTGCAAATTAAATGTTAAGTGATGCGTTTAAAGGCCATTGCAGAGAATAAGGGTTAAGATAATAAACATGTTTTGTAAGTCAAAGGCGCACTTTACAGATTATGGCATTTCTTGTTCGTGAGAAATTTTCATGAGTCGTAATAGAAATATTATTAAAACAGTTTGTTCAGGTAATTAGGCTCTAATAGGGTTTGCTGTGTTTTTATAGAGGGGTATTTTTAAATCATTTTGTATTTATCTTTTTTTTTTTTCAAGAAACTACGTCTAATAATTTTCATAGCATTTCTGTTAAAAACAATTAAGCCCCAAACTCCCAACAAATCACGCTCCACCAAAATTCATCATTTTCATTAAACAATGCGTGTACATTTAACATTTAACGTAACCGCCTAATCGCGTGTGCTTACACCGATAAAGCAAGTGGGTCAGCTAGCGGCTATCAGTCAAAAATAAACAACAATAATACACATAAATCTATGGGGAACAGCCCGAATAGCCGAACAGGGCGAGGTTGAGTGGCTTCCGACGACGTAAGATTGATGAAGCAATCGCAATTATGAAAAATGATTTCGTGATAGCGGTGCCGAAGTGACCGACGGGAGCGATGAAAGGGGTTAGCGGAGTTTGGGGATGTCACTGTCACTTCTGTTTAATATTGAATTGGTCTTTACGCTTATCTGCTTGAGTTGTAATGAGAATAGTCCTTGTCGTGGTAAAAATACCGGCTGGACTGCAAGGTTTACAGCGAGTCCAGCTCAAGATGACCCAAATATGCATCTCACTACTAACACTTCAAAAATACTAAGATTTTAAACGTGTCTTAGAGATAATTGACGAAACTCTTTAAAAATAAACTCATGTTACTCTGATATTTTTAGGTTTACTTAGGTACCTACTACATACCTACATGTAAGTGCAAAACAACATATTTGTTAGTTCAAAGATAGTCGGGGAATTTACACAAATGATTAGGTACTTTTAGTAACTTTATCGATTAAATAAAAAAAACAAGTAATTGCAATGATTCTGACGATATGAAATATATTTAGTTCCTAATCTGATTTTGATAATATCTCTAAGTATCAATACAATATGTATTTAGTTTAAATTCAAATTATGCGAAATAAATTTAATTGCGTTTGTTATTGAAAGTGTGTTAGAATTTTAATGTCCAATAATTTTACAAGAAAGCAAGCAATACAAAATTAAAGTATTTATTTAAATCGCTACAAACTCGTAAATTGCATCGCTTACTCCTGAATTTGTACCGAAGTGTCAACTAAGTTTTTCACAGAACCTATTAATTGTGAACGTGTAAAAGCCCAAATAGGAAACAACGCGTCTATGGACAAAATACTTAAAAAAACTCTATCGATAAATCTATGGTTGTTATTTAATTATTTTTATGGTATCGACTTTTGAAACTGAAATTGTATTATTTTTCATTACTAGTAACTGGATGTTGACTATTTATTTAAAAAAAACTGGAATCGGTTTTCAGTCTGACTGAATACAGCTCAAGGAACTGCCATGCCTTCACAACCCAGTACCTGGGTTAACGATACACCTGGTCAAAGTCCGAAAGTCAAAGACGTCAACGCATTTGTTTCAAATAGGTAAACCATTCACAGGTACTTTTGAATTGTCAAAGTAAGTCAGTCAAAAAAAAACATGAAGCTATTTGCACGTTCTAAAGCGTAGATCTCTATGGAGAAGAACGTTCAAGAAACTCCTCGGACACTCTTTTAAATCATTTTGTGTTTAAAAAAATCCTGGTAACATTGCTACTTGTTGCTTTTTTATGTAAAAACAAAGTAAAGATAGAAAAAATAATTCTAAGTATCAAATAAGTATTAAATATTGAAATAAGCCAGTGACAGCTAAGAAATGACCAGTCTCCACTGATGGCGCCCGTTCTCGAACATGACTACGTTCGACTATGGTAAGACTGGCGTCTTTTCTGGCTTCTGACTCCCCGTTCTGACTGTCAACGATCTATAAATGACTATATCTAAAACTTTTATTATAAAATCTGTTAAACTACTGTGACTATGACAAATAAACATTTCTAATCTATCCTTAGCGACAAGAACAAAAGTATTTTTGTACTTTCCAAACTGAAAATAATCATTAAATGATACCATTGATAAATACATTGCTAAAATTAACTTATAAATGCGACAGTGTTATCATAAAGATACTTGTCATATCACAACATATATTGTAACTATAGGTAGGTATCTAAAATCACCTGATTTTAATTACCTACATATAAGTGTTTTTATCGTAAATTGTTTAAGTTTATTGATACCTCTCCTAATAGAGATATGAATACAGATTATTAGTAAAGATTACTTATCCGTATTGGATTAGTCATGCTGCAACACTGAAATCCTGTTTTTAGGATGGGTCAGCAAAAAAAAAGTTAAATATTTACACCAAATTTTATTTTGTATACCTAATTTTATTTATTCAAGGACATTTTAATTTGATCTAATTTAATCTGTGACATTTTGATTTTGATCTAATTTAATCTAGGACATAATATTATATAAAATCTCTGTTTATTTTATTTCTAACAAAACTAAAAATAATCAAGTCAACATTTAACATTTAAAAACAATTTTTTGTTTTATTGACAAGTACTATTATTATAAATTGAATTATTTATTGTTTCTTTTTTTTCTTGTAAGTATAGCATATCGCATGCTTATTTTATTATTTTTATTTAATGTTTTTTTAATCCAACATTAATTATTTAGAACCATGTAGGCTCGGTTATGTATAAGCTGTGGTTACCTTTAATTGAGTATGCATTATAGTATAATTTGAAGGTGTTAAGTACACCTTAAAATTATACTATATTGCATACTCAATTTTTATAGTTTGTATCATTTTGTAACAGTTGTTGATGATTCTTAAATAAATAAATAAAAAGAAAAATAATCCCAGTAAAAAACAACCAGGGTATCCTAGGCTACGTAACAATCTATGAGTGATCACGTCCAAGTGACATTTTTGTCACCATCTTGTAAACTTTTGGCTATCGTTTTCGCTGATAGAATGTCTATGTCACTTTATCTACAGCCAAAATACTTACTCATATTTAAAAACAAATGAACTACCTACTTGCAGCTTAAGTTCCCAACAAGATGAATTACCTAATATTGTTACTAAAAATCATTTTACAATAAAACATTTACTTAAATCCCTCAGAAAGCATTTAGGTCCAGACTTATTACAATAGTCTTGCATCTGAAGACACTCGATTATAATATGCCTGTATATAAATTACGGCTGTATATAAGTCCGAGTGTGTGAAATCCTTCTGCGGTCAGGGCGTCCAATTTCGGAATCGATCACATTTCCATAAGGAGAGTGCGCGAGTGTACGATGCACTGCCCAGTGTGGACATACGGGCGGGGAGGATGGACGGCGAAATGGTAAGAGGAAATCGATCAGATTTTTTTTAATTGCCTAATAAGATGAAAGTAAGATAGTGTACTGATTTGCTAATAAAACATCTGGAATGAATAGATTAACCAATAGGAAAAAAATACGTATACGTAACTACCAAGTTTTGAAAGTGTGCTGGAAAAAGCAAGCAAATGTAGCACAACAACCGTAATAAGATGCTGTTCCTTTACAGACCTATAATCCAATTTCAATGCATAGTGCCTGAAAGAAAAGAAGGTGTCAAAACGTTTAAGTGTCATCCGAAGTTTGACATTTGACAGGCGTCTCACCTTAAACAGATAATTTCTTATAGAACTAGCAACAATTGAAATGTCAAAATTTCTCCAATCATTATTTCAATTGACTTAATAACCATACAACAAAAATGTAACATAATATATTTCTCAACCGTCCAACTTATTGCTTGCCTTATTCTCCGCTCGTATGTCCCACAACAACCTCGCCGACTATTTTATATAGTATTTAGATGCACATTAAGAGTCATCTTTAACTGGAGAATGTTCCGATCGGGTATCATTACCATATTGCTGGTCGGGAACCCTTGACTACAGACGTAGTGTATGATATTCAAACTAGATTATGCTGGAATAGATAGGGACTCATTACTGAGTGCTGACTAAGATTTTGCGGTGTTTTTATGAGTGGACGGCTGCAGTTTAGGGTAAACGTCGTGAGGGGTTTTGTAGGAGGTGGTGGTGTCTGGAAACCATGGAAGAGGTTTAGGGTTAGGGAAGTAACCAAATATTCTGCTTTTGTGTTTTTTTTTTTGTTTAAAGTCGAACTTAGTTAACAAAGGTCCTTCAGACAATTGATTCATTGAAGTAATTCTCCCCATCTCGGTCTGCAAAAATGAAAGCCACGAGCAATAAAAAATGATTTAAACCCAGACTGAATCCGAGAGGAGCACCAATTCCCAATCAATTAAAGCAAACCGAAGCAAACGAACAAAACCAACATTAACCAGTCCATTAACCCTAAAGCCAGTAATTATAAAGGTGGCGAACGTGAAAACAAAAGCCAAGTCCTCCAGCAGCAGGCTAACGTGTAAAGAATGCACCGATTCCGAGAGAGGACGCCTCTCGACCGCATTTTATCACCGACTAATGATCTCGGGCGTCTCGCCGCGTAATGAGAGCGCCAACCGCCCCGGCTCACAACCAATAAAATATTTATGAAACCATCCCCCGCCCTAATGGAACGCGTCAACTCCCCACTTAGAAAACTCTACTCGCATTAACCTCCGCAAAATTATCATTACCGCTCCACAAATGGACAATAGCCGTTCGCATGTCCTATACGCAGAATGCGACTCGTTAAGTCGCCGAGGACGCGAATTTAAGAGACAGCTTCTAAATATCCAGTGGCAGCGTGCACATGCGTCCCGAGATCTGTATCGCGCACAATACCGAGCCCGGCCGTCACGACGGTAGCAGAAATATGGACGCGGCCGCCGCATGCGCTTGTTTTATGTTAATGTGAGGCATAAACGGCTAGCTGCGGGGAAAAATAACGCGCCGACGTCCTCGTGATGGAATACCCGATACCCGCTGATCGTTAGCCGGCCGCCTGCGAGATCCGCACCTAACGCCATTGTCTCCGACGCACGAGGAAGTCGAATAATTAAAGCGAACGCGTCGTCAGCGCCCCGTCCCGCGTGCATTCCCACAGACGCTATCGCTGCTGTCGATCTCGCGAGCGAAATACCGAAACCTAATAAGTCCGAGCCGAGTCTCATTTGTGTAAGGAGTCGCTTAAAAAAACGAACAATACGGAGGCGCCCGATAAAGGAGACGGCCCAATAATTTAGGGTCATTGTTTCGCCTCTTAATTTATGGAGTGCGGGCGTACGATTGATTTGTAGGTTTAGGAGGGAGATTCCTCGGCCCGAGAGTGTCGGGGATAAGCGGTTTTAAATCCGCGGCGGATTATCGCGAAGCGACGTCGCGGGTCTTGTGACGCGCGTCAAGGACTCAATTTATTCGCGGGCCTCTCGATATACATACAATGCGCGGCGGCATTTAAAATGCGCGATAGGATTGGCCGGCCAGGCCTGGGCGGGGTGCGCGGACCATATACGCGTTCTTCGTGATGCACATATTAAGTTAGAAGGCTCTGTACATGGATGCGGTGGAATTACGATAGGCACCGATGATGTCTAAGATCGTGAGTGTCCCTCCGGTAGTACAATGGGCGAACTCGGAGAAAATTATTAATGCCCCCGGGTTGTACGGTGTTACATTAAATTGCGGGTGGCGAGCGATGCCATTAAATTATCGGGCTCGCTGATGTCCTCCTACAATGCATCGCTTGATAGTAATTCACGGGCGCGGCCGATGCTCTGGTGGTATAATTTCGCGGGTGCATTATGTACCCGTGAGTAGAATTGGATTTGTTTGATTTAGAGAAGTGAGGTCAAGCCATGCGCTATTTGTTGAATGAAAGCTGCATTTGTATTGTGATCTATGTTCATCAGTCTCATTGATATCAAAACTGACCTTTGAATATTCTTCGACATACCTTGAGCACCTTACCGTCCCAACAACGGACTACAAACCCACCGCTTCAACGCTGACATTTAACCCTTACAAAATCACTCCACAAAATAAAACAGTCTATCGTAAGTACGGGCTATCAGGCATCGAGCGTCTGCATTAATTGGAACAGCCGATCTGGACGACGCAGATTTCACTTCTATAAATGGCTCGAAACTTTATGGTATCGCGGTGCGTTGTTACCGTCAACTTGCGCTGCACACACTTGTAATTGGTCGACCGCTGGTTGACATTTACAAGAGAACCAAGATGGCGGAGCATCGGATATGCGACGGCGACATGTAATTGACAAATAGGCTGAAGGGTTAGAATAAATTGGGCTTCGCACGCGAACGGTTGGATTTTGTTTTTCGAGATCGATGTGCGTTTGCGCACGCGATCGTCCGACAGATTGTTGACTGCTGAGGCGAGTAAGCGAGCTTAGAATTAGATGGGTTCTCTGTTAGATACGGCAATTCTGAGAGACAGTAAAATTTTATTCGTACTGTGTGTATAGGGTTGCCAGATCTGAGACTGAAAAGGCGAATCAGGCACTGGTATTTAGATGTACTTTTTTGATTGGCATTGAGTTTTGACAAGCACAATAGTTAGGGACATGGAGGATACCTCTTTTGTTTGCTTTAGTTTTTTAAATTTAGAACCGAAATAAGGTCTCAGGAAAGACAGACGAGCTGGACTTGTGTACGCTCACTCCATCATAGACCTCATCTATCGCTTTTCATCAGGCGTGATCAAGATCAAGAGCAAGCCCATTACTAAATTTAAAAAAATCCACCGAACTCGAACCTTAAAATGAAACTTTCAATATATAGCTATTGTCATGTCAGCGTTCATTATCATTTTCGTGTGCACGTTCTTCTCCATAGAGATCTACGCTTTGGAACGTGCAAATAGCTTCATCTTTTTTTTGACCGACCGACCTTGACAATTCAAAAGTGCCTGTAAATGGTCTAATTGAAATAAATGCTTTGACTTTGACTTTGACTTTGTTCATTATCATTTTCGTGTGACCAATATCAATTTGTTCCCTTATACTAGGAAAAAAAGGTAATTTTATTCGCATACCACTCACTTAGCAATAATTAAAGGATAATTATAAGTTCTTGAATGCAAGTCGACTGTTGCTATTCGCATCCGTAGCTAAAGTATTGGTAATAAGTAGCTTTAGTACTTAACAGCCGATTCAACGCAAAATACTTTGAAGGTAAACATGGAAAAATATATGAAATAGTTGAAAAAAGTTGCAAGGATATTTATTTTCAGGAATGTCCAGTTTAAGTTTAATTGCTCGCATCCTTTAGGTGACAAAATATCACTTTAGAGTGGCGTTACATGCATTGCAATGGGAACTGGGGTTGCCAGTTTTGGACTTTGGACGGGTGTGTTGAAATAGTAGAATATTTTGTGACTGTACTGATTTTCATAATTCCTATAGGTATTGCCAGAAAGTACTCGTATTTATGAATTGATTAAATCAAGCAAATTCGGTTAATTTTGATAATTTGACTTTTGATTTTATCATAAATCACGTTACACTCCATTGCTTAATAGATATTAAGTTCACAGAACTATTTTAAACTACATCTTCTTAACCACCCCCCAGGGAGCCTTAAAAACATAATTCGACATAATAACCATTAGCTTTTCAAATTAACATACAAAGACATTAGAAACTAAATTAACAATAATTACAGATACAGCTTAGCCTCCATTTTTAACCGCGTAAAGTGACAGTGACTTGTCTTCACGCTATGCGACTTTTAAAATAGTAGATAATAATATCTACTAATAAGGGTAATTGAAAACAATTTTCGATGAATACCTTTAAAATGGCACTTTTACAAACACTGAGTGACTCGGGGTTATTAGAGGTGGTCGTAAAGGGTTTCCTGGATTATTTATTCGGTTTTATTAATTAGATCCGAATTGATTTTAATGCTTCACGGATGATTAACATGGTGGCGATCCCACCCATAAGCATTAAACGTTTTGGGATCACATCCATTGTGCGTACAGCTAAGGAGTAGAATTCCCTGCTGGAGTCTGTGTTTCCTGATAGCTACAACCTGGGAGTGTTTAAGTCAAGATTGAATTGGTTACTTCTAGGCGTGCTCTAACGCCTAGAAGCAACTTTTTCACTCTTACACTAAATTATAATAATGATTTCAATAATCATCGTCATTGTAACCAGATTTACATGACATCGAAACAGGCTGTTGAAAGCCTAGAAAATTATCTACACCCCAGTAAGACTCCTGGTTTTACATTACAATTGCAATGATCTGAACTGACCAATAATGTTCACGCAAACAACTTTACTATTCAATAGAGCGACACTTTCTCGTGTCGGCTGCTGCACGAGAATTTCTCACGTCATTGTGAACATATAAGTTAGACTAGAACGTAACACGGCTGTTTTCCCCAGGGTTCGCCAGAGGTGGACCTATATACACTTTCTTATCGCCAGCCATCTTTAAATCCCACGTAATAAGGGACGAGACTTTACTGCCAACCTCACAATATTTTCAATTAAGTACAGAGCCTGACATAAGTATTAGAATCGAATCCAGAACATCAAGCTCACTTGTAGTTCTTGCGACGGCGACGACTGAACCAACGAGGACACCATCATCTGCCTAGCCTTTTCCCAACTATATTGGGGTCGACTCCCAGTCGACCCGGATTCAGCTGAATACCAGTGTTTTACGTGGAGCAGCTGCCTACCAGACCTCCACGACCCATTGATTGGGTAACACGGTACTTCTTGGCGAGTGGTCACCCATCCAAAGACCGACCTCGGCCAGTGTTGCTTAACGTTGAAGATCGACCCGTGCGGCTGTTATTATTTAGCCTCGAGGACACCAATTAATAAAATAATAATTACACCCAACCATAAACTGAATACCACACATCGAGTTACTGTTATCGTTAAAAATCTGCCTTGAGATCAAAAATGGCACTTTAATATATCCGTTAAAAGGGTTTTGATTGATCAAGACGTCAGCCGGACAGTCCGGTCGTCCGGCTTCGATCCGGCGACAACTCAGCGACAGCCCGGCGACTGATGATTGATACGCACTGTTAGACAATCGCACGATCCATCATCAGTGTCGCCAGTGTGGTCCCAGCCTTATACGTGACCTATTGTATTGTAGTAAGGTATTTTTGATTTTTGTTTGTGGTTCTCTTCTTTTTTTTTGATCTTGGATATTTTGCGATGGAAGCACGTAGGTAAATGTTATTTATGTTTAGTCGTGTTTTGTGGCCTTACTTAACATGACTTATTGATAAAAGAATAGTGAATATTATATATTCGTAATTTTGAAAAGAATGTTTTGACAGTTTTTTGTTTTTTATAACCTAAGAAAGTTCTATAATTTTTTTGAAGGTTTTATTGACTAAACTAAACGATGGCTGAAAAAAACTTTAAGACACATTTGACCACCAAAACAGCTAGGTATTCGCCTTCAAAAAGATGATAATAGTGTCAACTAGGTACTATAAACTATAATCGACTAAAAACGACTATATCGGAAACAAAAATATCGATTTCCTATCATTTTTTTATCGAGTTATCGCGTCCGTTCGGCGCCGGCGCACTTAGTGATCGATTGCACGTTTAACACCAGGTAAACACCCCGTATATGAAATGAAACTATCACTTTACTTTGACATAAAAATACCAACATAATGCATACACCTCCCAAAAGTATAAACAATCTTTAGAGCACTAAAAATAAGGTTGAATTTTGAGCAGTTTTAAGTTTTAGAGCTAACTTCAATAAGTTTGCTTGATAAATTAATTAAGCGAATGATGGATTTGTCTGCGTAGAGTAGTGATTGATGATTTGACAATAATTTTGGGGTCGGATGGGCGAATGTCAACAGATAAACAAAACAAAATGGATTTCGAACGCCCCTGAATAATATGGGATACGTAAAAAAAAACTAAAAAAATATATAGTTCATAGTTTACATAAGTATGAAGAATATATAGAAAACATGAAGGGATAGGTATCTCACGTTCATAAAGTATTTGAAGGATATCGTAACATTTATGATTATTTATGCAAGTCTAAGCTTGTAATACACACAGTCCATACATGTTAAGACTAGTATAAAATAACTTTGAATTTGTCACTTAGTTTTAACCTTCGATTCTTGATCGGGAGTCAATAACCTTTCTGGCAGCTTTGAAAGCTATAAAGATCGAATAAAGTGAATTGACATCTTTATAAGGTTTTTTGAATATTATTTATTATCCTCTACCAGGGGCAAAACATCTAAATATTTGTATCGACAAAGTATTCGATCACAAAACAAACGGGCGATAAATATTTTGACATAACATCACCGCGCTTTTAAGATAAATTAAAACGAACTTAAAAATATAACTTAACAATCGATAAACAGATATCATAAACAAATCGAAAACTCGTTTAAAATTTAATATAATGCTCATAAATATGGTTTTTTTTTCGCAAAACGAATCACCCCATTTAGTAGGGTGTCCACAATAAACCTGTCACGTGGGACAGTCCGATACCCGACATCGCACTTATCAACGAACATAACATCCTCAACTTTACGACAATCTTGCGCTGGACGCACGCGCATATAAATTTGAACAAACGTCAAGACAGTCCGATTTTATTTTACTGATCATGGAAATTGTATCGATATTTCAACGATAACGTTATTGTGTTGTGTCGGATAAAGATACTTTTTATGTTCGCGTTCGTTTGATTTTTATACGATGCGAGAATCGGATGAGAGTTGAAATCGATTATAATAAAGTTTACAACGCATGCTGTGACTAATAATAACTATAGGGAGATGCATTATCGTAAATCAGAAGAACATAAAGTCAATGCACTTATCAGTCCAGATTTCATTCACGCGTGTAGGTTGAATCAGTCACCGTAGAACTTCAATCACCAAACTACGACAACTTCTGAATCATGTATGAAGAACCTGTTGCTTCGAACGCGGACAATACTGCACAATGAACGCGAATGACAGCATAAAGGACAAAACAAGAACAAAAGCAAGTCAAGCTAAACTTTTTCCCCATTGAAGCAACTGAAAACCTATAAACAATGCGTGAAAGCACGCAAATAAAAAAGTTACAAAAATCATTCCCGCAGCTAAACCCACACGGCACAATCTAGATCGCAACACACGAATAGCGAAATCTAAAAACCGGTTGTTAGTTCGCCATGTAATTCTAATTAGGTAATTCGAGCAGCCGGTACTAATGGTTCGGTTTGGTGCCATAAAGCAGGCGCAATCTGATCGTGTGAACATGCTGTCCGCGTGTCCCGCGCACATTGTCCGCAGACATGCGACGCTTTGTCACCCTAGCCCACGCGGCAGATAGCGATATGAGAGCCTGTAATTATTGGCTTCAGAGCTATTCTGTAAATCCGATTTTAGTGTTAGTGGAGAGTTAATAAAATTTAATTAATAGCTGATGAGCCTTTTTTATTTTATTTTTGAGAACATAAAATTTTATGCATATTTTTTTCGTTTTAAAGCAGATCTTGTCTTTGGTTAGCTTAGCTGCCGTTTTTCTCTTGAACTATATTGTAACATAAATATTTTTGATTTGATTTGATTAATATATAGTATCTAAAAGTACACTAGGTATACAGTAAGTAATAGTAGTTTCATGCATTATTTTTATTTACAGCGGACTTTGTCTTTGGTTAGCTTTTCCCACGTCTTCCATTACATAGACAAAAGTATTATTCTAAGCACAATACTTACTCTCTGCTCTTTCAAGTTCATTTATTCTTGAGAGCACTCTGTCACTACTTACACGCAGTGATTACTTGAACTTTGATCTTTAGCAGTAAACCAGTATTACAAAATAACAATTGATACTTCCATCGGTTAAATTCAGGTTTATCGACAGCCTAAACAAAATCATTGTCTGTCAGCGATAACTATGTCGAAAAGTCCAAAATATACGAGATTGACAACGTTGACGTGCACTACCGAAATGTCATTGCTGTTGGAACGTCATTTTAGACACTTAAGGTTGGACTTAATTGTCCAAGATGACGTTTCCTAAGACCGTGACGTTAAACAAACTCAAGAAATCAAATGCCTTAGCTCAAAACTCCTAATTTCTAACTCTTCCATTCTTGAATGTAAACTCCTTCAAATGACATTGACAGTAACCCAGGCTAGCCAGTTAGAACAAAAAAAAAGTACTCCTCACCCAAGTCCGGACAGACAGACATAATAAATAAGTGCACAACGACTCGGGACATGGGGACACCGATCCACACTCAGCGTTCACATTGATGGAAGCGTTTCAAACGTAGTTTAGATAGCGAAGTGACGTTGACGTATCATTATTGTTGCATTACGATGTACCCTCACCATTTCCGAAGTATAAGATACGAAATTTTCGTGTAGTGTGGCTCTAAAGGCTAATGTTTCTGTAAATGATGGGCTTAGGAATAGCGAAATGTTTGTTTGAAGGCGATTGATTCTAATCGTATTGTTTTATTGGAGACAGTACAGGACATGTTTACATGTAGACTAAAAAAAATAATGTAACCTTTTCTTTTGATGCAGTTGATTAAAGGCTCGTTATCAATTTGTAGGCAAGTTTTTTTTTAATATGTATTTTTAATATAAGGCACGTTTGATCACAATATCACCTGATGGTAGACGATGATGCCTTTGTGAGACATATCATCCTGTACACCAATTATAAAGCCTCATGAATTTCAGCTAATAATCGGAATCACCAACTAAGTTGCAACAAGTTCCTCAATAAACCTCTTTCTTTACTGTTATCTCACTAACTTGTTCGAACAGCTCGTATTTTGACATGTTTTATAGTTCTTCTCGCGTCAATCGCTCGCGTTGCGTCCGAAATACTTTATAGCCAAAACGGTTGAGTCGTCGCAGCCGTAAAAAGTTTTAGTACCTTCCGATTGAGGCGCCGTGTCTTTATGACCGTTTTTATCAATATTGAGCCGTTTTTGATGGCCTGTTTAGGGTTATGACGTAGTTTTGTTTGTAAAGAAGCTATGGAATTGTAATGCTAGTCGTTTTTATGTAACGTTAGCTTGTAACGCAAACTTTTGAATGCATCCGCGACAGGTCTTTGAACGAAATGTGTTAATTGAAATTGAGACCAACCGGCTGTTGTATGATTTTATCTGAGCTAATAAATTGTGTTGTAGTAATTTGAATTTCCTGCTTTTCAGTTACAGCTTTAGTTGTTGAGTGTGCTTACTAGTAAACGACTTCCTGTAACATTGATGGGAATGTTCAGGTAATCTAATTTTTGATTTACGCGATGTTACTGGCGTTCTGATTTATCTTTTTATTTCATTGAAAATAAATGATTTTTACTGCATGCACTAAAGTGCTGTTGGTATCTTCGGAATCGTAATTATAATTACAATTTATTTTAGTTTAACTGGACACAAATCTGTACCTCCATGCAGGAAAATCTTTATCTCAGTTTCCCAGCTTTTATTTCTTCTTAGTTCTAAGCTATGACAAAATAAGGCACATATCCCTATCATCCCTGATCATTAAAAAGAAAGCTCAGATCATTGACCCTGCGTGTTAACAATCCGGATATAATTTTTATACCATTATGTTTAGTGGATCATTAAAACTCTGTCAAAAGAGGCATTTTTATGTCTTTTTTACGACAAGAAATCTGATAGTATGTCTTTTTAAATGTTCCCAATGATTTTTATATGAGTACTTTTACTGCGTACGACGGTAGATTAATTTCATTGTTGTTAAATTTCTGTTTGATTGCTTTTTAAGTGTTTCTTTACGGGGTATTGGTATGTTTGATTTTCTTTTTTTATGGAAATTGTCTGATATTTGGTGATATGCACGTAGAAAACGCATAAATTAGGGAGTTTATGGGTTACATCCACTTTCCTACAAAAACACGAAAAACTCGTTTTATTTTAGCCGAATACAATGCACAAACCCAGAATATATGTAAACATGAATATAGAGCAGAACTGAATTATTATAGAGAGGAACATTATTATCTAGTTTTCAAGAAAATTACAAAGAGGGTAATTTATTTCCTGAATATTCGATGTAAACTTGAGAACGCATTGTCACCCTAGTTTAAATATTTTAACAGCAGATTAGTGATCATATGAAAGCAAGCGTGCTGCTAATTAAAATATTTCTAATTAATGTCGTATAATCAACTGCCCACAACATTATCAAAAGCTTTTCAACATTAAATAAACCGTAATTACAAACCGTAAAAATAAATATGAAATATGCAGGAATGAGTCGTAAAATGATCGAAATGATTGAAACTGATGTTAGCGTTTGAAATTAAATGTTTTAATTTATGAAACTAGCGTGAAACTATCTATTTTATAATCTAATAAAAATCGCAGTCTCACTCGATTCTGTATTAATAATTAAATTATACGGATTATAACTTGATAGATTTATATTTTGATTTATGTGCCTCCTATTTCTATAATGTTTTCTGACTTCATCGTGTTTATAGAACTCTAGATTATTTTAAAAGACTTACCAAATGGACAGACAGAGAACATAACAAGTTGAATGAAATAAAAGTATTTACTTTTACTACAAAACTTTGATCCATAGATCATTATAGTATACTTAAATAACTTTAGGTTGATTGGAAAAAATCAGATAGACAAAAGCACGATAAACCTACCAACCCAAATGAAAGGTGTCAATGCATCAAATTAATCAACACCTTTAAATTAAAAAATAAAATAACCAAAAATATAACTCACTAAAATCAATCACCACCGTCTAATCGTAGCTCACAACCACAAAAACCAAAATCACCCAAAAATATATCAACGAGTGTTAATTAAAACGGAAGCAGGACCACTCAATCACGTCACGAATCAAAGATGGCGCCCGTTTCATCTTCAAAATGATAAATTTATATAAAAAAGTCGTATGGACTAAAGGAAAGGCCGGAAGACGTTGCGTTGTATATCAATCAAGAGGTGAGTGAGTTAGGGCTCTTATAATGTCACGAGACGGACACGATACGAGTCCGCGGCGTTGATTCAATTTGATGGATTTTCATTGTGGTTTATTTTTGAGGAGGATTTTTTTAAGGCGTTCGAAATGTAAAAGTAGTCAGTTACATAGATAGTAAGTTATTTGTTAAAGTAGTTTATTTATTTTAAAATGTACAAAGGTTGGATTGAATGCCACTAGGCAACTCTAAAATTAACATTTATCAACAACAAAAACATTATTTTATTGTATGTTTTTTAGTTTGGCTACAATAAAGTAGGTATTTAAAATTAAATCATTAGGAACAAGAATCAGTATTGTTGGCACTGAAGAGTCAACTGTAGATTGCAATGTTTTAAAAATTGATCAAATAGTTTGTTCCTTTGCAAATTATATTATACTTGAATGTGTTATACCTACTGACTGATACCTACAACAGTATCAGTTCCTATAATGTCATTGCAGGATCCATTACAATTTGATAAACCAGAATTGAAATCAAAATAAGTACAGAATTCATCAGATAAACATTACACAAGCTCAAAGCCTCCTTCTACAGCCACTGATACATTCCAAATCGTGACTTGTAAAAGCGATTTCTATTCATACATTACAATAAAATATTCGCAACTCTGCAACTTCCATACAACATTATTGTATGTTAATCTCAATATAGTTTGATTGGTCAGTCGGCTTTGCGAACGTCGAACTGACTGAGTCGAACAGTTAAAAATATGATTTAAGTCCTAAACGCGACGTAATCTGCGTTTACAGCAACTTGTTGTTAAGTTTAAGTTATAAACTGTCAGCGGGTAATCCGAAATCGTGAAACAAAATTCTGTTGATCTATATCTCGCAGCCAACTAGCTTAATCAGCTATTTCATTAAAAGCCTAGCCTTTTCATTGAACTGCGCCGTTTAATTAGCGACACAAGTGAAATGGGCAAATCATTAAACGATATTGAACAAAAGATGCTATTTCGGTCGCTAAAAATTATCGATATTAAATGAAAAGGCTAGGCCACCAATTAAACGGCTGATTAAGCTAATTGGCTGTGCCCTATAATAAAAGATGAGTGCAATGAAACCTCATAACACTCAGCATTATTAACAACAATCTGGTTTTATGTTTATTTTGTTACAAGTTGATTTGTATGTATACCGAAGGACTCAATGCTTAATATTCATCGTTTAAACGTATATTTCCGATACATGGATGCATTGATCACCATAGCTATAAAATTAACGATTGCATTTTAATATTATTTCAGTTTTACTATATGCCTGAGGTGATGAACATGACATCTGCAATCCTCGAGAGCTTAAGCAAATGTGTAACACCGCAATTTCGTAAGGGGACGAAAGTATTTGTTTTTTTTTAGTAAATCTCATCATTATAACTCGTAAAACTTGCAAATCGCTACCGCTCATGCCTTCAAACTTTTTTTTCTTGCACTTCAAGAGAGATTCAGTTTTACTGCTTTTGCATATTTAATTAATTACAGCCTGCAATCTTTATTGACATTATTTATTGTCAAAACCTACATCAAAGAGTTTTATTACTTATTTATAGCTTTAACAGATACATAGCTAGATAAAACAGAATTAGTGTGGCGCCTAAATAATTGCTGAATCTAGACGTATAATTACTGAAATTAAATTAGCAATTATTGTTAAATTTTAATTATAGTTTAACGACTTTTTGAGTGTTACTCAGATTGTAAAACTGTTTTCGACCAGCACAGACCTTAAAATTAAAAGCTCTTTCATATAATGACTGGATTTGCAGGACCATAGAATAAACAACCAAATATGCATTTTGGAATCTACCTATTTCCTATCTACCTATTTCAATATCAAGTCAAAGTCAAGACTAATTGCGTTTTATTCTCAATATGCACGTACCACTATTTGTCTCTGCATCATCCAATGGTCAACTGTTAAAAATTGCCATATAATGCATTAAGATCGCCTCTGTAATTCCGTTTGTATTAATAACAAAATAAATAAAAAGATACTGCCTTTTTGTTATTATTCTCATTCAGAGATTTAACGTTTTCTCTGCATACTTAGCATCATTCCTAATAATAAGTCATGCTTAGTATCGAATAGAAATATTTTATAACGTACACCATAATCTAAAGCCGTTGGTCCTGGCTGTCAATAGTAGATCTTTAGCAATCGTTACGGATTTTCAGATGCCAGAAAATCTGACTCCAGTCTTGCCAAGAAGTACCGTGTTATCCAGTTAATGGGTTGTGGAAGACTGGTAAGCAGCCGCTCCACGTAAAATACAGCTGAATCCAGTTTGACTGGAAAAAGGATAGGCAGATGATAAATCGAAAAATGTGGCAACTGTGACCCTAAACATACAGGCAAATGTCTAGTGAGGGGGTCACTGGCCATCGTGATCTGTGAAATATGTGTGTATTTATAATAAACAAATACAAAAATACATTAGGAGCTGAAAAATAGAAGGGTACAATTGGCGGTCTTATCGCTAAAAGCGATTTTTTACAGACAATCTTTGGATAGATTTTACTTATAATTAATTTCTTGAACAAAGCAGACCTACGACTCCACTATGCCACTAAATCTCCACAACGCAGTACCCGAAACACTACACCACCTAACTCCTTAAAAGCAAAACTGCTAAAAAGACCGGGAGTCCGTTGTCTAATTGATAATTAGTATTCAAGCGGGCGGTGCGGCCTACGTGTGGGCCCGAGCCCCGGCCCCGGGCCCTTGGGACGCCGGGGGGTTGGTCAACGTTGCATCAGCACGTCCAAGACGTCTGCTATTGACGTAAGACGCCAGCCGCTGGGAACGCGACGTGATCACAGCCTTGCTGCACGGAGGGTTAAGTCCGATGATTCTAGTTCATTGAATTTAATTGGTACTTTGATTTGTCTCGGATTTGTGCTTTTGATGGGATTTGATGGCTGTCTAAGTATCTGACTGCTTGCTTTAAAATCGGTTGGCATCTCGCTCGACTCGTGTTATTGAATGCCAATTTGAAATTTTCCATTAAAAAATGTCAAAAAAACTCTTCTTGTATTAAATTCGAAATTTAAGAAAAATGTCTCTGAAAATAAGCACACTACACATAAATGTGACTGAGTTACAACCTCGAATAGCTACTAACCAAAACACATTTTCAACATCGAAGGGCAACCAACAACATTTATATGAAAAACAGAGAACAGTCACTGTATCAAACTACTCCACAGCAACCAGATCGTCAATCCCACATTACCATAATTCATTATAAATTATTCATCCCAATAAACTGACCTATCCCACTACAGCCCGAGGCTGGCCAATCGCGCGCGACTATACGGCGACTTTTTCAAAGATTACCATATCTCCGCTCAAGAATCGCGAGTGAAATGGACGAGGCAGTACAGCAAATTGGCTATCTACCTCATGCATCGCGTATGAATCGCTGCGACCGAAGAATCGGAATATTTAGGCGATCGTGAGCAACGCCCGGTAGCCGGTCTGCGTCGGCCCTTATTTAGATACTTTGATGTTTTCAGTGTCTGTCTTTTTGTTTGCGTTGAATACATTTTGGAGTAGTTTATGTTGTTTGTTTTTTAATTGTGAAAAAGCGAGAGTATTGAATTCTTTGTGTTCTTTATGGGCATGTGGAATAATTAACTGGGGTTTGGATTTAACAAGACGAACAGAAGTAAGCTAAGTGATATCTAAATCTAATTGAAAGTAAACACCGGGAGATAATAGAAAACGTGTTGAAAAATTGTCTATTCACGAAATCTATTAGTTTCCGCATATCAATGATAGTCCTCTCATCATCCGTTCACCACCACAAATTCTTACCATCTTAATTAACAATGGCAACCCAAGAATATTCAAAACAATCGCACCTCATTATAGTCAGCGATCTCTAATCCAAAGAACACGGTACGTGCCAATTTCGAGCTAGCAGCACCCACAACTCGGAATTTTTTACCACACTAATGAATCAGTAGGGTTAATGCAACATCGGAGTGCCCGTGTACATATTTAAATCAGGTACACGGTTCTTGATTATAGCAGCCGGAGTCAACTCAGTCGGTTTTATCTGGATTGTGTAAGTTTCCCAACGGTTATTGCTCGGAGACAATATAAAGGAAATGCTGGTGCAGTGGAGGTGGGGGCTTTTTTCGGTTTTTAATTTAATTGTTATTTTGTCTGAGATCTTTGACGGTTTAAGCGGATGGGTTTGTATATATGCCAGTGAAAATTGGTAAGTATGTAGGTAATTAGTAGGTAGTTAGGGTGACGTTTTGACGTTCGTACTGGTGGGTTCGGTGTCTGATTTATTACGATTATAAAATTAAAATACGACGTTATAGTGTTAGAAAAGTTTTTAATAACGTATTTAGTAACATAATAAGTGTCATACAGTGTAGGGAAATCCTGTGATTGCTCCTAAGTGCGTTAATTTGGTATAAATAAATACCAAATCATCACCAAACTTATATTTCTACCCACAAGTTTGATAAATTATTAGATAGTGACAGCTGTTAACGCCTGTCGGTTACATACCTGTCAACGTCTACTTTGACAGCGTCAAGCAGTCAGTGTTGGTTTGTTTTGTTCAAAAGTTCATTGAACTTGCATCAATCCCAACGAAAACAATGCCGGCAAAATGTGGTGGATGCGGCAAGTTTGTGTCGGCAATTGACACGACAAGGTGCACGAAATGTGGCGGCGTCTATCACCGAACGTGTGTCGGCCTCCCTGCAAAGGGTCCCACTGCCACTATCGCACAGTGCCCGGAGTGCAGGAAAAACGTCCGCAGAGACAATAAGGCCGAAACACCTGTGCGTGGGTTGGTGGCTGAGCTACAAAATGAGGAGACGGCGGACGTGCCTTTGTCAACGCCGCCACCGATGACGTCGTCGGCGCCTGTGACGCCTGCGTGCATGACGCATCTGGTGCATCCGATGACGCCTCCGTCAGCGTCAGGCTCGGTTTCCGAGTTCCCGCAGGACGTGGGCTCCGCATTGAAATTGGTAGTAGAGGAACTACGCACGTTACGTTTTGAGGTCTTGGAGCTTCGGAGAGACGTTGCTGAATTGAAGGCGTCCAACGACTTGTGTCATACTCGTATGGACGGGATAGAGTCCAGGTTGGAGGTGCTAGAAAAGCGTCAGTGTGAA
This sequence comes from Melanchra persicariae, assembly GCA_947386135.1. NCBI lineage: Eukaryota > Metazoa > Arthropoda > Insecta > Lepidoptera > Noctuidae > Melanchra > Melanchra persicariae. Next base: position 1,547,304 of record OX376649.1, on the reverse strand, counting down.
GGATGCGCTCCGACAGCAGATTCGGGTGTAGTGGAGAGCGTAGTGGCGCAGCTGAAGCGGGACCTGAATGACAGGGATCAGGAGCTGATGGCAAACGACTTGGTCATCGCAAACGTGCCCGAAGCTCAAGGGGAAAACCCATCACATCTCTTGCAGCTAATTGCCACAAAGCTAGGGGTCGCATTAGATGATCGCGATATAGTGAGCGCAGAGCGTGTGGGAGGCAGACACATTAAAGCCACAAGACCTACTGCGTTAACAGAGCCCCTCCCTCGTCCTATCCTGGTGCGCCTAGCTAGACGTGACCAGCGCGACGCCCTGTTAAATGGCGCTCGCGTGCGGCGTGGCGCTACGACGGAGAATCTCGGTCTCGCGGGGAAGCCTGTACGCTTCTACATTAACGAGAGGCTGACCAAGCTGAACCAGCAGTTATTTCGCCAAACTAGGGCTGCTGCAGGTGTTCACGGCTGGCGCTTCGTTTGGTCGAAGCGGGGTCGCATCTTGGTCCGAAACAAGCCCGGAGACCCCACTCACAGGATTGCATCTGAGGAAGACATTGGGAAGATTATTGGACCATACTCGGAAAACAATAAATAACCTTTTGTTTGGTGCTGTTCATTTTATTCTAGTACTTAATTATAGCTCTTTTAGTATAGGTTTCCTGTTTAACAAGTTTGTGCGTCGTATCTGTCATGATATGGGGAGGTGGGTCTATGAGAGTGAGTACTTTACTGTAATATCACAAACACTAGAAATACATAGAAAACATATTTTTACATTGCATTATTCATGTATATATACATATAAATATATTATATATTTACATACTTATATAATTATTATTACAACTTTACTTACACAGTTCTATTTCTATAATTACTATATATATGTATACAATTTTTTCACATAAAATTAAATGCCTAAGACAAAATCATTGAAGTTTGGTTTGTTCAATGCTGGCTCACTGGCAACTAATCAGGATGAGTTCCTGATTGCCATGTCACAACACTCAGTGGATATAATGGCAATTAACGAGACATGGCTGAGACCTGGAGAGGAAGGCCGCGCGCCTAAGGTTCCGGGATATAGGCTGAAGCACGTGCCACGCCCTGCGACTATACGCGGGGGGCGAGGTGGGGGCGTAGCTTTTTATATAAAAACGGGAGTAAGGGCGCGCGTACGACCACATTCAGAACATTCCGGTGTGGAACAGATGTGGTTAAACCTAACAGTCAATGGCAAAAAGTTATTGGTAGGCACTGCTTATAGGCCGCCCTGGTTTGAACTGTCAACATTTTTGGATGGGTTGACTGACAGTATTAGTGCATTGGCACCTTACGATCATTTGGTGGTGTTGGGGGATTTCAATGTTAATGTATTGGAAACAAATAGTGCAAAAACAAAGGATTTAATGGAATTCCTAAATTACACTAGTCTGACTCAGGTGGTTGAGTCGCCTACGCATTTTATTGGAGATAGTAGTACCCTGATAGATGTCATCTGTACTGACATAGGAGTGCGTAATGTATGGGTTAGACATACCAGCGAGCTTGGCCATCACTCGTTTATTGTATGTGATACTGTAGTTAAGAAAGTAAAGATTAAACCTAGGTTGGTGGCATATCGACCTCTAAGGGATATTCTGGAGGACTACTTTGCGGCTGATTTGGAAACAATGCCATGGAGGGAAATAAGCTCACTGCCAGATGTGGATAGCATGGTAGATTATTTTAACTTCCTTACTACCCAATTGTTTGACTTACATGCACCCTTAAAAAGTAGAATAGTCAGAGACCGTCCCACGCCTTGGATTACAGATAACATTAAATTAATGTTTAAATTAAGAGACGAAGCAAAAAATAGGTATAATAAGGACAAACAAGATATTACAAAAAAATATTATTTGGACTTAAAAAGACAGGCTTGTGCTGCGCTGATGCAGGAAAAGAAGGTGTACTTTGACGGGCACATTAATAGTCAGTTGAAAAACCCAAAAAAGCTCTGGAAAAATCTCAAGTCCGATGTTCTGTCTGAACATAGTGATGGCGTGCTCCCCGGACAATTTAATGACCCAGATGAGATTAATAGGGCATTTCTTAGTGTGCCCGGTCAGAATATTGTGTCCAAATCACAGCAGTTATATTTTAATTCAAACAGATTTGGGGATGCACATTTCGAACTACGAAATGTTAACGAGGACGAAATTGCTAAAATTATTAAGAGTTTGGTTTCAAATGCTAAGGGAATAGATGGCTTGAGTCTTGATATGATTATGCTCACCTTACCAACCACCCTCCAGGCCATCACCACTATAGTAAATACGTCAATTGATACCAAGACTTTCCCTCATTTATGGAAATGTGCTATAGTGCGTCCATTACCAAAAGTCAGCAATCCAAGTACTTTTAAAGACCTACGCCCAGTAAGCATTCTGCCTTGTTTGTCTAAAGTTTTAGAGAGGGTAGTTTACAACCAATTAATGGAGTTTCTGGAAGCTAACAACATGCTCCCCGACCTTCAGTCTGGGTTTAGGAAAGGTCGTGGGACGGCCACAGCTCTTTCCGATGTAGTAGGAAACATCCTAGAAGCACGGGATAGAGGGGAGGGAACAATCCTTGCACTCCTTGATTTTTCACGTGCCTTCGATGCAATTAACACCACTCTGCTTCTTTCCAAGTTAGCCTACTATGGTTTCACTACGGGAACAATAGAGTGGTTTGCTAGCTACTTACAAAACAGGTCACAGCTCGTGGAAGTCCAGGGGGGCGATGGATCAACTAGGTCTTCCTCTCCTCGTCATGTGTCACGTGGTGTGCCCCAGGGATCAATTTTGGGGCCCCTTTTATACATTCTTTACAGTGCAGATATTGTTAAATCCTTCCATCATTGCAAGTATCATATGTATGCAGATGACATTCAGCTATATATTTCTTTTAAGCCAGCAGATATGAAAGAGGCAGTGGATGAAATCAATGCAGATCTGGAAAGAGTGGTGGAATGGTCAGATGCTAATTCACTGGTTTTAAACCCATTGAAGTCCAAGTTCATGGTCTTAGGAAGTAGAAAAATGATCAGTGCAATACTGTCAGCCAATCCAGAAGTTCTTATCAAGGGGGATAAAATAGACAGGGTAGAGACGGCATGCAATCTGGGTTTGACTATGGACCCAGAACTGAGATTTGAGAAACACATCAGCAATGCCATGAGAAATTGTTTTTATAGGTTAAAACTTCTTTACACAATAAGAGCCCATCTGAGTGTTGATCTGCGCAAACAACTGATGGACAGCCTAATTTTATCACGGCTTAATTATTGTGACACAGTGTACGGGCCATGCCTGTTAGCAAGAACCGAAAAGCTAATACAACGTATACAAAACGCATGTGCACGGTTTTGTGTTAACATACCACATAGGAGTCATGTTACGCCTTATATCAATGAACATAATATCTTAAAAATGGCAGCAAGGAGAAAGATGCATTTGGCTAGCTTACTGTTTGGAGTTGTCACTACACAGAAACCACAATACTTATTTGAGAAACTTAGTTGGAGGCACAGTAAATATGAACCACGTCCCTCCACATACCCTCTTTGTACACCTCATCACAGGACCGCAGCATTCAGAGGGAGTTTCAAGTATGCCGCCACGCACTGTTGGAATAACCTGCCTCCACCATTCAGAGACCTGAAGACAAAAAAACATTTTATAAACATTTTAAAGAAACATTTGATGCAAAAACAACAATCCACATAGCTTGTAATGTTTAACTTACCTCTGGGTCATGGCCTACAGGCAATGGATATAGTCTTCCACAGTGCTGGTGGTATTGGACTGATTCCACCCTCTTTAGGCTCGGTCTTCTTGTTCTCAAAGTGTAATGGTATAGTGGAGCAGTCACATATTTGTGGAGCAAGTTTGCAGCGTGTTTTTTTTAAACTTTGTAGAGGAGGTTGGGCATGGCGTGTCGTGGGTGACAGGTCCCTGTGTCACTTTCGTCTGTTGTTTCGATCGACACTCGAACCATTCGGCCTATAGCACCATATTATCACAGCTTAACACCTCATCTCATATAATATACATTACATACACAATTATTTTTCGATTTCTCCACTAACTGACTAAGGGATTCTCCAGAAAAGATACGATTTGCGGTCCAGCACGGTTTGCTTTGCCAAGCCAATATGCAAATGGCCGCCATCATAAATTATTATGGTGAAAAACTGTAAATGATGGCGTATTGTTTTCGTAGATAAAGAATGCTTCCTGCATAAGAAATAAGAGTTGTGATTATAACTGTAACATATTTGTAGTTAATTGTAAGATTGATACATGGTATATTAAGGAATATTGTATTTGTGTAATATTATTAATTCAATTTTTGTTTTGTTTTGTAATGTTGGTATACACGTATTTTATTTGGATAAATTATGACTAGGACAATTGATTTTTATTTGCTTTTTAAATTGTATTTAAATGATTTTAATACTATATAGTCTAGTTATTTAATTGTTAGTGGTGTTTTAAATAATAAGTTACCTGCCTTGTTTATACTCACGGGGGGACGCCGGAAGGTCACTCAAACGGTGGTTGCTGAAAATCAGCGCCGTTGATTGTGGGATTTATCCAGGGTCGCGGCATTATGCTGAGCAACGACCGATTCTTGCTGGGATGCGACGCACAACTTGAATTTAGTTATATTTTGAGAATTATTTGTATATTTTTATTGTACACAGTAACTGTACTAATACTGTTTGTGTTTACTTGTTTATATTTTGCTAGTGTCAACTTGTCACTGTCAGTCGACAGTTAGAGCCGGACGTCATGCCATGGACAAAGCTAGAACGATGTTCTGTTTTGTCTATGGCATGACTAAAGACTCGTGCCCGGTCCTGATATAGCCTGGTGGCAGTGATACGGGTTTTGTAGCTAACTTTGTTTTAGTTATTTTAAGTTATTTTTGTGCGTCTTTTCTGGCGGAATAAACGCTTTTTCTTTCTTTCTTTTCTTTCTTTCTTTCTTTTCTTTTTTAGTTCAACATTAAATAAAAAAGCCAAATCAATAAATATGGAAGAACAGGATTTGCAGTTTTCCCATTTTCGATTCGGGTTTTTTTTTTCCAAAGTTTAATACATCACAAACTTTTAGTTATATACGGTTGAATCAAATTGCTGCCAAACACCACAATACAATTGACATGCACCTCACAAAATAAATCAATGCAAAACTTTGCATTGTTTTGAAAATGGAAATTGTACAATTCCATTTCATTCAATTCAATTCTGTCTTACAGACATTTTAAATAAATGAGTAATTACTTTTCAAAGTCCTCATGAAAAACCTATCCCGTCCCACCTGGCCACATTAGAAGTCGAGACTTCGAGATTCCCTTCCTCCTTCAACTTCATTTGCAGTCTACTCCACGTTAAAATCAATTATGCTTGCGATTGTTTCGTTAGTGGAAGCAAATGTTTTTTGTGTCCCCTCCCCACCTTTTTACCCCACCCTTTTGCCCCACCCGTTGTCCCTCTTTGTATTCAGTGGACGAAATGTCTCTCCACTGTTTGGTTTTCTTTTGACGAACTTCGTTTCGAATGCATTTTCTTAATTCGTTCGTGATTTTGTGGAAAATTGAATCGTTCTGTCTGGCGACGCAGTATACCGTGTTCTGTTTTCGATGAATGGCTTTTTGACAATGAATGTGCTGTAATGTGCTGTTTTTCAGTGAAATAAAGATGTTGAAGAATTAAGGTACCTCGTGAAGGAAATTAAGCGGTTAGATTTTGGGGATGTATTGGTTTTTCATGTCTAAAGTGATGATATTTTTTTGAAAATGTTTCCTGATGCAATCAGACAATATAGGATAATCTGAGGTCATCCGGATAATTTACTAAAATAAACATTTAGGAGGAGCTTTTACATTCCAAATGCTATGAGAATGTTGAAGTCGGTTAAAAATGCGCCTATGCCTGGAAATATTGTCTTCTTATAAAAAGAACCATTGAAGTAAGCAAATGCGACACTCACATTTAACTCAAAAACAATTCATCCAGAATCAAAATGCGAGTCACTCTAAGTTTGAATCTTAAATTAAGATTAAATGCAATACTCTTCATTTGATAAGCCCGCCCTCACGCTGCATCGGCATGCCCCTTAATTGACTAACCCTTTAAGATCGGACGTCGAAAGAGGTATTCGCAATTCAATATTGAAAAAAGTATTTATGCTAAGCAAAAGTAATGTATACCAATACAGTAAATCACGAGGCGAAGTCTTTAGCAAGTCTGTTAAAATTCTTAAATTAAAAATAAACTAAAAACGTTAAACAATTAGCATTTTATTTATTGCAATTACTGTACAAACTAATTTATACACTACACTCAGACACTTACCTACCGTATGAATAAAACCTATTTAGTAAACTTGGGGCGCAAAATAAGTGTTTTTTTTATTTGTACCTACTTTTATAAAGGCGACGACACACTATTGTCGCTCGCCGATGTCCAATATCTACGTACATTAATTATGCAAACGATCCACTCCAGAGAGGTTAAATGGCGATGTTTTGTGTCTCGTTTTAATGCGACGGTGGTACGTGATGGTAGAAGATGCGTGATGTAGGATCTTGTTATTGCTTTTGTTTCGAAGTTAGAATGTAGAGTGTTAATTGAATGAAACAAATTGAAGGGCACAGAATGAGAAAAAGTTTACTAAGATACTGTGATAACAATGTATTTTTTTTGGTAATTTATTGCTAAGTTATACTTAGACAAAATATAAACAACACAAAAAGTTGACACATAAGCTCATGAAATACAGTGAGTTTCCTATCTATTTTTTTACAATCAAAAGTTTCACTAGCACCACCTCATAAACAACTTTGTTCATCTTAAAGTTAACTCAACTATGAATATTTTGCAGTGTCGATGTCATTACAAAGACTAGCACACAATAAAGCGGACTGCACGGCGTCACGTACTGTATCGACGGAGCGCTCTAATTAAAAATCGTAAACATCGACGCGCCGTCGATAGCAGTAATGTGTGCAGACCCTAATTACTTGGACCGTTTGAATTAAAAACATCGGTGTTTTTGCTTGTTAAGAGTTTGTTTTAGTGATGTTCATTATTTTAGTGAGTTTTAGTTAGGGGAGAACTGTTCTGTTTAAAAGTTTTTTTTAATTCTGGAATACATTTATAATTTTTTTTTTGGCCAGATATTATATACGTTATACGTGATTTTTCTATGACTCAAATAAATACAATCCCTTCTTATCAAGAATAGAAACTATTTATTCATAATGGATTCCTACATAGGCCTGCGTCATTGAACGATTCAAAAAGGATCAATCGATTATAGTTAATTTAAGTCACGAAATATAAACGTTAAGATAAATATTATGATTAATTAGTAATTAATCCGTTTTAAATATTAACATTAATTTATGAAGGTAAACCATATCTATTGCAACATAATTATTAACATAACACAATATTTATTGATCGGTTTTTCCTGAAATTTTATTGTTTTGTTGTTCGTATTTCCGATATATGAAGGTACAGTTAAATTCTGAAGTTTTCTAGATATTCCACAAGATAAATTCGATAGTTTAGATATATTTGAAAGTAATCTTTAACTAACTGTTAATTTTAACTGCTTTCTACTCTTAGGAAAATCTAACAGACAAACGTCACTCTTAACAATCTTTTATTTAGATATCCAGTTTATTTAAAAGCTTTCCTTCTCGCCAAGCAACCGTGGCCCGAAATGTGCTCATAAAATACAGAAAACACTTACTAACATTAGTAGTACTCCACCCAAAATTCGCTAACGTACCTGAAAAAAAAAACAAAAACAAATTAAATATGGCCGACGTTAATTACACAAACAGACAGACCTCGCCAATTACGCGTACCCATAAAACGACGACATTAGATCCACTTTAGTACGCAACTGTACCAAAGGGACGTTTCCCTAATCCATTTACGATATAACAGATATAAATCAAACTTAATATTAGCTACATGTGTTGATAAAGCCCGCCGCACGTGCACACATACATATCTATGAACATGCACACATTTGAACGTACATTCGCACATCCAAGATGGCGCTTGACTTGAGGGAGAACGTGAGATTATCTTTTTAATGTGTGGCCCGGATTAAAATGACGAATGCTTATTGTTCTATTTTTCGCGTCCTTTTTCGCAGTGGGTTTTTTAGGGTTAAAACTTTTTCTGTTTATTTTTTGGGATTGTCACACATGGTGCACATTTCTAACGAGACGTGTAACAAAAAATTGTCCAAAAACAAAGTTCAATTTTTTTAAGAATCCAATTTTCGATCACACTTTGGAGGCGTGTCCAGTGGACTATCGTACTCAGCGGTATTTTTATCTGTTTAAATCTAGCACGTTCATTATTGTCTAAATATGCTTTGATGTATTACTTACGTCAATAAACAATAGGTACCTATTAATTACACTTTTCCAATATAAATCATTATGCGGTTGATAATAAGCAACTTAGCAACAGAATAATAAATCGGATTAGATGACTTGTATTATAATTCTGGGTGTGAGTCAAGAAACGATGAAAGCAGACTGATAGTTGATAAGGATCAACTTGATCCTCACGTATTGGTAATTTCGTAATGATTAAGGCTACTCAAAAATTGTGGTCGGACCTTTAAATAGATTGCAGTTAAAGCTTTGCGATTTGCAGAAAATATTCATGCAATTGCTGCACAAGTGCGCCTAATCTACTGATAAACTATATCTTCGTTTACCTAATAAAATATTATAAATAATAATGATGACATAAATTACTAACGGCAAAGTATTTTTCCAAAACAAAAAAAAATACTTTAAAAAACCCCTCATATCATTATCATTGCCAAAAGCCTTTACTTTAGCGAACATAACCCTTCGCTGCGATTACAAGACACAACATACCAACACACACACAATCCACAGATGAAGCGCAAATGTGTGCAAGGTGGCATGAAAATGGAATTAAGGGGGGAAAATGCAAAGGAATCAACCGGGCGAGAGCGCGGGGGGCGAAAATGTCCCAGACCGGACACTTTGAACGAATTATGACGGTCATTATTAGAACGTGGACAGAATTAAATTGCCGCCCCCTACCCCCATCTCGCCCGGGCGGCCCCTTACCTTCCGGCTAAGTATGCCCGCATAATGATACCTGTCCAATACTAGCAACACTTATCTAAGCCGGAGTGGATCTCTATCGTTCGGGATCTGATATTTGTTTTCTCGTTTTTTCTAAGGGATCGTTTTGTGTGAGTGCGTCGAATGAAGTGTCAATAGAGCTAAGTGAAGTGTTTTGAAGAGATTGAAAGACGCGAGCGTGGAATGCAAGGGTTTTGGGGTCCATGTTATATTCTTAAAATAAAAATAGCAACTGGATTTTTAACTTGGAATACTTTGGCATTTTGTAACATTAAAAATCAAACGCCAAAATTGAAATTTAATTCCAAACCATTCAGGAGCAGCATTTCATAACATGGTAATATTTTAAAATCTTTTCCTGTGATTACATGGATTAGTAAAACGACAGATTAAGAATTCATAGTACGCTCGAAGTGAATATTTATTCAAGGCTTACATCTAATCTGCTCCAAAAAAATATTTATTTTGGTCCTTCAAGTCATACGATACTGTACAAACACGCCAAACAAAAGGATTAGAGAACCTTGTAACTCCAGCTTACAGCAATCAAATAAAAGAAATCCCACAGAGTTTACAATCAGCGGGCACATCACACGATAACGCGTACAAGTCCGTACAGCTAAAGTAAATTTACAGAAACAAAAGTAAACATTAGGACAGATTAGTGGACGTTACGCGAACGCAACGATGCAAAGTTAATGCTTGTATCAATAGTTCTGGAGTCGCAATCAGTAGATTTGCAGTAATCTCGGCAAACGCATCGAGCGATAAAGAGTACGGGCGGGCGGTGGAGCAAGACACGGGCGAAAGGACCAGAGGACGACTAAAGGGTAATGGCTTTTCTCAAACTCAATCTCACTTTTCAAAACCGGCCCAGGTTTTGTGAGTGAATGAATTTACTTTAAATAAAATTTAAGGTAAATTCATAATTACATCTCTATATTTAAATACAATAATATAATATTAATAATCTAAACTTTAATTTAAAATAGCTGAAGAGAGATCTCTGGAACTAATTTTTTATGTGAAAGCCACATTCATGAGGAAGGCCATTATAGGCTACAGGGAAAACGGGAAAGAACGGGATATGCGCGTACGAAGTCGTGGGCAAAAGCTATTATTAGAAATTTATAGATGTGATGCAAAGGAAAATTTGGCGGAATTTGACCTTTCAAACAAGCCAAAAACATAAAAGAGCAGTGGAAAATTATAGTCGACACTATTACGACAGCTATACATAAACAAAATGCATAATTCTGATCAGTCTAAGGCAGATAGTAATAAAATATCATGTTCTTGTGATTTCGCTTAAACTACCCTGTTTTCTGATGAAACTGAAACAACCTCTAAAAAAATCTCCACCCCTAAAAAATGCATAAATCAATTTCCATTTTGATCCCAACCCAATCTTTTCCAGATCGTATCGTAAAAATAAAGTGTAACTAATCAAATCAGATTGCGAACGCCTTTCCGAATCGCGCCCGCTCGTGCCTTAGAGTCGGCCGTTATCATGCAATATTGATAGAGCTCGGTATAAAGCAGCCGAGTTAAGACGGCGGGCACTCTCGGCGTCCCACGTGCCCACTTTATCTACAAGATATTGTAAATATTAGGTACAATTGTACCCGCAAACAAAGCCCGGATTACTTCTATAGTTCGTCTGATTGTTGATATTTGCTTTTTTATTGGGTCGTTGGAACGCTATCGGTGTTTGAGGAGTGTAATCCGTTCTGTAGTGATACGGCTCGTAATGTGAGACTATGATTGGAGGATAATAAGGTGATCTTGAGGTGGACGAATTATGTATTGTCCAATAAACGGCTGAAATTGCTGCTGAAGAAAATATCTTCAGATCAGCAGTGCGATTCTGTAAACATATCGACGTGAATGCTTGGGTGAAGTGACCACGAATTCACTTCGACATGTTTACAGAACGATGAAATTCATGGACTATTTTGGTAACGTCCAACCATTTTAAAATAATGTTAATATTTTACATTGTTTTAAGTTATACAGCATTATCTTTTACTACTACCAAGGCCAGTTACAACCCAAAAATATGTATTACTAAAACACATGAAAACTGTAATTCGCCCAAATAAAACACCAATAACAATAACAGGTCCTGAAAAACAAAACGCCGACATTTTGATAATAACGTAGAACACACACGTAATGCCTAAACACACACAAACACCTATTAACACACACTCTATTACGCACGTAACATATTTAGGGATGGGAAAGTGAAATTTGCAAGAATATATCGATGGAATGTAAACAAGGGGCGAGTATATTGACGAGGTCGCTAACACATGGAGCAGAATCAGCAAAGAAAGATTATTAAAACAATGGTTTTGAACTAAATACCGGGACAGAGGGGTTATTACAATATTTGCTGGCATCTCGTTATTTTTAAGTATCACACGGCTCCCAAAGTTTAGGGAGGGGGACTAAAATATGGGTTGGGTAACGGAATTTATGATAAAGAGTTTTTGAATGAGGATATTTTGTTTGTAAATAGGATTGTGGATTTTTGCCTATGTTTGTTTTTGTTGTAATTTTGGCTTGGAATGGATGATGCTGAAATATTAACTTGAGTTTTTCGTAGTTTTATGCAAATTAGGAGGAAAGGAAATTGACTACGAAGGAATCAAAACAAAAGCGAAAAGATTGATGAAATGCCAATCTTGTAAGTAACAGCAAGTTATGACCAATCTTCACTATTCAATTTAACCACGATCGTCTTTGCACAAAACTTAAACAAGTCAATAATATCAAAATAAAAACTTTTAAATTTCATACAAATCCACAACTTCCCAATTATGATTGAATACACAAAAACTATTTGACCAATCAACAATCAATCTAACATACAAAAACAACCTAAAAAAAAATACAAAACAAAAATACTTGCTGAACTCAACCCTTCCTCTGCTGACAAAAACGCGTAAACTTTGAGAGCCTGCGGAACGTCATAGCCCAGCGACATAGCGTTGTAAATTATAATGTTTTATGGTTTAATACTGCAGATAAGGCGCGGGTGGGTAAGGAGCCTATTATTAACCGTGTTAACTGGGACCGGGGGGTGGCCTCACCTCGCAGCCGTTTGTACGCTAAGCGACTTTCGGTGGCGACTTTTTATGTGGATGTAAAGTAAAAGTGGTTGGAACTTGAAGTGTTTTATAGTTTGTGGTGCTGTGGAAATGTTATGTTCTGTGAGTTATTGTGGGAGGTGAGTATGATGATGTTTCTGAATGAGACTTTAGACAAATCAAATGTTTTTTTTGGGCAGCAAACGATTGAGCTTTACAAAAGGGCGAGATCCAAATTGTAAAGATATTTGATTATAGCAGGGCTAGATGATGTTCATCACCAAATCACATAGTACATTTTTTAGTTATTTGCGAATTTTTTGATGCAGTACAAAGGTGAACTTAATGCCATAGGCATTCTCCATCAGTCAACCAAGATGACAGGTGCAGAAGAACTTAGTAACTGGCTTACTAATTTTTTCTTCAAGCAAAACTCTATGCTAACACAAAATAAAATGCATAACCTATTCTTCTATTAAAGTGGCAATATAAAGACTTTATAGCCACCACCAATTCCAAAAAACGATATATTCTAAGTCTCACCACTAATGCTTTCAACACATTACCAGCAGGCAGGGAGTCGGTCGCCCCGTCTGCACCCGCCCTTAGAATATGATTTTTAACGAGCCATCCCCAAGTATGTAATTGTGTCTGAATGCGTTTCGTAATGATTATTTATGTAGCGTAGAGAGGCGTCTGGATAAATTATTTTTTATTATTCCATTGCATAGAGTGTAGTCCTACCCTTTGTGTTGGGGAATTAAAACTGCTGAATTGGGGTGTTACTGAATGTTTGGTCTTGTTGGATGGTGATGCAAGTTTGGCACACGTGGTTGAAATAAGAATGAATTTGAAATAAACTGTGAGTACTGTGCTTACAAGTGGAAGGCTATGGGGGAACCTTTGCTTAGCAGATGATATCGTTATCTAGAAAAAATTTCCTTAAAAGATTAAAAAAAAAACCAGTAGGTACTGCTAAAACTAAATTAATTGAATGAAAAAGAAAAGCTAGTTTTCAAGATAACGTTTGATTTGTGTAACGATCCAACGACCAAGGCTCATACATAACTCAACGCAACGCAAAGGCTTCGACACTTAATCGACGCGTTGTCAACGTAAATCGATGGCAATTAAATATTTAAAGTGACAAGCAGTGACAGCCGAGAGACAGGCTAGTTTTTAACACCCGCTTTACTAAAGAAAGTGTCACGTTAGTTATATTTCAAAGAACAAGACAATGATTGTTACATTTTTAATTCAAATGGCTTCAATGATGTGAGGGTGTTTATCTAATTATAGATTCATGGGTTTCAATTAATGGTAGCATTTTAATACATAATCAGGTGACAACCGATACGAAGTGTAATTGAAGTACCATATTAACATTATACTCATCGTTATGAACAACTTTTACAGTAGGATCATCCCTGAAATTACAAGATTAAAACTAAGATAGTTGCAGCTCTAAATTAGTCGACTTCAAAAGAGGTAACAATCCTGCGACACGCAACTTCAACAATCTCCTCACCCTAGACAACTCTACCTTATTGACGACCAAATAAATCGAAGCCAAACGACGTCCGACACATATTTTCGCACAAAAATCGTGTGCATTTTAAATCAACGAGTTACCGAGTTGCCGGAGCCTGGTATAATGAAATCGTAAATCGGCTCGGTTCTCGTGGATAATAGTGAAATATAAATTGGGCGGTCGCGGTTTGGCGCCCGTCGGTCCGTTGGCCGACATTTTTGCGGGCTCGCTTCAATCACGCGTTTTATAACGTCAGTGCGCGTGTGGCAGGCAACTGGCAACTGTTGTCACAATAAGCTAAGCTGCGAGAAGGGTGTGGAGAGTGGCGAGGTGTGGAGGAGGCCTTATGGAAACTGAGAGTTAGTCACCAATCAAATGCAGCAGTAAATCTGCTGTAAGTGACACTTATTAAATTTTAAGAGGAGCATCGGGTCTTGTGTATGTCAACTTGAAGGACGATAGAGAATCTTGTAGGTAAACAAAGGAATCTGCAGTTGATGTCAAACAATATCGAAAACAGTAACGGAACCTTTGAAATAATAACACCTTACGCTACTTGTTACTCTATACAGCAAACCAAACTCAACGTAACAGCTCAATCCACTCGACATTTTATCCATAGCTGCACGTCACACACTTTAAACCGCAAAAATTAAAACCTATAAACTTCCACGAACAACGCACTAGATTTATAAACCCTACCAACGCTAACACACTTTCACGTGTCGATGGATCCGCGTAAAAGCCTAAAAAGAGAAAAAAAAAAGTCATTGGGTCCTACATGCATCTTTTTCGCCCGGCTGACAAATGGCTATGAAATGGCCAGGACGGGCCAGCACGGGACACCGAACGTAAAATCATTCACAAATTGTGATGCCACGGTTAGTTCGAGGTTCGGACGCTCGCCGGTGCAGGGTTAGCGCGAAGGGTAGGTGGTCGTGTTTTCGGTTTTAAGTGTTGTGTGCTTTTTTTTTCGAGGTGGCAACAGTGGGTTAAGATTTTTTTTTGGGGCTTTTAGTGTAGTGTCAAAATAAGGAATGACCTCACGTCGTGCTTGATAAAATGATTATACAATAGGTAAAAGTGATAGTGAGAGTTAAAAATGGGGTTTTGACGGTAATTTGTAACACTGTGAATTATCGATTAATAATTTATTATTTTACTTCAAAACAAACTTTTGACGACATGATACATTCTATGGCTTACAATTATTAATAAAAAATATTGTACATTTTTATTACTAAATGCTGCATTCGCTTACATTCAGCTGGTGTACGTTTTTCAAATCACTAATAAAACTATCAGTTCCACGCATCCACGTTGATAGACAAATAGGCTTTACACACTTCTTTAAAACCTAGCACTCAGCAGGGTAACCCTATCACCGCCACTTTTTATCTGAACGCCATCAATAAAAAAGTCTGTACAAAAAAAAAACAGAAAAACAAAAGCCGTGACGTCACTAGGTAGGTTTTCGCACCGGCAAACGGCGAGCGTATAAATCAAGCGCTACGCAAGCGTGGAGTCGGCTCCGGCCGA
Organism: Melanchra persicariae; assembly: GCA_947386135.1. Lineage (NCBI taxonomy): Eukaryota > Metazoa > Arthropoda > Insecta > Lepidoptera > Noctuidae > Melanchra > Melanchra persicariae. The sequence goes on along the minus strand of OX376649.1, from coordinate 1,531,951 downwards.
ATTGTGGCCTTTTATGGCCTTTTGATTTACACAACCACTATTCGCTACGTATTTTAATGTGCGCTCGATAGTCCGTGTTTCGAGCGACTGTACGTAAATAAAATTCAGAAATCGCTCAATAAAAATCGTCACATATCACCGTTAAATTGCAAGTTTGTCGGAATATCTTCCGGGTTTTTATCGATCTTTTGCTCAACACTAGTTATGTCAGTGGTGACATTATGGGCGGGTATGACCGATTGTTGACGTAATTACACTACTGCAACATGTTTCAAATGACAGATTAACATTGCGATCGCAAAACTCACGTGATGTTCTGTAAATTTCGTTTATGATCGACATAAATTTGATCGTCGACTGTTAATAAAATATAACAATAACACATGGGACACATGTTCGGGCCCCCGGCTGTAAATGCCCACTAAATAGCTACTAGTCAAATTTATAAGTCGCAAATGACATACACATTGCATATTTAAGTGTTATTTATTTGATAACACTCAAACATTAATTTTATTTTTGTTTTATTGTTACGACGATGTGTCGATAGTTAGGTTGAGAATATTCTGGTACAGCATTACGCGGCTCAAAATAATCAACTAGCACGGATATAGTGACGTGCTTTTCGACTAGTTTCCGAGAACCCAGCAATTAAAACATATAATTTACTCCGAAAAATTCTATGTTTCGTATCAACTCAATAAATGACCAAATATCAATTTAATTAGAACAATATTTACCGTACTCACGAACTCTCTCCTCCCTATTTCACTCTGAATGACTTTGACGGACACGAGCGCATCATGGTTGATCAACTGGTGTCCCCGGCCCTCCGCTCACTCACTCACTCACTCATTCATTCATCCGATGGTTCATTCACTGCGACGTCGGTTTCGAGTGATCACCGATCACCTTACGTCGGTTTTATTCGTTCGTAAGTGGAATTTAAAAAAGGAACAAACGAATGGCGGTTTGTTTTCGGCATTTTTGGTTGCAACTTGGCGTGTTAGTTTTGAACTGGCCGTTTTAGGGTTGAAAACTTTTCTGTTTATTTTTTATAGTGTTGTTTCACAGCTCAAGTTTTCAGAAGCAAATGATTGTAATCAATGTAATAGCGACCTTTATATGGTATTATCTAGGATAATCCGCAATCAATTATTACAGACGTTTGTTTAAATTTTCCCCAAACAATTTAAGATAATATGATTATGAATCACAAAATCATTACAGTTTTCAGCACGGAGTTTCCCATGATAATAAAATCACCTGAATGATCGAAGTCCGTTCGGTATTTGTTAAATCATTGTTATGACAAAACCCGGTAGAGTATTAGGCATCCATCAAAATGTTGTTACCAGTTGGGTTCGGTGAGTGGTCGCCTTTGTCGCCACGATGACGCGACGTCGCCGTGACACGTGACAAGCTGTCCTCGAAATGTCACTTACTCATATACACCGCAGATTAGGGTTGATACTTACACAATAGAGTTTTGAAAGTCATCATCATCATCATCATCATCATATCAGCCGAGAGACGTCCACTGCTGGACATAGGCCTCCCCCAAATGTCGCCACGACAACTGGTCGTCGTCTCGCATCCATCGGCTACCCGCAACCCTCACAAAGTTATCAGTTTTGAAAATATTTAATAGGTTAGAAAAGTCATGTGGAAAGGAATCTCAATCCATCATCATAGAAACCGTCAAAGTGCAAGTCAGATATATAGGCATACGCATCATATAAGAGAGAACGATACTAAAGAAATAAAAATACATTATTCTCTCCGAAGAAAATCCAAGATTTAGCCGGAACGTGTAAGTCTGTAGGTACATATTACAGAGTCCGTGAGAATTTTTCCGCTAACTTAAGTTTAAGTGTGGAGTTTAAAGCCTAAACTGTGTTTATTGTTAAAGTAAACCAAGAGTTCTTCCGTCATAACTTTGAAAAAACTAGTTCTGATATAAAGTGCTATCTGGTTGAGTTACATTTTATTGTAAAGTATGTATAAGATCATACATATTCAACAAAGGGAAAATTGTACGGAATTTTCCAGATGCTTATCCGTTCAACGTCTTAGTAAAGCGTAGTATTAATATATAGTGCCTGCCTCAACAAAGTGACATTTTACCAACGAAATCGATAATATCGAAACGTCAAATTGTATTGACACATGACATTTCTTTTGCGCATCCGCATGTCAATCATATTATTATTCATTTTGGACTTTATGACATACGTTGTCGCTTTTATTGTGACTGAAATGTGAATGCTTTTTTAACGTTGCTTAAAAAATAGTAGAATGAGCATTCCAGGTGCTCCTATCAAAGTTCAACAGACAGAAAGAAAAGATGAAGAGGAAACAAGACAAGCCTGCTCGAGTCTGTTTTTCCTGATAGCTGCATTCTGGGGGTCTTTAAGTTAAGATTGAATAGGTTCACATTCAAATCATCACTTACCATCAGGTTGAAATGATAAAACGCGTACCTATCAATAATTATAAATAAAAAACGTTCAAAATACTAAATAGGTAAGTACTAAAAATAACCTTACGATTTCGGCTTCCACTTCAATATTTTCGGCTCCCATTCACAATTCGCACCCATAACACACACCCAATACAAACAGGGCATAAAGCACTGAACACATCGACGCGATTACGACTACCCCCGCCAAATAATCACCGATCATAAAAAAAACCGCCTTAACGGTCTGCGAACTTTCCTATAGCATTCCAGTCACGTCGAACCGAACTGATTGACGGGAGACGTCTGCGCCTTCTAGAAACACCCCTACGACCCCCTTTCACCCCCTCCTTAAGGGTGTTTCGCCCCCACAACTTGACCTGTGATCGGAGCTAGAAACATGTGAAAAATGTCATTAATGCACTCCCGTGGTGCCTTATTGAGTGCCTTCAGTTGTAGAGGGTTTGTCGTCACGCGTCGCGTTTTGGTGTGAGTGGTACTCGTGCGTGTGATTACAATGTGTTAGAAGGTTTATTTTTAATTATCTTTTGCTTCTTCTTCTCTTGTAATTCATAGACGTTGTTAATTTTTTTTGTAAAGATTCTTTGAAAATTGTTAAGCAGTAAAGAAAAACGGATGCTTTAATATTTGTGCTTTTGATGCGAACTTGTTTGAGTGAATTGAAAATACTAAAACAAATTCTTAAGTAGGGGATTAGGATCTGTCTATACCTACATTTAGTGACTTGAAAATTCTGAAACGTGTTCCTTAGACGGAGGTTACTGCCTAGCCTATGTGTTAATTGCCAAATATGAAAATCGGCAGGTGCAAAACCAAACCATTTTGTAAAACCTCTTTGGACAGGGGTGACTCCACAAAGTTTATTAATTTGGTCCATTGAGATACGCGAGGAGGCTAACGTCACAAGTTTGGATTCGATCGTTTGATGCTGTTGATTAAAAATTACTGTGTACGTGATGCCAATCATAGAATGTAACTAAGTCTTAGAATTTGATCTAGGACCAAGATTTTTTTGTACATTTATGGTTTTGCTTTCCAGGATATACCTCACTGATTGATCGGCACTTTGAGTGAGTGACCTAGACTCTTTTTTAAGGATGGGAAATCATTAAATGACTCCTTCTGTTCTGGGTGGAGCCGGGCTGGAGTGTCAAACTTTTGCCGACTCCTACTGTGTCCAAAGAATTAACATTGCCATTCAACATGGTACCTTCGACACTTAAGTGTATTTTGTTTGTGTACAAATGTAGTTAGGTATAGATAGTCACTTAATATTTATTTTAATAAGGTACAAAAATTGAGAAACTAAGATTTTTTTAGGAATTTGGATTACGTTTCCAGTAACTGAAGTTTTGGGAGGCATGAAGGAGCCTCCTCGTGTAGCGCAATTTGTTCTATCAGGCACTCAACTGAACCAAGCGCTCGGCGCATCCTGGACAGTCTCACCTAATACCTTACAAGACTGGCCAATTCTTCCCTTGTGGTGGTAGGGCTAACGCCCGCCTGGTTCGCAACCACCCTCCCACCGGAGTCCGGCGCGCGGCGTCAAGCAGCCTGCTGTATTTCGTCGACGTGTGGGAGTACCAGTGCCTCAAGGCATCTTCTGGGCAAGCTCGCTCCATCATAGACCTCATCCATCGCTTTTATCAGGCGTGATCGAAGTCAATAGCTAGAACTGCTTACTGCCAATGTAACAGGCAACCAGAACCTAAGTAGCAGTTGGAACTGACCTAACAAAATCACATGACCCATCCATCCGGCAGTCCCACAACAACCTCGGGAACAAGCCGCCGCATCGCACATCAGTCGGTATTGAGATTTACGACCGCGATTAGTGAGGTCAAGGTTAACGCACGATACGCTAACCTGCGCCATTTTGTGTCAACAACCTTGGATGATGGAATGAGGGGTTGAAATTAGCGGGAAAGTTGATGGTTTTGACATGATTGTTGTGTATTTAATGTTTTTAAGACTTGCGTATGACGGAGGATTTTCTGAGTGATGAAAAATAATGTTCTTTCTACATGGCTTAAATTTATTTTATTTATTTTTTATCTGTCTAAATCTCTACTTAAAAGAACTCTATAATTGTAACCAAAGTATGGATCCCGATCTCGTTAACCTTTTTTATTTAAATTAGCATTTGGATATACTGGTCGTTCTGAAAATACAGGACCAATGTTCACTGTTGAATGTTTGATACGGTTAAGTATGCGAAAACTGATTTCAATATTACACGTAGGTAGATAGGTAAACCAGGTTGCCTGTGTAAACTTTCTTGAATATTACACTGTTAGCCTCCGCCCGGGTTTAACCAGCAACACATCCAACTAAGAACATAAAAACTCCGAGGCTGTACCATCAATACACACGCAATAACGCGAAACTCGCAAACAATAGACATTAATAAGACGGGCCGGGCAAACGGGTCCGGACATAACGGGCCGGCCGCGTTCTGGGATGCGCTTATTAAAACATTTTCACCCGGGCAATATCTGACGATAGCGAGACGTGTACAATATGTGCCGAGCAAACTCTGGCCGCATGTGACGACCTGTGGGAATCGCTGAGAAAACTTCATTAACTCCGCCGGACGCCGCCCGGTGGACCCCCCTCTCCGGGCGGCGTCCGGGGGTCCGAGACCACCCCACGGTGACGGACGCGACGAGCGGACTCCCCCGTCCGCTTATTACGTCGCGAACGTGCCGCAGAATCGAAGAAATGTGACGTAAATACGTGAAGCGTTTGAGAAAGAATCGGCCCGCTGATTGGCCCGGCTTTGTGTTCAGCTGACCGTTAATTTGATCTGTATCTGAGGGCGCCCACTCATTTTTTCCTCGGGATTATTATTGATGCGATCGATTCGTTTTGATGGGATGCCGATACGTCGGTTATTTTCGGGCGAGTAATATTATTGTCGCGTCTTTTTGTGATAGCGCGGCGGTGACTTGTAATCAGATGGCGATCCGCACGGTTAAATTCTAAATCCAATGGCCTAGAGCTAAAATCTACGAGCATGAAATGAAAGAAAGATGAGCCTCGTCGTATAGCTGCCAACAACTTATCACATTTTATGCAATGTTAACACAACTACTCGGTGCCAAGTATCCATGTCTCCATTAAAAGTCTCACTGTTTCACAAAAATGCACTCAGGCGCATCATCCGGACACGTTCCGTTTCTCGGAAGACCACACGCGCGCGTCCCGTTGACGTACAAACGTTATAATTGCCAAGTTGCGTTCCGTTCTACGCGAAGAGTGACAAAATGTGAGCTTTGCCGTAATTACGCATGTTTTAAAAATGTGAGGTAAGTAGGAATGTAAGTGTCAATCAGCGAAGGTGACTGACGTTGAGTTGGTCAACTTCGCCGCCTCGTGTTGCTAAAAGGCTAATAAGAAGAGTCTTGTGGGCAGTTTGTTCAGAAATATGATTCACTGAGTCACGTCATATAAATTAATCTTTGGGGTACCAAGAAGCCGTTAAGGATGTTTAGTAAATTGGCTCCAGATTGCTAAACATCCATAGCAAGATGCAACAATTAGGAAAAACTTGTCGTGTTTTCTACCCGAGTGGGAGAACTTCGGGACGAGACTTGTGACAGTATAAACAACACCACTACACATATAAGTAGGTATCATTATATAAATTAAATTCAAAACAATATTTTTTCAATTATCTTTTCAATACAGAAAACACCAAGAAAAGCTTTCGCAAAAAACTAGTACAAAAAAATACAATTTCTCCAACAACAGTTGCCAAAAGAAAACATCAGAATGATGGCCGATGAGTGACGGACGGACAGATATAATTATAATATTTGATGCCAAAGAAAATATATTTAGTCTCTGCTCTAATCAATCATTGACGTGTCATTTTTGATAAACGGCGCTTCAACGAGTCTGAGACTTTTTATTTTTGGAGAGAATGTAATAGTTGTTATTATAGAGCTTTTAGACTAGCTCAGTCTGAGCTGGTCCTACGAAACTGTGACTTTCAAAGGACCAGAACCCAGTCCAGGTTCATGAACGTTTACTTGTACAGTAAGTAATTGTTTCTGCGGATACAAACACTTGGTTATCTCCAGTGTTGCGGCCCTGGAAAGCAAAGGGCACTAGGAGGAGCACGGATGGGTTTTAGTCAGTAAGAGTCTGACACTCCTTCCCGTTCCACCCAGAGTGGAAGGGGTCATTTGATGATGTCCCATCCATTAAAAAGGTACATTTAATCAGATAATATTTCAATCGACAGACGTCGTCTGCTGGGCATCTAGGCCCACTCAACCGTCGCTACAACAGTTGTTCAAAGTTATGCTAATAACTGCCCATGAATCAATACGTTTTTAGTACTTAATCGAATAACCTTGAAACACTTACCCAGTTATTTGGTTTAATAAATAATATTTATTTCGTAAATTGGTTAAAAATAATACTTTTACACGTTAATATTTACGATTGATTCCTCTGTCAGGTTGAACTTCACAAAACATTGATACACTTTATTTGACAACACACAATTTAAACATTTAAACACCAGTCCTTTGATCCTTCATTTTTTGTATCTCATTTAATATGACTTTTAAAAACATAAAGCATATTTTAATATTTCAGAAAACATCGCACAAAAATAAAACACGAACTAAGAGCCGGGACAGATTAACCCTTCAACGTCAAATGTCTTTTTTGACTGGACAGATGGAGCCACCGACTCACTGTCAATCACACGTCAGCGGACGGATTTTTGTCCGTCCGTCCGTCAGTCCGTCTATCCGTCGAAACGCGTAACTCGACTCTGGGAATCCGCTTAATCTTTATTGACGTTACGTCTTTCCTTTTCGCGAGTATTTACGCGAATTTCAACCCTATAATTTAAGCAATAAGGAGTTACATAAGTGATGTTTGTTAATTGGTAAATATATTTCCAACAGTGTTCATTAGTAGCTCGTTTTGCTTTTAAGTAGACAACGTCTGTTATTTTTTTATTGATTGACTTTTTTACGTTTTGTTTATGGGTTAAAGAATATCTATGGTGTAAGTGTGTGTATGTTTGTATGCACTGTTTTGTTTCTTTGAAATATGAACAAAAAATAGTTTCGTGTTTGAAATTCATAAAAGAATTTGCTAAACAGGTTGCTTGCTCTTAAGTTTGGTAGGTGGTTGACTGGCGTTAGATGCAGTAATGGCCCTAAAGCACAACTTCTTGAGGTCAATCTCGGCGTAACCGATCTTGTTACAGGCACTTGCAAACACGACAGCTGTATTTAAACGTGCTTCACTGTCTTTTGTTTGTTAAAGTACACAAGTAGACGATCAAGCCATCTTGAGATAGCTATAGTATAAGTATAGGTCCTACAATGACAATGTATACTAACAATATGATAAAAGTACCTTTATTAGAATTGGGATGTATCCTGGGTAAATAAAATGTGATTCCATTAAGTCAGTCAGCTGGATTATAACAAAATATTGGACTAGTTTATTTTGCTATTATTATGAAATTAATAAAAATTTACAAAGATAAAAAACAAAAAAGTTCAGGAGCGGGTAGTGCGTCTAGGTCATAAGTGTACCAAGGAGTAACGTAACGCGTTTCAACGGACTGTATATAAATAAGTATTATTTGTTTACCTGACAAAAGAAAAATACGTTACCAATATTTTTGGTGGTCTAACTGACAGACTAAATAATATTTTTTTTTATGAATCGAACTTATTAAATAATATGAAAGCAAAGTAAAAAAAAAAACTAAGTCCAACTAAACCTTAATCAGCCCCAACGATCTTGTTAGACTAGGAGATAAATAAGAAAAGTGTAAGATAAGAAAATTATTCACCAGTAGAAACATCAAATTATTATGTAAAAGCATTTATCGAGATGTCAAACCAAATTCTGAGTAAAGGACCTGTCAGTCTGGATAATAATTATCAAAGTGGTAACAAAATCTAGGATATCATTCTAATTCAAACGTCAGACAGTCTAGCTGCTTTAGACAAAGTCTAGAAATGTATTAGATCTGTAGGTATTCCTATTTCAGATTTGTAACATTTTAGACAAGTTCTTGAGTTCTTGACCACGAGACTCGTGAAATTTGATTTTATTTGGACCTTGAACTGATTTGAGGTGGCATTTACATTAGCTGCCCACATTACCAGAAGGAAAAGACTTGTCTACTTACTGATCGTAGATATTACTGATTAGATTCAATATGCGGTTATTAACTGTCATCACCGGTGCTTATGAATGATGCCTACTTATTTGAATAAGGCAGATGAATAGACAAGATATTTAAAACAATCAATTTCTCAGCAGTGCAATTTAGCTTCCTACAAAACTTCCTCAAGCTCTAGATTGCGACTGTCGATACGCCAAAATATAATGGATTGATTACGTGATATTTCGACAGCGTTTGTCAATCCCATACTATTCTGACGTTTTGCAATCGCCTTCACTATGCTACCGCTGATGGAATATCATTGTTCTGGAGTTTCTACTTACTAAATCACCTGTCCATTGCGTATAGTAAGACCATGTTACACCTAAAACAATAAAACCTAAGCTCTAATAAAAACAACACAAAGTAAACCACAACATTGACCAACACTTTTCCAACAAGCCGAACTATCCATTTCCAAAAACCGAAATCTCCAAACATGCACCTGACGGCCATTTCATTGGAAGACAAACACGCAAGCAACAAAGTAAACAGACAAACAGACACTCGCGCGGACTAACATGCGGACACACACAGTGGTTCGTGCGCGCGCAGCCTTACGTTACGTTTCAACGGCTCATTGTCGAACAAACACAGCTTTTTTTGCTTTGATTTAGTTGTTAGAAATGTTATGGATATACCTTTATTCTTAGGGTTATATTTTGATTTGTGTAGTAACAAATTGAGTTCGAAGACATTGGCTCTACTGATACACTTTGTTTTTATATTGGGAAGGGTAAGCTGAAAAATGTACAGGATATTTTCATGCTTAGAAGACACAATAATTTTAATAAACGGAAAATAAGATATTGAGTAAATAAAAGAGGGGTCGAAGCCATTTCTAAACACCATTATGATTCTTTAGGTAAATCGGGTCACAACAATTAAATTACGAGAAAATTGTTCACACTACTGTCTAGGGACTTTTTGGCAAACTAAGGATTGGCTATCATGATTTTACAAAAATATCACTAAAATTCTCATTTCTTGTCCATTGCTTATAAAATTTCATCAAAAATTAAATCATAAATCAATTTTCGAAACAACACAAAAATATCAATAACACTTCTAAAATAAACCCTGATCCACACTATTCCATCAGCGCTCCACTTTTTGCTCTCAGTCCACATCAAGCGCATTGATTGATTGATGTTTATTCAACGGGCATTAGTTGCCGTACCTGCTTTATTGATATTAAGACGTATCCCGTCGCAATTATAATATTATTCATCACTGTAGCACCTGTGCTGTGTGGGCACTCAGTCAATCAAGTCCGGATTGATAATCATTGTGCTTCGGAATTTTTTCGTAATTAATTTCGATTGATAGCGTTTTAAGGTTATGATTGCTGTGATTGACGAATGCTGGTGTGTTGGTTCTAGTTATTTTATAGATTAGTTTGACAGATGCCGGAAGAAGACCTTGAATTCAAGTGAAGTTCAGAACACTTAAGGAGATAAATGTGAAGGCTCTAATACTCTAAAGAGTTCTAACAGTGCTAGTGTTATCAGGTGTGGCGGTGGTCAAACGCCTATTCATAACAAGAACTAAAGATTGAAATTGTAAAAAAGAAGTATTATAGTAAAGTGTAGTATTTTAAAACAAAAGACAACACATTGGCTTCTAGGTGAACTAATAATAGTGATATTTTCCCACAAAAATATACATACTACAGTTATAGCTAGCACATATCACAACGCAAATCCAGACAGATTTATTCAAACGATCTCAATCTAACCTCCAATAATTCCACCTGAAGCCGAATCTGGCGTTAACGACTAAGCCGAGATAAAGGCCAAGACACACTGCAGACATAGGTGAGCCGGCCCAAGGTGCCCCGGGAGCAATAACGATGAACCGAGTCTAAAGAACTGCAGTCATTTGCATATCGCACCGGCTTTATGTTGCACTATAAATGTTTGAAAGTACTGTAAAGGGGGAGAGTTTGGATAGTGTGCAGTTTTTGAGTTTTGGAGCGTGTCAGAAATGTGTGGAGGTAGAATAAGGATTCAGTAAGTGTAATGATTGTTGAGCTCCAAGTATAGGCCCCGAAGCTCGAGTTACGTCTTGTAAATCGCTACATAGGCTTCATAAAATGAGACAATTAAATTAGGAATTAATTTCAAGTGCCATAGACACATTACTAACAATAAAACACTGTCACATTTAGGATTAAAACAAATTAAAAACCTCATTTTATTAGCAATAACGATTGCAGAAAATCCCACTATAAGGCATTGACCACACAGCTAATTCTACAAATTTTTAAGCAACGATCGCATTTGCATGTCAATCGCAATCTGTCAAAAAATTATGGAAATTGAGGCTTTTTTAACAGATTGCGACTAAGATGTGATTGCAAATGTTGTCTAAAAAATAGTAAAATTTTCCCTCACGTCTACGTGACGTTTCGGTAGCGCTTGTCCTTATTTTTTTTACTTTTTAAAAATTAATAATAAAGCTGATATAATTTAATGTTACCTTATGTTTGAATGTCAGTTTTTGTTTTTTGTATTTAATGATTTTTTGTATATTGATGAATTTGAAGATATTTTAGTAGGTAGGTATATAAGTAATTATTTAATTTTATCTAGAACTCATTGGCATTAGTAGATTCAGTAGTATGCGGAGATCTGTTCTGACAAGGGATTGACAGTTCTTCTATTTGTGTACACTAACTATGATGGGTGTAGAAGCTAAACTGATTGATTTGAAGTGTTTATGTTAATGTCAGTCTGTTTCTATTAGCAATCGATGATTGTGTGCGTAGTATAAGAATTGAAATTTTACTTCTATAAATCTGAAATGACTATGGTTAGATTTGCTTTTAATTTCAAATAAATAATGTCAGGCTCTCACAGACAGGAGCGCCGCATCAGTGCGAAAATGAGCGATTTAGGCATTGTTTGTTTGTGGGAGTCTTAACTCTTTAATATTAAGGTTGTTTTTTTTTTTATTTACGCGTTGCGTTCATTTTTGGGAGACATCAGACCAGCAAAAGGAAAAAAATATTCACTGTCACTAAAGTATTGACATGAGACTTTAAAATCCTTCCCACGACATCGCCAATATTATCATATCTTGACACTAACCATAACCCGTACGTGACGAAACTGTCAAAAAAGTACCCGTGGACCAAAAACCCACGCCGAATCCCACTTTACATCAATCATACCAAAAATAACATTTAAAACAAACAATTTTACTCTCCTGGCTGGTCCTTTGTACGTTATTTGACGTTCTTATCGACCGGCGGAGGCGACGCAAAAAGAAGTCATTGACAGGGATGTGAAGCGACGTCGACGTCTGACGAGATGAACGGAACTCGAAGACAACATGGAACTGATTGGCGAGGGTGGGACGGAAGATGTGATGCTGCATTGTTTTTTGTTGCGAAGTTGTGTTTTAATTCTGTCGCTTGCAGGTAATGTGTGCGTTTTGAAGGAGTCTTTTTTACAATTGTTTGAGAAGTACTGTAACAGTCGGTTCGTTCGGTTCATTAATAGAGAAAAGTTTTCGCAAGCTTTTTAGCTGTCCTACGTCAATACTTTTAAGGCTGCCCACTGTTACCCCCTTTTATTTTTAGCTTCTAAGTACTGTAATTTGTGTGTGGTTTACAATGTTACACTGTTTCAAATTTATTTATTTCTCTTTTCAAAGTACGGGGCTGCATAAACAGCCTCTAAATTATTCCGTAGATCAAATCAAATGCCGTGACATCAACCGATAAATTGATAATATTTTCCGCTGCCATTAACTCAATTATAATAAATCCTCGCCTCACTAGATCTCTAAATGAAAGAAGTAACATTCACAAAAGAATTTCTTTAAAAAAATAGAAACCAAACTATTGCAACACCGGTAATAGCGAAAAAAAACCAATCAGTTGGCTACCCAAAAAATTACCAGCTTCCTGTTTTGAATTTGGAACGACAGTAATTGATTCAGTGACGCAATCAATTAAATTGGTTTATCGGTTGATTGATGCGCATGCGACGGTTTGACTCGCTGACTGATGTCCGTTTTTGTTTTATTATTAAGTGCTTTATAAAAAACATTGTGTGGTGTGATATTTTTGTGCTTAGATGAATTGTTAGTAGAAATATCTCAGTTTTTTAGCAGCTTAAATGGCTCCACTTATTGACAAAGGCATCCTCTCATTCGTTCTATTATTCTTTACCTCACCAGAAATATCGATTTGGCTAAATTAAGTGTGCATGACTTTGTTAAGAAATGCGTGCCGCGCAATTTACCTTTATTAAGACTTATAATTTATACCTTTTTTTTTTACAATATACCTTATTTATTCATTTAGGTTTTTTTTTGTGTGTCAAGATAAGAGTTGAAGAATAGCTCCATTCTTCTACATCAGAACTGCCATGTCCCACAAATTAAGAAGCGTGAAAATATGACAAAAATGCGCTACATAGTCGCCGCCAAACGGAATACTCTATCATTGGGCGCTCGATAAAGATCGGCTTTGTTCGTACCTTGCATTTTATAATTTGCACTGAAGCGTGTGCGCAGGTTGCGCAGGGCTGCCATTTTAATAAATTAAAGTAATATTTTGTAATTAATTTAAACACAGACGTACTTAAGCAGAATACTTCCATGATATCATTTCAAAGTGGACGTTTCACAAAAGAGTATTGAGACATTTACAAAAAAAAATCCTACCCACCAAAGAAATTAGAATAATAATTTATTTTAATTTATAGTAAATTTACTTTTTACCACTTTATTGGTTTAAAAATTAAACAATAATAAAGGTTGGTGTTTCATTTCGAACTACTTGAAGAAGAAATACCGAAACAAACTCAGAGGTCAGAGTAAAAATAATATTGATTAATCAGTAAGGGCTGATTTTTCAATAGTCAGATAACTTATTATCTGAGGAATAAAAATAGCCATTTTCATTCTTCAGATAAAAGTTATCTGACTATTGAAAAATCAGCCCTAAACCACATCTCAATAAAATTTACAACCGTTTATAATCGACTTCATTCAAAGCCACTTATGCCTAAGTTCTCCTTCTCATTCATTGTCTGGTCTGTTACGCTGAAATATCCAAGTCATTTTTGTAATCAAGCTTCAAAACAAAATCTTGGTATTAAAAAATAGAAAATTCTGAATATTTGAATTCTCTTTTAATAACGACTATATGAAACCTCCAGGACCTACGAGCCCTAGCCATCGTACCGGCCATCAATCAGCTGACTGCTCGGGGCAGGATTCATTCCGAGTTGTTGCAGATCGCGCAGATAACACAAGCGTGTATGATGCGATTTAAAGCGAGATGAGATCGAGCCCATACGAGTCCGAGGTCAAGTGACGATAGATAACAGTGTTATTGTTTTAGTTTGATAGAAAGTTAGGGAAAAGTCCCCTCGACACAATTCTGAAAATGTACATGGCTAACTAAAAGTTTGAAAAAAAAATGATGTATCAGAAAAAGACTATCAAGACTATAAATATCTATATTAATATAATATTACATATAAGCTGACTATCAAGACTATAAATATCTATACTAATATAATATAATAAAGCTGAAGAGTTCGTTTGAACGCGCTAATCTCTGGAACTACCAGTCGGATTTGGAAAATTGTTTCTAAATTTCCAATTCATGATCTACTAGGTATTAAACTTTTATTACTACTATTAAAAACAGCGTCGCTGCTGAGGAGAATGAGGGACAGTCAAAACAGCATCCTGAAAACTGTAGCTGAGAGCTTCGGCTCTCCGATTGTACAACAGTTTGTGCGGAGGTTAATTGTTACTAACACTAAGTAATAAGTTTTTGAATCTTACTAATACTCTATGAATTTTTGTGTCCGAAACAAAGCCCTATTATTATTATTGAATATAGTATAATTCTTACGGAACCGAGAAAAAACGGGATAAGCGCGTACGAAGTCGCGGGCAAATGCTATTATAATAATAAACTGAAAAGATATTCTTCTTCTACTTAACGTGTCAATTCTGTAACATGTCAAATGTGTCAACCGATCGATATCTTGATTAACAAAAAACAACATAATCTTTATATTTGATGATCGTAGGACCAATTCTACAATATTTTTAACAACGTTCGCAACTATCAAAAAAACCTCAATTTCCCTACTTATATGACAAATTGCTACTGACACGCGAATGCGAATGTTGCTTAAAAATTTGCAGAATCGACCCGCTTATCTGTGTTTCACATTATACCCTAAACAAAATGAATCTATAAACCAGCTCAGTCGATTGACGTTCATCTCGTCAAGACGACAGCATTGAGACTGAGGTCCTCCGTCGATTACGTTTCGGTAACCTTTGGATTACGTCTCGATTGCGTAAGCGTAAACTATTTAAGCGAACGTTTACGTTAACGCGATCGAGTACGTTAACAAACTCGCACTAAGCCTTCTGATAAACCGACAGGTAAGCGAAAACTAGACAATTTAAAACTTACCCAAAGATTTTTAGTAAGTCAATATTACTCACTGGTTAGGATGAACACCTTACTTAAAGTTATGTTAAGGTTTTGGTCTAGGATGCTTACCTGAAACAAAAAAATAAAGAATAAGGTGACCACTCGTACTATCTGTATTGTAAAATACTAGCTGTTACCCGCGACTTCGTACGCGCTTCCTCATGAATGTGGCTATCATATTCAAAAATAATTTTCGAAATCGGTTCAGTAGATCCAGAGATTACCCCCTACAACCTCACAAACTCACAACCTTTACCTCTTTATAAAATTTGTATAGAAGTATAGATTAATTGCGCCATTGATTGAAAATGCCCAAAATACATGAAGTCTTCACAATTGCATATTCGGTGACATAAATTAAACAAATCGACTAGATACTAGATTCTAAAACAACAGCTACAAATATAGCATAAACACAGATCTGCAGTAATAATTGCGAACGCTCGCACCGCGCATGCGTCGACGCCCTTAATCAGAATCCAGCGCGCGCGCACATCGCGTCAGATTACACTGCAGATCCGTGACGTTTGAGGGAGAAGATATAGTACTAGGAAAATAGCGAGTTGAGGTGGTACTCAGTAATAAGTACTTGTCAGAAAGAGAAAACTTTGAATTTGTTCTGTTCTATTCATTATCATAATCAAATATTCTGTTAACAGCACACGCCATAAGTACCTATGTGCCGTAGTAGTGTAATTCTGCTTCACTATCGCAGTATTTTTGAGTGAAGGGTACCTGTGTGGTAGCTAGGCTAGAACAACGGTGGGCATTTTCAGATTCTAAGGGCTGCAAGATCTAAAGAGGAACAATATTACTGTAAAATCCCCTTCAATGGCGATAAGTTTTCTTTACAAAGTTACAAAATCCCTAAATATAGTAATGCTCTACTTCTTGATGTTTTCCCACTGAAATCTTTGGTACCCTCAACTCGCTCTCGCTACCGCTCATCACCACACAATCCCCAGCTAGGTGCAACGCCCCACCTGCGCAACAAATCAGGAAGTGTTCCCCTGTCACAACAGTTACGGACGAACCCATCACTTGATATAACTAACGCGTTTCAAACTGTTTGTTGCAGATGATAGAATATGAGGCCTGCCAGGCCAGGATGCCAGAGATGGAGACAGGATTCTGCCAGGTGAAAATGAGGATACTGGAATAGATAGCTTAAGTAAGAGAGGGATGCAAGATAGTGTGTTTTTGTTGCCGATGACAGAACAAGATTCGTGTGGATGAAAGATTTCTTCTTGGAAAAATGGAACGGTATGAATCTTATTGAAAGTCTATTGAGCCATTGAGAAGACATTTTGTAGGGTGGTTTAAGAAGATGAGAGAGGTGATAGGGTAATTTTGGCAGTGTTTGCAACTGCAGTGATATATTTCAACGAATCACTTCATCGCGGTTTATTGCAGATATGATAGAATATTAGGTGGCAGGCGGATTGGAGAAAAAATACTTCCAAGTGAAGACTAACATTGATGATTGTGAGTTTACCTGTAGCTACTGATAAAGAGATCAAAGTAAAAGTAGCTCTCGCTTATCGTCTGAGCTTCTTTTCAAAAAAAGGTATCAATATTATGCGTATGCGTGACAAGTCTCATTTAAAATAGATTCATTCATTTCCAAGAACTATACAATATGATTTTCAAATTTTATTGGAATCACAGTGTCGAGTAAAAAGCTCTTTATATACAGAAGTTAGCATTGCAATTGCTTACAAGACGAATGAAAGATAGAAAAATATAACACAATTCTAAACAAAACCGACATTGAATCACCTGTCATAACCCCTTCCGTGTTCAAAATCAAAACGATTTCAACAACCTGACAATTCGATAGCATCACATTTATTTACATTTCAACCTGAACTGACAAAATCAGTAAATAATGTTTTGAAATAAAATCTATTTCGTTTCTGGCTGCACTGCGAGCGTTCGATCAACCGTCAGTTCAGTTGAAACGTTGGCTGACAGTTGATGTGATGTGAATTTACTTTGTTTTCCATTTTCAAATGTGTTCTTGCTTTAGAGTTTAGATATAGTTTTTATGGTTACTGGCTGGAAAGTTTAGGGTCTTGATTCTTTTTTCAAAAACAGAATGCGATTGACATGCGAATGTGAAAGTTGCTTAAAAATTAGTAGAATTCCACTCAGGTTTTTTATTAAGCAAGATGATTCTTATTACGAAAATCATAAGCAACTTCTCAATCTATCCGTTGCTGTTCCACTGCTGTGCAAAGGCCTTTCCCTATCTCTGAATCAAAATTCGTCAAATTCGGCTCAGCGTTTATGGCATGAAAGCGTAAAAAACAAACAAACAGACTGACTTTCACGTGTATAATAATATTAGTTAGATTTTATGCCCTAGTCCAATAGGCTAATAGGCTCTTCTTCACCTAAACTTTCCTGATTCTTCACATTTTTTTTTATGTTTGTTTCAATTTGTAAATAACCTTTCCATGACATTCAGACAGTCCAAAGTCCTTTTAAACAATTGAAAAAAAATGCACTCAATCAGTGCTCAGTACTCGACCAATCAATTGATTCTACATCCATCAAAATAACGTTGACAACTACTAACATATACATACATACATACATACATACTAACAAACAGTCGCATGGCAATGACCCGCGGATTGATTCATTCAATCATGTTGATTGATTGACATGTGACGTGTGACAATCCTGTGCTCGTTGATCAATCAATTGTTGATTGATAGTACAGTAGCTAGTGGTGGGTTAATTTTATTTTGTGTAATTTTTTTTTTTCTATTTAGTAACGCAATAACGAAATAAATTAGTTTCAGTTTTGTTTAGGTTTAGACATACTCGGGTAAAGCCGAATTGAGAACCTCCTCCTTTTTTTGAAGTCGGTTAAAAATGTCAGTTGACTTCGAGCCAGTTTTTTTTGCCACATTTACCAAAGAAACCCTGTTCAACAAACAGCAGAAAAATCTACAAATTCATTTGCATACTGCAATATATTTCCCACTATAATACCCCAGTACAATATGATTAAACTCTAAAAGACTCTTAACTCCAGAATGAACGACAACAAGTCTCCTAAAATCCCTTCTTTAAGTCTAAAAATTATGGAACACACTAGACATTTTATTACAACCACACAGCAAACAGAACTTTCGCGGCCGAGAATCGAACCCGTACCCACCTACAAGCACTTGTTTACTACTTGACCGTAGCGATATATTCAGAATCAAATTGTCGACCGATCATCGTGTCTGACTCCCACACTAACAAACTTAAACGTTCACCCGACCAACCGGAAATAGCCTTTATTCCTTTCGCTTTAAGATTCGTAGCAACTGCAAGCTAAATGTTGTAATCTCCTTGAGTAATTTGCGTCCTTTTAGTGCCTTATGTATTCCTAGTACTTGCGTGTCGATGTTAAGATAAATTTTGATAAAATATTACGTGTTTATTTCATTACCACCTTATTCATTACATGCATTTGATAAACATAAACCGTTTTAATGTGAAATCAGTAAGACTTGTGAAGATCTACCTTCTTGGATCATAACGTCATTATCAGCGGAAGTGAATTGATACCAGCATTACCAGTGAGATCCCTTCGTTCCTGTTCCAGCCTGTGAAATACTTTTTGCAGAAAAGAAAAAAACATCTATGAATACAAAATTTAACCCTCGGTTTCTGAAAATAATTGTCGACCCTTCACAAATTTAACTACTGCGTGTTAGATAATTTGCCACAATAATTATCGTTTGAGAAACTGGGCTTTAGTCTAGACAATCTTCACCTAAACTCTTTAAAAACTTGAACTCACCAAAGAGTTAGGTGCTCTGTGCGCAAAAGTAAAATAGCCGTAGGTACCATTTTCATGAAATAATTCTTTCAGTAGCTCCACTATGTAAAGAAATTCATCATACAATATAAATATCATCTCCCTAGCCTTTACCTTATACAACTATATTGGGTCGGCTCCCAGTCAAACCATTTTGAGCTGAATACCAGTATTTTACGTGGAGCGGCTGCAGCCTACCAAAACTCCACAACCTAGGTAACACGGTACTTCTTGGCAAGACTGGAGTCAGATTATCTGGCTTCTGACAATTCGTAATGACTTCTAAAGATCTACAAAGGACAGCCGAGACTAACGGCTTAACGTGATTTCCGAGGCACGGAGGAATCTCGGTATGTTAAGATCACCCATCCACAGACCAACCTCGATAAGCGTTGCTTGACCTTGTAGATCGACCCGTGCGGCTGTTATTATTTAGCCACGAGCACCAATATCATCATTCAATATAATGAACAGACATAAACACAGCCTCTGTCCATAAATTACCCAATCTCAATAATCAGCATCACAATTGTATGGAAACAGAAAATATGAGCAAAAATTATACGTTTACGTTAGTGACGGGTCAGACGAGGCCGGACTGATTGCCTGTCTGCCTGTCCGTCCGTCTGTCCGGCCGACGGACGTATTAACGTTGCGTGCAAGCGCTGATTTTGTTTTTGTTTGATATTAATAATAAATAGGGATTGTGTGTTTGCGCACTTTTTGTGTGCACTACTGTTTGTGCTGCTGTCGTGTTTAAAAAGAAGTAAGAGATAACGTCAACATAAAGTATTCTCCTGTCTGCGAATAACAGCAAACTGTTATCACAAGTTCTCCAGCCAAGCGTGGTGAGAGCTTCAGTTTTTTTTACAGTCAATTACCGATGCCAGAATTACAGTTCAGTACTTAGCTGACCCACGCAACTTCGTTTGCGACGTATTTCTCATAAATGCTCCGCTCCTATTGGCTTTAACGTGATGTTATATAGTCTATAGCCTTCCTCGATAAATGGGCTATCCAACACTAAAATAATGTTTCAATTCGGACCAGTAGTTCCTGTGATTAGCGCGTACAACCCAACACATAAACTCTTCAGCTTTAAAATATTAGTATAGATTCAGGCTATACAGTTCCAATGCTCGTCAAATCCTCCCAAAAAAAATCCTTTGAGGCATTCTTATCCCGTGTCACCGCGAACCAGCCCTCCAACACTTCCTTACTTCTTGTTATAATAAAAATAAATGGTTTCAATCCTTTTAACGACAATCGATATCAAAAACTGACATTGTCAAAGGTTGCTAAGACTGATATATTTTTGGGAACTGCCCGTCTGTTTTTAACTTTGATTATTTGCCTGGCTTACCTAATTATAGTGACGACTAAATTAAGTGGATCAACCTAATCACGTGTGATGGACGGATTAAGGACTCCAATCCCCAATAAGCTACTGAATGCAACTTATCCTAATTAAATCTACTGCACGAGAATGATAGGAATTATAGTAATCAAATTAGCGACCAAAATAAATAAAACAATACAAAATAATCATGCTAAAAGACCAGTGCACAGAATGCAAAAACTTTCATGCCCAAAAAAAAACTTTAGAACACATCACTCACAAAGACATAAAGAATTGGCGACTATTTATTACCGCCTTGACACCACGTACTAACCATATATTTAATTTTAATCCTGTGTGCACATTGCCCTCAGCAGATTAATTATAATAACACCGTCGCACCGGATGTACCGCGGCCATCCATCAAGCGTCAAGCTCGCATCACTAATTACAAACACCTCACAAACCGTATTAAAACGATCCAACGTATATTTTAATTTATAATAATAACATGTGCAATATTCTTAACAATAACTCTCGTTTTAAACGCGGAGCCAACTCAACGGAAACGCGAGCGTAAACGTTTGTCATAGAGGTATATATCGCACAGACGCGGCACGTCGCTTGCCGCGCTCTGCCGTGAGGCACCCATCTCGCCGTGCGCATTAAGTCTGCAGTCACTCTCAATCACTCAAGCTGTCCGGCCGTCACTCATAAGCAAGACGAACGGGGGAATGTCGGTGGCCTCCTTTGAACCCCCTTCTCCCTGTAGGTGCACAGGGGGGATGGTCAGCTCTTGAAGACAATTTACTGTACAAGTCGAGTTCGCCGTCCGGGATTCGTGCGCTGATGAAATTTATTTGGAGCAACTTGTGTTGCAGTTTCCTTCTGTTATGGGATTTCCATAGCGACCGTTGGAACTTATATTTTTATGGACTTTTGTGCGGGGAAATGGGAATGTATGTTTTCTAGTTCTGTTATGTATGAACGCAGTTTGTGATTTTTATAAAACTGTGTGTAACTTTTGTTTGTATTCGGAAGAAAGTACGGCTAATAGAATTTTTTATCGTTCTGTTTTCTCGGGGATGGGATTGTAGTTGTACGAGAACTTTTCGTAACTGTACTGACAGTCGACATGAAAACAATTTATGAGATGTCTTCAGCATGCAGATTGAGCTACCAGTTTCTATTGTAGACAGAGCATTTTAAAACTGTATCATTCTTGTTTTTTTCAAATGCATTCTTACATTCTTGTCTCCACACAACAACCCTGCCGCCTATCGATCCTCCTTTCAAATTAACACAACACACGACTAAACTACAAAACATTAGCTCAGAAAAAACTCAACAAAGCGGGGCCAGTCTCAAACGGTGAGTTAACATCATTATCGGCGTTGGACGCGGGTGGGGGCAAAAGGGGGCGAAGTAGGGGGCGAAACGGGGCGAAGGGGGCGACACACGTCGCTCAGATGTCGCGCGCAGACGGACGTCTTTGTCGACCGAAGCTTTATTTACTCTTCGCGTGGACTCGCAACGACTAGAAGTGACAGCGTTTGAATTTTTTTTTCGTTTGACCTCTCGCTAATTAGGACGATTTTATGAAATGAATGGATGAGTGTTTTTGACAAGGTTCTGATGGATTCGTGTAAAATAGAGTTTTATGTAGGTACATAATTTTTAGGTGTTATTATGGACAGCTGTAGCGTCACAAACGCAACAGGCGCCACAGGAAGATTTTTCGTCAACACATTTTACATTTTCCATTCAACACCAAGCAACGCAGCGACCAAAGGAGAAGTTTGGTCATCTCCTTTGCACTCTGCGTTGGTGTTTTTTTAATATTAGGAAGTTCCCTGCATTATTATAAGTAACAATAACAGAATTTAATCACATCAAAACAGTACCACTTACAAACCAATAAAAAATAATTTTGCAAAACAAACACATGTCGCTTCTACAAACTACATCTGCGTTCACCGTGTTGATTCAATCAAACCTGACAGCACAAAGTCGATGTGGGTTGGACAGTCTACTGATGATCGATTTTTCCACCCCCCCCCCCTTGCTGTGTAAATAGCGTTATGAATAACTGGCTAATGCAGGCTCACAAACAGTAGCCTTCACAATACTATACAATACTGGGTACGTTTTTGTTGGTACTAGGTATATGTAGGCACTTGTTTGGGTAACGCTCTGTTGATTTGGCGTCCATTAGTAGGTGGGAAAGATTTTTTGTATACCAAATGTTGCGGACAAAGTCAAAGACTTCGAACACATTGTAAGTTTGATCCAATGTTGGACAATACTGAGGTAGAAAAAACCGGCCAAAAATGTGATTTTGTTAAAAACCGTTAACCAACCAAAACGAAAAGTTTTGGTAATGATAACACACAGTATCCCTGACCATCATCTACGATTCTCAAGCATTATTTATTGTACGAAAAAAAATTCTCAGAAACGAAGATTTCAAAGCAAAATTCAACTTTCACAATCAAATAAAATTCTCTCATACCAGGCCAGCTTTACCTCCGTAGCCTGCATGACTGCACTCAATCACACCCAAGACGCACCTCCTCAACCCTCTCCTACTTAATTGACGTTCCACTCCATCAAAACAACCTTAAACATTTCAACCAACACAAACCCAAAGACAGAACAAAGGAAATACAACCTTAATTCAACAACAATAAAATTCAAGATGAATGCAAGAAAAAATTGCAGAAAATTTGCATTGTGGTGCAAATAACTTTGCTGTAGAAATAAGCAAATATGAACTGTGTGTCCACGGAATAAGGGCTTAATAAGATGAAATAGTTATAGTTGATGCCGAGATGTGCAGCTGTCATCAGGAAATCATACGTCACAGTTGAAGTGTCAAAGAAAAGATGCTCAGAGCTGAATGTGGGTAAGAAAAAGGTACCGGCTAAGGTCAAAATGGCAATGCACTTTTGTGATTATTTACAAAACTGGTTTCTGAAATAAGATATCGTGAATTAATCTTTTAAATCTCTAAATTATGTGACATGAGGACTGGAAATAAATTATTGATTTTTATAAATTATGATAGATTTGTCATTTGTTTGGCGTGCACATTATTTAAAGCCAAGCTGCATTTTTTAATGGAATCAATCAACTCAGCTTTTTTATTTTGACATTAGGATTATTTCTTAAGTTATATTGCTTTGTCTGTAGCGGTATCGAGGGTTATAAAACCAAATTCTACTTCAGCTACTTCGCCAAACTTTCTAATGAGTGAAAGATTTTTAGCTGAGTGATTTATTTTATTACTACGTGCATTTTATTAAATAAAAACACCAAACGGTTATCTCGGTTCCAAAAACAAGCCATTAAACACCACATCTTTAACATTAACGACCACCATTAAAAATGCCTAAGAAGTTTTCAACAAACTTCTAAAGGACGCAAGTCTCCAGAAAGCGCCCAAATGCGATGCACTGTGTGACAAGCCGAATGTAACCCGACGAAAATAGTCAACGATGTTTGACAAATAGCTAACAGATGTCGCTTCACAAGTGGGAGGTCTACGGCACTTTTTTTCTTTCCGTTTCGCGTGTTGGAACACTTGGCGAGCAATATTCGGCGATTGTTTCCAAAGTTGAAACAGAAGTTCCCTTATTGTGAATGGTCGTGGAAAAGTCTTAATAAGATAGCGTTGTTCGGTTTAGATATTTCTTTTTGGCTTGAAATTGGCTGAGTTTCTAGCACTGGGTGCGGTCTATTTGTAGCTTGGTCTAGGATTTGGTAGTTGAGATGTATACTGTAGCCACAGATAGATATATGCTTAAAGAAACATGCCAGTTCTAACAGAAGCCTACCACATACTTTTAACAGCTTCAACTCTCTTATTCTGAACAGAAGCACCGTACCCACTTTAGATATTCGACAGGTCGAAAACCTCATTTCATAGATACTAAGTAGGTTGTAGATATGTGGCGCCAAAAAACTCGACATCTGTAGGAACTTATTCTTCACTGTGTGCTGCGATTTCAAAGTAACGGATTAGTACTGAAATTTCAAAGAACTCATCAGCCATCCAAACAACTCAAAATTTCAGGAATCGTCCGCAAACAACATAAATCGTTTTAATACGAAACCGCGTGGAATCAATCTATCAATCAATAAATCGCGCTAAAGATTGAGATATTCCACTCGGGGGGCGAGACGGCTAGTGGGGGCGAAACGGGGCGAAAGAGGGTGACAGGGGGGGGGTCTGTTTACCGCGCCCGTGACGGATATATCCCTCGTAGACACCCGTCAATCATCCACGATATGATGAGAATTAATATTTCACGAAGATATTACGACGACCGATGAGTCTTGATATTTAAATGCGAGGTAATAAGAGATGCGGCTGTTGTTTTATAAGGAAGGTTGATAGGAGGATTGTAAACGTTGAAGTTAATAAAAGGAAACGAACATTTCAAAACTTTGAAAAGTAGACACAGTAGGTACCTACCTACTAACAAAATAATTACGGTAATTTGCAACTTGGCTTTTGAAACGAAAAATCAGCAAAATAAATGCATACGTAGTTGTGATAAAAAAAAAAATAAGTAAAGCTCAACAAATGATTTAACAAACAGTATGTTTATAACTGAACGTTACTAGTACTTGCTCATAAAAACTATCGTACTTACCCCTTATTTACCAATTGGTTTAAAAATCCAATACTTCACACTACTTCAAATCCAACAAACTCCACATTTCTCACATTCGATCAAAAGCACTTCTTAACTACATATTTCAGAAAAAGTAAAACAAAATTATATCAGAAAGTTGTACTAGAAGTAGAAATGTGTAAACAGCTAGGAAATCAATCAAGTCGGACTTGGGGGTGCAGGTTGGGGGTGAAAGGGGGTATCGCGGGGTGTAGCGGGGTGTCGTGAGACCCCTTGACCCCTGCAGTAGACGGGTGACGCCTGACTGATGGCTTCACGGGACATTGTTGCAACTGCTTAGTATAAGGGCGAATGTTGGTTTAGAAATGATGATAGATAAAGGATGAGACGATGTTTATAAAATTATTCGTACTTATAGGAGCGGTTGGGGTGGGTATTGACTTTTCAATGTCAATGAAATAAAAGGATATATAGAGGTAAAGGCCGTTAGGTCGACGGCTCTGTAGTAGTAAAAGTAAAAATTATCTATTGTTATCGGTGTACATTTTTAAACAGCCATATGCTGTTTTTTACCTGAGAGACAATTTTAGTGTCGTAATTATAAGGAGCGTCTTTGTATGTCTCAATCTGTAAAATAAACAAAATTTTCGTAGATTTTGAAAAGTTTGTTTTTTGATAGTGTTTTGACTGAAATTATATTACGACTTGAATTTGAACTTAAGTACGTGAATTATTTTGAAAGTGCAGCTTTTCTGGTCGTGTTAACTCGTGATCCAAGTAATCACAAGTGATAAATTTTAGTTGTTGTGCCACAGATTTCTGCAGTAACCAGGCCTCACCCATCCATTGATTTAATACTTTCCACAAACGAAGTATCCTTCCTCCTTTCACAAAGACTAATAAACCTTAATCTCAACATTATTACTTCTGTACAACACACCAAGTTCTCCTTGCATAACATCGAAACTCATAAACGGATAATGATATCAATATATCAAAATTATTTGGGCCACTAAAACGAGCGGTACCAAGACATTTACTGCCATATTTAAAAATAAATCGTATCAATCACTTATTATGTTAACTGCCTTGAATTTGTAATAAAACTTTCCTCCGTGCTGACGTGTTGATTTAATGGGAAAAGATGCCAAAGAGTATTTTGCAAGAGGCGACATTGACAAAAATAATAAAATATATTGAGTGCATCGCATGCCATAGAGTTATAGGTTGATAGACAAGGTCAATATTATAAATTGTTTTTTTTTACTAATTTATAATATTGAACTTTGAGTTTTTGATGGAAAGAGAAGATGTGGTCGCTGATGGAGCACGCTTGCATAGAAGTAACCTATTCACTCTTGACTGCAAGACCCCTAGATTGTAACTATCAGGAACACACAGGAAATTCTACTCTTTAGCTTAGCGATGAAGAAATTCCCAAAAAAATATGTGCAGATGGGTGAGATAGTATAGATATATGAACGTAGTGAAGGTCATTTCAAGGTTGGCTATTTTCACCTTATTTCAATGCCGATAAACTAGGTACATAAAATTTGCATATCGGTGAAATTAAAGCGTTTCTGGTTGATGCTATAAATCAGAGGTAATCACTTCATCGCTCGCCGTATACTTGCTTAAATAACAGTTTATGAAAGGCCACATGCATGGCTTAGAGTTTTATTACTTCTTATCATAATTCTCATACTGCGATGTTTGTTTTAAGTACAGGTTTTCCTTTGGCATTGACTTGCTCAATTTTAGGAATTCATAGGTAACGCTTGAGTCTAAATTAATGTATTTTCTATCTACACAAACTAAGTGTAACAGAAACAACACGATTCCTGAAAATAGATCATTTACCTACTCATCACTATAAATACGGAATCGCGATAAATAGTCAATGTACAATACGTGTATGTTTTTTTTTGTCAGGGTGGGTCCTATAGTAAAAGGTATCTCGCTGGCTTAGTTTTTGTTATTTTTACAGAAAATTAATTAGGTACTTATTTTACAAAAATAAAACTGCTGTATTTTTTTATCTCCGAAAAACTTTTTAAATTTTCCTCAATCCACCTTTTAATAATAAAAGACAAGTAACGTCTGTGAAACGCATCTCGACGAACATGAGAAAATACAACTGAACCGCTTGCCCCATCTACACTTTCTTCTTTACTCTATGCCATTTAATATAGATTGGTCGACTGCACTTGACATAATTGTGTATGTTCGTACCGAGGTCGCCAAGTTTTAGGACATAATCGTTAATAAACGAGCTATTTTTAGTATTTATTGGATCATTAAACACGTAATGGGCAAGTTTATAAAGTAGGTTACTAAGTATGTTTGCCATGGATTTTGACGCAAGCACAAAATTCGATGCCTTCAGTCTAACTGGATGCAGTGGGGTACTAGCTTTTTGCATGGAAAGGGTGCCTATCTGACCTTCACAACCCAGTAATTGGGAAACACGGTACCCCCTGCCAACACTGGTCTTAGATTTTCTGGCTTGTGACTATCCTTACTAACTGTCAAAGATAAAAACCGTCGCGACCAACGGCTTTGCGTACTTTTGAGCCAATGCATCGCCACAATGTATTTTCTTTGCGAATTCATGCTTGTATTATATTCCACATTGCATAACACCTGTAGGTACCCAGCTTAAAAATAACTTGCCTGCCCCATTAAAATATGATTAAACACAACATTAACACACATTGTACAGTCGAAATAAGCACAGTCGGTCGCCCCTGACACGTCGCTCAATTAATACCCGCTATACGTCAATTAAAACCAAAATCTGTCAATCATTTTACAGACAGGCCATGGAGCAGACAAAGTTCAGTAGGACCATTTCTAACAACATGCGATGTGGACTTGTCAAACTACACAATCGTAAAGGTACAGTTTTTAACCAACTTCAAATAAAGGAGGAGGTTCTCAATTCGGTTGTATTTTTTTTTTATAGCATCGGTTTTAACTTGCTTGATTTCATTTGTATCTCACTCTCTATCTAATGCGATCTGTGGTCATCACTTTTTAACTATTTTTTATTAATCGAGGTATTTGGTTGTAAGTAAAATGCAAAAAAAATCGAAAGCCGTACGTCGTAATTAAAAATGTGTCGCAGTTATGACCTGGTCCTAAGTTTCCGCTGCCCGAGACATTCCGAACTTAGCAACGATTAGGTACCTAATTCGGTCATTTTATATCTACCTGCTTTAAGGATTCCGGTGACTACATGTGACTCATGAGTTACGAAACTTTCGAAAACTAAATTCCTTCTTTCTTGGAAGTTGCAGGAAGTTACAAAAATTGCTCAAATGGGGGTGATATTTAGATCTAGTTGGGTTTAAGATGCAACGATACATTAACGTCACGCTTGACATACATTGAGTGCTAATTTTACAGCTTATTTTGAAAAGAGGAACCTCAACTAGGATCTAAACTCGCATTGCATAAAGACTATTATCACTGTTCTATTGTTTTCTTTGGTGTACAACAAAGAATTAAGTAGAGTTAACCTTCTGTAAGTAGTCTACTCTGTGGCCAGACAGACAGACGTCAGGACTTATCATATTAATCAATCAACCACACGATTCATTATTAATTAAGTATTTTTGTTCGTTTTTATGTTACCTTGTTTTAATACGTGGGACTGGGAATGACTGGCTTACCTGAGAAAGGAAAAAAAGGCATTATTATTATGTGAAACGACAATATAGTGTAATTAAATGATAGGTTCGCTTTGTAGAAGTAACTTATAGAAGAGTTTTGATGAAGTTATTGCACCTCTATATTGTTGGTTTTGTAGATTAAATTGTTAAAATTTAAGTACCTAAAACGGCCAATGTATTAAACTCTATTTGTTACAGAGTATGGTAAAAATTAGCTTGTAAAGTTTTTTGATGCTTATGTACATTATTTTGTTAGTTATTGTAGAGGTTCAATTAAAATGTATGATTGAACTGCATGCATATTTAATTGGTAGACAAAAATATTGATGTGTGGTATGACTGTACTTTTCCCATTCTTTTGTTTTTAGGACGATTTGTTAATAAGACGTTAATGTACATCTCATTGTAATTAGGTTTAAGTGATAAGGCATCAAATATTCCAAGATAATTTCCCTCTGCCTAGCCAAGACGGCTTGGGGACGGCTTTCAGTCAGCTAAACGCTAGCATTTTCTATAGTAGGGAAACCATCTATCTGACTTCTACACCCCAGTAACGTGATAACATAGGTATTATCTCATGGTAAGACTAGACTGGCTGCATTCACCGATGCATTTACCAAGATAGGTGTAAGTTACATCATCGTCTGCCTAGCCTTTTCCCAACTTTATTGGGGTCGGCTTCCAGTCAAACTGGATTCAGCTGAATACCAGTATTTTACGTGGAGCGGCTGCCTACCAAAACTCCAAAACCCATTAACTGGGTACCTAACTCGGTACTTCTTGGCAAGACTGGAGTCAGATTTTCTGGCTTCTGACAATCCGTAACGACTGCCAAAGATATAAAAATGATAGCCGAGACCAACGGCTTTACGTGCTTTCCGCGGCACGGAGGAAACTCGATATGTTAAGAAGGTCCCCCATCCACAGACCGACCCCGGCAAGCGTTGCTTAACCTTGAAGATCGACCCGTGCGATTGTAATTATTTAGCCACGAGCTAAAGGTGTAAGTTACATAATCCCGTTAGAAGTTCTATGAAGACATGGAACTGATATGAAAGCTTTCAAATAATCATGCAACCGAACGACTGAAATGTTGTATTGGTTAGTAACAAAGGCAGTAGCGCCATTGACAGCCCGTCTGTCTGTCTGTGTGTCCGCTAAACTGTTTTCATCGTCCGTCTTGTTGTAATGACGTCGCAAATATTGACAAGCCCTCGTATTGCTACGTTAAAGTTACCTACTATTTTATAAGGTTTTTTGTTGGCTGTCCACTTATTAGTAAATGACGGGCAGATATTTCATACATAATTATTATCAATACCTTTTTTATTGTCTTACTTTCAGAAGCATAAACTAAAGTACATAATAGACAACCAGTAATACAATAAATAAGAAATAACGCACCAAAAAAATCAATGTTGTAAAAGAAAATTTTACCAACTACCCTACACTGGCGGCCGATAAAAAATAATGCCATTTACACCGTCCGACGCCGCGGCGGATTCGACTTATAGTCACTTGCCCCGCTTCGTTATTGCCGTAACAAAATGGCCTATCTTCCCTCTCTCTCGCTCCCACGAAATCCCATATAGAACAATGCGGGCGTAGTAAAATTTTATTGGAAGCACACGTGGGGTACATCCTGGGCCGGCCTGCATAATGCAGAAGCACGTTAGCTAAAAAGAAAGATAACTGCATATTTATACAATCGGTACGCGATATTTCGTAGCGACCGTCACTGTAAAGTGTGGAAACGTATCGGTACTACCAGGCTAGACTAGTCTGCTGCTGTAATTTATGAGTTTTAGATGTTTTTAAAAGGTAAATTTGACCGGGAATTGAGTTTAAGGAACTGCTTTAGTTTCTAATTTGACAGAATCATAGAGCCAAAGATAAGTGTAACATGAACATGTCACAAGACTTCGTAGGGTTTTATTACCAGGAATCATACTTAGTAAAATGAATGCATAATAAGTCGCAATGGCAGTTTTAATACTATTCTAAAAGCGTTAAATTCTTAGTTATCAAAATGATCTTGAAACAAAAACCAACCACAATAGCAGACCTGCAATTAAACATGTAACTGATAGGCCATTGTCCCACCCTTTAAACTTCAGCACTACAAGTGCCCACTTCTATATCTGGCAACACTGGCATCACTTAAAATCTAGTACAACCTACAAAGGAAACCAGCTTGCTAATAAACAAGACTATTTTAAACCGCTTTTTTCCGTCTACTAAATAAAGTAGCGCCCGCGCCGGGCCGCGCCGGGCGCCGCCTCGTATGTTTTCACCATAGTGTTCGATTACAATTTAATGCATCGCATTCGTACTCAAATTCAAAATCTTAAACGTTTACACTTAACACGGAAAAATCGACCTTAGACCTCCACACTTACAACTTGGATTCCATTGTGTTTTCCTGGTTGGTGCGTGGTGTCCGTTTTGTGGCACAATCAACTTTATTTCTCCGAGACTAAAGTTTGTTTTGGATTGTTTTTAAATGTCGTATCGTAGCCGTGGCGCGGCCGTTCCGTTGCATTACAGTGTAGTAGTGACATCGGTCGCTACTATTATTTCTTTTACAACAAAACTAGTAGTTTATTGGTTCCGTGTCTCATTAGAATCATTGTGGGCGGTTTATTTTAGAGCTTTTAATATTTTTACACCTTAAGCTATGCTAGAGAAACATACATTGTAAACTGGATTATTTTTATTGCTTTCTTCAACTTCATTCAAATTACATCATTCGTTTTATTACCGAATACTTTGATGGATAATATGTAGGAGTGAATTTATGTTGTTGTAAGAGTTTTGGTCGATAACAGTGCACATTAACTTTTTAATGGATGCTGGGTAGGCCTGAAACTGTGATCACATGACTGTTAAGATCACCAAGTAACTTAAAGACCTCAGAAGCTTATTACAAAAAAAAACTAATTTAGGCACCTTATAAAAATTATTGTTAATTGTCAGATATAATAGACCATCCACTTTTTCAAGACATCTTATCTGATCTTTTCCAAAAAAAATTCACTTCGGAAAAAAGGTGAATTGAGCTTGAAGTGAATCAAATTCACTTCAAAATATCAACAGAATATAGTTAGAACAGAATCACCGAGTTTTCTATTTCGTCAGGTTTACATAGTTGCTTAGAATTATTACCTAATCTGTTACAGATTTTGGTGACAAAACACAAAATCATAATTATACATTTAACGTATTCTGATCTCACGGACAGCAAACATTTCGTTACAAAAATGCTATTTAGTATCTCAATAAAACTGTCTGGATTGCTAATTTGATTTATTTATCGTATAATTAGTTGTAAAGAACGCGTCTTGAAGACAAATCTTGATTTATGTCGCGCCATCTGTGTTAAGGATGTCAATCGGTTAAGAGTTAGCGCGCAGGTTGCGACTGTGAGCAACTTTTTGTGGTCGGGTGATTTGTGAGTCGATGATAAAAAGCATCATTGTAAGTTGCATGTTGATCTTATTTCAAAGAATGTGTGCCTACATAATGTAGTGTGCTTACTTTTCAGCCTAGTAACGGTGTGGATTAGGAGCCGAATTGCAAGCTTGATGCATCTCCTATCCTGCTTTTTTTGCCCGAAATCATGCTGCCAAAACAACCTATGCGCTGCCACATAACTGTAGAAGAGGCAAAGTTTTGGGCAAAAAAAATATAAATTACTGTCTTACCAAGAAGCCAAAGAAAGACACAATGTCAAGAGTATTTGCAGACTAATTGAGATTTTTTTACCAGGTCCTAGGACCTAGGACTTTAGCTGGTGAGATTAAGTGAACAGCTGCAGCTGGAATGTGTATCCACTTTTATACATTAAAACTAGGTACTGAGAGAAATTTTGTGACAACAATAAGTGTGGCAAAAGTTTCCTTGCGTGCGTCTTGTCTACATAAACAAAGTAATAACCCAATTTTTCCTTCAAAAACTTCACTAAATGACATCACCCCGAAGAGTGATGTCTGACCATCTTATGAATCACCATCACCAGTGTTTTTCCATATGTCACCTCTACCGACACCTGTCTCCTCATATTTATGGCAAAAATATGATAATTCAACGCAAAGTTTATATTTCTTGAGATTAATAATATAAACGAATCGCTTATGTCAGTCATATTCTGATTAATTAGTCATATAATTATTGTGCTGTGTTTTTCTTGAAAACACAAAGACTTATAATGTTTTTGATTTGTTGAAGCCAAGTGTGAATAATGATTAACAGGATAATTGTGAAACTTTTGAATATTAGGTAGTATTCTTACAAAAAATTGGTTAGGTACACAATCTGCCCACTCAGCTTGTTCCCAACAATGTAGGGGTCGGTCAACAACTATCAAATCGTGTTGTCATTCATTCTTAGTTCGGGCTCGGGGCTAATCGTAAGCCCTTAAGTGGCACGGAGTAGAAAACGCCCGTAACTAAGGCCGAAACTATGAACTTCGGGCTTAGAGAGTAGACCCCCAGCTTCCAGTCTAACCAGAGAGCCATTTCTACTAGTAAAAAAAACCCCATTCGCATGTCAAATGTGTGTGCGAATGCGAAAGTTGCTTAGAAAATAGTAAAATTTGCCCTCAGATGCAGCCGCATGAAGCGATCTGACCTTTACAACCCAGTTACTGAGTAATGCCGTATCGCTTGGCAAGAAGAAGGTTAGATAAGTACAATTGCAGTAGGTAAACAAATTCAAAACTGACGAAGGCTACAAGCGACAGGCGATCTCGTTAAACTCAGTCACCTGTCTGGCTAATGGGATGCATTTTAATTGAAAATGACACATCCACCTAAAATTGATAACCTTTGATTCACCTTATTATTGATACCTAGCTCTATAAATTGACTAACAGGTTGACAGCCAGCCTGATTTATTAGTGATGACTTGACCTGAGACAAAAGTGAAAAAACTTGTAATCAAACTGAGACAAATCCTGTTTTTTGCAGAAATGAATACCACCTAGGTTGCTACCCTAGGGTTCGAATCGGGCCTGCGTTGGGTGGCTTGCTGTCCGATCAGAACCAGGCCCGGGTTGACGACGCGTTGTGTTCTACGCGCGCCTCAAAGAGATGTCAGCAAAGTATACAGAGCCCGCTAAGGCCAGAGCCTGCCAGGGTTGCGGAATATTTTCAAAAGAGTCAGCCCTGAAACGTAAAGGGCATTTGGAGGAACACGGTTTTAGTCGGTAAGAGTCTAACACTCCCTCCCGCTCCGCCCAGAGGAGAAGGAGTCATTTGATGATTTTACAACATGCTAAATAAAAAATCTCTAAATATCTGCAGCTACATTATAATATGACCAAGTCCAAGTCCGACCGATCGCGGACAAATGGTACAGGTGTAAGTGAATAATAATGACGCGGTGAGGACCTGACGCGAATATTTTGGTCCCGCCGAGCGCTCTATTAATGGTGACTCATTTATATCAGTCGCGTTGGAATCAGCTGTGTCTAGTTGATTGTGACGTCATGTTTAAAGCGTTCCAGTTGACAGGGCAATGCTTTTATAATTAGATCGTATTTTGTTTCTTTTTTTAAGCTGTTTTTAAATATTTGTTTGGAATTTGATTTTTAAGGTGGTCGTTGTTTACCTCTTCAAATGTTTGAGTTTTCTTTATTAATTTGTGAAAATAAGCAATCATAAGTTGAACTTCATATTTCTCTTTCAACTTCTATGAATCAATTTCTCATGCTCTGTTATGGGTAGGTATCTCAAGTGATTATGAAGTATCTAAATATCGTACTTTCAACACATTTAATTACATAGTTCGTTGTAAATCTACAGGACACATTTTTAGAAAGGCGCATAACAATCCTGACAAAATAATAATTGGAGTCTGAAAATAACTAGACTCAGATAATTTGTTGTTAGTTACATTATGGCAAATGTGGCAAGAAAATCGTAAGGTGTAAACCGGCCTAAAAATAAAATAATAAAAAATGTATTGCTACCAAATTTTCGAACGACAAATATTAATATATCTCAAAAGTGTTTGAACCTCGTTACAATTTCAAAGTAAATAGGCACTATAATAGAGGTATAAATAATGTTACCAAAACATCTTGTATCGTGAGTCATGACAGTTTTTTGCGCGGGAAAACGCCGCGTTTCGCAAGTCTCATGTAAAACGCTATAAAACTGAATTATATCTACGCAAAACTGTGTGTTTATGTCTGTTTGTGAATCGTAAATTTGTCTGCTGATGTGTATTAACTCGAGAGCTATTAGGTTAGTTTTATAGCTTTTTTATATTCATGCTTTTTATACTTTGTAGGGCTTGAGAAGCTGTTGATGTGGACGTGCTTCCACCTGTTTTAAAATCTTTGGATATAATTTAGATGGAATATAAAATGCAGTTTACTACCTACTCATTACAGTGAAAGTATTTTTAACTGGAAACGATAGACAAAAAAAATAAAACTTGTTATAATCTAGTGAACTAATGTGTAACAACTAAAGCAACCAACGACTATGCCAAAGTTAACTATAAAATCTCACATTTAAAAATATTTTTCAATTTTCCTCCTTCAGTTCTATAAAACAGTATTAAACCAAAGGTATTTTGTTATACATAGTAAATTAACAATAATCATCAATAAACAGTCAAACAATCATCTCGATAATCGAAGACAAAACAGACCATTCTAAAAACTAACACTAGCGATAAAACGCGACAAGCTTACCGCGACGACTCGTAAACCTGTCGCGCGGATGACGAATCATTAACGCGTTGCGACTTTTACATGGCTGAGATTAGACGAGGAAGTTAAGGCAGAAAGCTCACTCAAGACAATCTATGAGAAAGAGGCTGGTCTTGGCAGATACGAGAAACAAGGAGGCCTAGACAAAATGGCAACGAAATTTTATCAACGAAACTGGTTGTCAAAATGTCTAAATGAATGGGACTGACAGAAGCTAGGTACCGAAAAACTTTAGATATGTCAATCTCACAGCGATATGAATCTCCTCTACACTTTTTACACACTTATTGCAGGTTGTAAAATATTCAGTTGACATAAAGAAAATTACAACTTACACCCGAAAGAATGAACGGTCAGTTGTTGGATAAGTATACGCTGGGCGCTTATTATGAAAATTGCACAGGAAGACTTCGATACTTGGTTATGTGCAACTTGGAGGGAGGTTCAGACAATGAACTGCAACAATGTAAACGATTCGATCATCATCTATGTTACTTGTCGTGAACTACGATTGTCTGATGGAAAGTGTTACTTCTGCCCAATGTCTTGTAGTATCTCCGTCATTTTATGTCTTTCCGTACATTTTATGTTTTTCTTTTTTAGAATTTATCACGTACTATTGTGTTGACTAGATTTTTTTCATAATGTGTGTGCCAAGAATGTGATTATTAAAAATATAATGAGATTGGAGACGTAGTACTTTGTTATAGTAGTGAACACTGGTAATGATGTGGTAAAAGAAATATGAAGAGAATTTATAAGTGTCAATAGAAGAGTGTAATAATAGTGTCATATAAATCATTGTTGTTGCCCGGAAGATGAAAATAGGGCTTCGATCTCATGTTGTAAGAGACAAGAGAAATGATAATAGATGTAAAAGTTAAAACATCCGCTGATAGAACTTCAAAGAAAAACACTACAGATAACGGGACATCGAATGCATGTAGGTATAGCTATACGATGGTTACTTTAAAGGGAATCTCTATGCTTTTTAAAATAATAGCTAAACTACGCCTCAACTATGGTTAATATTCATAACAGGTTAATAAGCAACCTAATACTATTAACATCCAAGGCATGTGTGTTAAACCATTAAAGAAGTCATTAGAAATGGTGTAGAAACCGAAAACCTTGTGTTTTCGGTTACCGAACTTTCTATACACCACAGTCTATACCAAAAAGTTCATACATAGATAGTGCAAAACAACGCCGAGTGTCATTGAGATTGATCAGGAGGCCAATTCTATTTCTAAAGCAACGTTCGCATTCGATCGTATCTCAGTTGCAATCTGTCCAAAAAGTCCCCATATCCATACATTTTTGACAGATTGCGAATGACATACAAATTCGAACGTTGCTTAAAAATTAGTAGAATCGGCACTCAGGTTTCATGGAAGACAATGATTGGACACTCGGCGTTATATTACAAACGAAAAAGATACTAAAAGATATATCGGAGGATATAACGTTCCGAAAAGTGCAACTAAAGAGTCTGTGTTTTTTTATAGCTACATTATTCAAGAGTGAATTGGTAACTTCCAAGCACGCGTGCTCCATTGTTGATGACATCATTGCATTCCATCAGGTGAGATAGTGATCAAAAATGAGCCTGTCAATATTAAAAAAGTACATCTCTCTACCAACAATTTTTTTTTGCTCTTGACCTCGATCACGCCTGATGGAAAGCAATGAATGAGGTCTACGATGGAGCAAGCGTGTCCAGAAGATGCCTTGAGGCACTGGTGCTCTTACGCGTCGACGAAATACAGCAGGCTGCTTGACGGCGACTTCGGTGGGAGAGTGGTCGCGAACCAGGCGCTACCACTGCAAGGGAACTGTTGGCCAGTCTTAGAAGGTGTTAGGTGAGACTGTCCAGGATGCGCTGAGCGATCGGTTCAGTTGAGTCCCCTGATGGAAAAAATTGCCCTTCACGAGGCGGCTCCTTCATGCATCCCTAAAAAATTCCGCAATCAAGTCCAAGACAATGAATATTCCTAATTTAAACTTCACAAATGCCAATCATGACACAATTGTAAACATAAATAACCAATGTTTATATTATAACCACTAAATAAGTGTCACCTTGTCGGCCATTAGTTGTCGCCCACTTCGCCATCAAGTGAAGCGTTATTTTTCATGTTTTATGACAGAAAACCATTTGATTTTATGATCGTAAATAACTATTATGATGGCATTTTTTAGACTACACCCACTGGTATCGGTCGCGGTTTCTTGAAGATACAAAAACATTTGTCTGCTTGTTAGAGCGGTTTGGATGATGAATGCCTTGGACAAGCATTGATGTCTGATGAACCGAATTCCAAGATGGCTGATCGTAGTTTTTTTTTTTGTTATACATAGTTTGGTTAGCCATCTGTCCCACCTTATAAAATTAAATATTCATGTTGGACACATAAATTCCAACGACAAGCCTTTGATATAGAATTCCACTACCGCAAAAGTACACTATGAAGGTGCACAAATCTCGGTCTCATAAGATCATCAAGCGGACAACTCAGAGCGGGCCAGGCAACAGGCTATTTTGTCTACAATAATAGTCCTACATGGTTTTAAACCTCATCCATCCGGCGAGATCGAGGTCAATAGCAAGCCCATTCCTCAATAACAATTATAATATACAGAATTGTTAGGAGGTTTCTCTCTCTGGAGCCCTGACCTGAGCCCTAGCTTGGATCCTGTTCCCGATACCGGTGGGCTTTTTTAAGAAATATTTAAAAATGTATACTTACAAATAATTAAAAAAAGAAATGGAATAATAATAAAAGATTATTCTTAAAACCACGATAATTAAAAATGCGAGTCAGAATTGCCTTTAAAAGTCCTACATCCAGCATTATTAGGTAAATACTAGGTTACTAAATTGGCAAGAAAGATGGACGTATCATTTACCTAGACATGTCTACATAACCATCTCAAAACAGTTGATTAGGTGTCAAGGTTAGATTTAAATCTTCCTTGAGCAGTATCAAGCAAGAATAGTCGTGTTATTCAAGCCTGACCAATTGATAAAATCGCTATTTTTGATGATTTAATACTACACGAGATCGGTGACATTTTCGTAATTTGACAGTTCCAAAATTAATGTTCTTGATTTCTTCTGTTTTAATAACTATAATAAACTATTAATTAACATTATTTTCCACCAATTTTGTAAAGAAACTGGCTGTCATAATTCACATAATTAATTACCTATCACAAAAACTTAAGAATGTCACCGCTGAGAATGATCTAACGTCAATATAATAATGATAAAATATTGTCTTATTTGTTTTCTTCTTTTTAAAAACTAGTTTTGTCATACGAGTTTGCTTGTGTTAATTTATTTACGAAACTTTAATTTTATATTATTATTAATTATTATTTTTATGATATAGATTCGTCGAGACAAAGCTCCAAAGTCTTGAGCATCGATGCCGAGTTGCTATCCTATCGGTTTTCTATCGGTTGCATTTTGGGGAGTGTATGACGTAATTGCATAGTTTCATTCCGCTAAGTCCGTTCCATCATCGGACCACAAGACGTACGGCGATGCGCCACCGGTACATGGTGGACATCCCACTCACACGCACGACACGATTTGGGAACACATGCATTGTGCGTACCTACAGCTAAAGAGTGGAATTCCCTGCCAGAGTCTGTTTCCTGATAGCTATAACCTGGGAGTCTTTAAGTCAAGCGTGATTATGTTATTTCTAGGAAAGCGTGATTTATCTTCGACCACATCATCGCTTACCATCAAGTGAGGTAGTGGTCAAACGCGTGACTATCAATAATAGTTTAAAAAAAACTAGTTAAATATGGAAATATTAAATATGGAAAGTCTACTTAGGTGCCAATTACTTGGACAAGACTGCTGCCAGATTTTCTGGCTTCTGACAAAATTCTTACTCTTATAGAAAGTGACACAATGGACGAGTATTTTAAGCTTCTTAAGGTCTCCAGGAAAAAGCACGGACTGTATGGAAGAGACCGCTGAAGCAAAATACTAGTTAAATATTAAATATGAGGGTAACCTGTG
This sequence comes from Melanchra persicariae, assembly GCA_947386135.1. Taxonomy (NCBI): domain Eukaryota; kingdom Metazoa; phylum Arthropoda; class Insecta; order Lepidoptera; family Noctuidae; genus Melanchra; species Melanchra persicariae. The sequence goes on along the minus strand of OX376649.1, from coordinate 1,492,547 downwards.
TTCTATTCTTGATTCAACATTTCAAGAATATTCTTATATGAAAGCTTTATTTCAGTAGTGGACATTAATGGGCTTTCCGCAATTTAATGCTGATGGAAAATCTTAAAACACAAAGTTACAGTTATAAAACTGAAGATTTATTTCGAAATGAAATGTTTTCTGGAATATTACGAAAGACTCATTCATATTGAAGTACCTACATAATTATATTATCCTCTTTATCTATCCAGTAAGGTCCAGAGTAAATAGAGTGACTTTGAGTGAAAAAAACTATCTAAACTAATTTTATTAACAACCATCCTCACTAATTTTATAAAAAACCATCCGATCTAATTTAATATAAAAACACCATAACTAGTTTCATAAAAGAAAAACCATCCTTGCTAATTATATAAAAACCATCCTAACTAGTTTTATAAAAACCATCCTAATTTATTTTATAAAAACCATCCTAACTTACTTTATAAAACCATCCTAACTAATTTTATAAATGCAAACGTGACTTTGTTTGTTTGTTACTTTTTCACGCCTAAATCGTAGAATCAACTTTGATATATTTTGGTACAGAGATAGATCGGACCCTGGACACATTTAAAGAGTCGAGAAACTATACTAACGCGAGTGAAACCGTGGACCTAAGCTAGCTATTTTTATAACAAAAAACAATAAACTTACAAACAATCCAACATTTCGCATTACATAAGCAAATACATTAACATAATTTATGTCCACAACGTTAACATTCAAATTATTATGAATATCAAATAATACATAAAACGTTTTTATGTGTGTTTATAGATATTATTGTGGCTGTTCGTGTTATATACCAAAGAGCAGTGACCCATTTAGAAGTTGACTTTACGATGTGGCGTATGAACCTGATTAATCGTAGCTTTTGTATTTTTAGTCCGGTTAAGCAGTTGATATCCCATGTGTGTTAACTTGCTAATGGTCATACCTAAGCAAAAAAAAAAAGTAAGTTTTGTTCTAAATAGGTTATTTTACTCAATACATCTAATCTTGCATACTTATTTTTCATTTTTCATGTAAACAAATAATTAAGTGCGTCGAAAATACGCGTGACGTCACTGTGCTGGTACAATTTTTACCAGCAACATGACGTCACGCGTAATTTCAACGCACTGTATCGTCTTCATTTTTTGTTTACGTAAATAAAGAAAAAATACGTGTACAATATTTGTTGGAAATCTATCTGACAGACTAATTAGATCTTTTCAGTAAAATACCCCAATAAGTGGAGGTAATTTCAAAATGGATGCTGGGTTTTGATAGTGCAATCTGACTAGCCTTTTCCCAACTATGTTAGGGTCGGTTTCAAGTCTAAACAAATGCAGCTGGGTACCAGTATTTTACATGGAGCGTCAGCTTATCTGACCTCCTCAACACGATAGCCATCGGTAAGACTAGTGCCGGATTTCTTGGCTTTTCTAAGATCTGTAAATGACAGCCAGGCCAACAGCTTAACATGCTTCCCGAGGCACGGTGCCTCCGTGCCTCGGGAAGCATGTTAAGCTGTTGGCCTGGCCTATCTCGGTATATTAAGATGGTCAGCCATCCACCGACCGACCTTAGCAAGCGTAGTTTAACCTCGATGTCCGACCCGCATTTAGGCTTTAGCAGTTCCGTTATTAAGAGAAAAAAACTACAACTATGGAAAAGGAACTGTATAGAATAATTTCAAAGGCGTCATCATTCAATCATTTTGTCATTTTGACAAGTTTATCAAAGCGAATACTTTGGCACACATTGTATTGACACTTGACAGTAATAAACACGAAAACTTTAAAAAATAAACCAAAAATAAATCCCAAAACAAAACAGATACACTTAAACTCCAGAATTAATACCAAAAACCCATCACCATGACCCATCAATTACGCCCGATAAATTAAAATCAAAACATGACGCTAATTTATTGGGCCCACTCAGTTAAACACAACACTTTGCGTGCCAACGTTATCGCCGAGCTGCGATTGATGCGAGCGTTGCGATCACTCATCGAATGCAGCTTGCAGTGTGTCTTGGGGATGCAGAGAGGCATCAGGACGCTGACAGGGTGCATGGTTTGTTAGGCTCACTCATTTTAATACAACACTTTGTGTGCCAACGTTATCGCCGAGCTGCGATTGACGCGAGCGTTGCGATCACTCGTTGAGTGCAGCTAGCAGGGTGTCTTGAGATGCAGGGAGGCATCAGGATGGTGATAGGAGGCATCAGGATGGTGATGAGAGGCATCAGGATGGTGATGAGGTGCCTGGATTTTATTCAAGGGTCAGAACAGGTTTAAACGTGAACGAGTATAAACAATGTTCTAATATATCCCTATTCTACGTACGCAGGTCATACTCGCTTTTGATCACTTCTCAACCTTTCGCAAATTATGCAAACCTTCCGGTGATAAAACATACAAATTGCATTATGACATCAAAGTGATTACTAAAAGATTAATTCTAAGCATAAAATAAATTTGGTTAAATAGAATGATTGAATAGAACAGGGATGTATTCCAGCTCAGCAAAATCGAAGCAGTACCTGATTTCATCAAAATAGATGATGCACTCGAAAGCATTTTAAGATTCATTGCGCATAGTGACATAAACGACCAGCAATGACATGAATGGCTAGTCAAGGTAACCTATGCGTCACGGAGCTTCAATTGATGATGAAAATGTCAATGAAGAGGACTCAACTACAATAAAACAAGCTAATAACTAACCATTCAACATCACTCTTAATAAAAATCTTGTTTCTAGGACTTCAGACTAGCCGGCAGATGAGTCAAAAATGTAAATAGAGTATGTCCCAGATAATTTTGGTAAATGTCTCGCTGAAATATAGGCGGTATTGTTTGAAGATAGTTTAAATGGTAATATTGCTTTGTCTACTCTATTAGATTTGCATACAACGAACATTATTTCAAATTTAAATGTTAATCAAATTACTGGCATTTAGTGCTTAATGTTCAGTAAAATATATAATTTATATTCTTATCAACGTTCGGAATAAAGAAGATTTTATTTTTTATTGTTTTTATTTTATTGCTTTATTAATGTACTGATCAGAATATTCCATTTCAACTATGTTTATTGTACCTACTTCAAACAAAGACAGGTTATTTACAATACTGTTTTGAATCGCATTTGAACTCAATACTAAATTTCACGAGACTAACACAAGTAAGACAGGTACAAAATTACAGGTCAAAAAATCTTTTTAAACAAAATAACAGGAACACAATATTGACCCCCAAATTCGTCTCTGCCCCCATCGTGAATGAAACTAAACAGGTGCACTGAATTATGCGTTCGCTGATGTATGCACCCGATGCACCGCATGCACCCAGGTGAAAATGTGCAGTGTTGCTTACGTAAATACGCGAAATGGCCGGTCAATCAACGACCGATGCGAAAGCTGTAAATATCTGGTAAGTGTATGGAAGCATTGTTTTCGATACCAGCGCAAAGAATAAATAATCTTTTAAGATTTAGTGGTAGAAGGGCAATGAACTTGGCGCTTAAAGTAGGGATGTTTTAGTTGAATCATGGTTGATGGGTTGAGTCACTGACAGGGCTGCAAATTCTTGGGCTAAACCGGATGTTTCTATAAACAATAATATCCTTTATAGCACACCAGTAGTTTAGTCTTCAGTTATAGAATGATAATAATGCTAACAGATCGGTGGGTTTGCAGAAATATTGTAATTGGACTTTAGAGGTCAGGAAGCAGATCACTGCATGTAAAAACCAGTATTCAGCTGCATCGGAATGGAAGGTAAAGGGTTACTTCTAGAGAAAGCGAAAGCGTTTAAGAGTGCTCCATCTTCGACCACATCATCGTTTACCATCAGGTGAGATAGTGGTCAAACGCGTGCCTATCAACAATAATAAAAAGGTGACCCCCAACGTAGTAGGAAAAGGCTGGACAGATGATGATCAATTATAAATATTTGTAGGGTTATTGCTATTCAGGATCATAAATAATACTAACAATATGGAGTTTTCAGAGAATCCAGTATTTATTGATAGGTAATGCGATTCCTGTAGATATTGGTCATATCAAAACAGTTGCCGCGTCACGCTTTGGAAACAAAACAAGAGCGAATAGGTAACTTCTAGGTAAGCGTACTCCATTTTCGACCACATCATCGTTTACCATCAGGTGAGATAGTGGTCAAAAGCGTGCCTATCAACACAAGCCCCACACACCATAGCATAAATCACTGCACCATTTCAAAATCTTGTTGTAACCTAACTATATGTCTAGGTAAGTATCCTTACTTCTTATCCCATTCAGTGATACCCCTAATATCGTGAAGCTGGCTCGCAGCCAATCACCTCTGACACGGCGTTGCTGATCTCCGACTGACGGACGTAAGTGCCCGCTGTCGCAAACATAAGGACGGTATTAAATTGAGATTTGTAAGCAAGAGACACAAAAGAATCAAGATTGTACTTTTCATAAGGGATGTGCTGAAAATTATCTGCATCATCGGTTAGTGGGAGAGTGTGCATGAAAGAGGCAAGCTTTGAAAGAGCCGATGCGATTATCTCCCACCTAACAAAATCCGACAATAATTCCATTTTACTCTTTATATAAATGGCAACACTGGACAACTGTCACCCAGAGACATTTGAAAGTTCTAGGAAATCAAATGGCGTCGCAGAACTGCATTGAAAATTTTGAAGCCCAAAAGTAAGTGTGTTTCGGTTTACATAATTTTTTTGACAAATGTAAAGCATAGGTTGACAAAATTAATCATTATTGTATTGTTGTATATTTGGCATTATTTTAAGCAAATATTTCATGGATAAATTTTCTTAACTTATTTGATACATTTTTAAATATTTCTTGAAAAACACACAAACAAAAATATTAAAAAAGTAGCCCATTGGTATCGGGAACAGGGTCCAAGTTACCGGCGCGGCGCGGCGTCAGGGCTTCACAGAGAGGAAGCTCCTAACAATATTACTTTTACTATTTTCTATACAGGGTTATTTGTAAAACACCAACAACCTTTCAGTGGGTGAAAGTATTCATGATTATAAACAACTTTTACTATGGAACCAACTCTGAAATGTCAAAAAATAAATCGGATGTTTCATACAAAATGCAATATTATCCCGATGAAAATGTATGAAGCAGTAGATTTTTTTTTCGATTTTTCAGTGTTGGTCTCATAACAAAAGTTGTTTATAACCATGAGTACTTTCACCCACTGTAAGGTTGTTGGTGTTTTACAAATAACCCTGTATATTACTATACTGCCGTGCTAAGCGCAAAAGCGGTATCTATATTTTTAGATTACAGAGACGTACGAAATATATCATCAAACTCTCTCGTATGTGTAGTATTTTTTCAAACAGCAATGTTAACTCTTCTGATTCATGCTGTCACAAGCATCTTATCTTCCTTTTGCTTGTACTAGCGAACATCCCGTCATTCTTAGCTTGTTCATATCGATTTGCTTCCAACTGTCTGTCTGTCTAAACGTGCACTGTTCAGCGTCCACAATCGCTTTGAAATTTTACTATCTAGCAGGCAAGTCGACAGATCAGAAGTTGTGTACGTTCTATATGGGATGAGATGAACGTTTCAATGGCTGTGAAATATAATATGTTGTGTCAGGTTCGTGTACGTTTTTTGAAGTATTTAGTTTTGCAGTCAATGTCTGTATTTGATGAGCTGCTGAAGTTTTAGGTCATATTTGAAGTACAATGATTATGTGTATCAGTTTCAGTCGGAGTTATGAATATAATATATTTGTATATGTATGTATTTTATTAGTATTATATATATATATTATTTCTTTATTATTTCCAAAATTAAAATTATATTTTAAATCTTATTTATTTGTTGTACACCTACCACAGTGTAGTCTTTTTGACCCAAAGGTTGACTGGTAGAGAATGCATTGTTGCATTAAGTCCACCCATGTACCTCTATTGTACATAGAGTTAAATAAATAAATAAATATAAATGTGGATGGATGAAGAGGATGATGATAGCAGACACAGACGAGATGTATGAATTGTGTGAGGAGTGATATGAATGAAAAGAGAGTTAGTGATAACGTGACAGTTGTTGTCGGAATGACATGCAATATGGCCACCAAGATGATGTTGTTGTATTGTTATAGTTCAGTATATTAAACGATCCTTAATCAATAATAGATATATCAAATTAAGCTTAAGTATGTGTTATTGTCTTGCTCTAAACAAAAAAGCACCCAAATCTCAAATCAATCAAGTAACCACTATTGTACATAAAGTTTAAATAAATAAATAAATATTATTTTATCTTTAAGAAAAGCAAATATAAGAATCTTTCTGTCTTTTCTTGACTTCAACTAAAAATAGTTGCAAACCTTTTAAAGAAAAAATATCATCATCATCATATTCAGCCGAAAGACATCCACTGCTGGACCTAAGCCTCCCCCAAATGAGAGGGCTTGCCACACTCGCCACGCTTGGCAGGCGGGTTGGCGATCGCAGTGTAGCTGTAGCAATGTACCTACAGAGAATGCTGCTACCCATTCTCTGGTGAGTCCCTTAGTCGCCTCTTACGACACCCACGGGAAGTGATGGGATGGTGCTAATCTTTTACCTCTGATACCAAACGGAACAAAAAAAAATACGATGATAGTATAAAGACATTTACAGAATGACTCACCAAAAGTCAAATTATAGGAAAGGGAAACTAAGCCCCATTCCCACAAATCCTTATAATTACAAAGACCACTTACAGTCCTTCCATGCTTTTAATACAGGAATTTGAAATCCGATAGCAATCCCTGAATGTGTCCGTTCGTCTGTCACCAGAAATAGATCCTAAAGTGCCCCAAATCCCAACGGACGGCGTGAACTCTTGCGCAGCGTTTTTTAATTCAATTTGATAAATGGCTGTCTCTGGTCGTGTAGTTTTGATTTCATCATTCGTTTGAATGATACTGATGTCTGCGTATTTAGTTTTTGAAGAAATGGGCAGTGAAGGATTAGAGTTTAAGTTTTTGGCGGGTGAGTTAGTGTGGGGGGATTAATGTGTCTGATGATTTCTTTTGATTTTTGGAATGGTGGGTGCTGCTTATTAGTGTGGTCAAGTTTTAAGAATAGGTGACTGAAAATAGTCGTGGCTTTGACGGAAATGCGACTATGGGATATGCTCAATCAAAAAATTCAAAGCTACATTATGTTCCTTTAGTTGTGTTTAGTTAGTATGTCGGGAGAACAAAATAGTGACTCGACGGTTTGAATGTAGTAGAAATAGGTTCTTCTTCTGCATCTAGATTCTCTCTATAGTTATGTCGAATTACTTATGACTTCTGATCTTTCTCTTTCAACCCCCATAAACCAAATTTAACCATAATAAAAAGCTAGATAATTAACGAAACAAGGCTCCTGCGAACACACAGGTAGCCTTCATTAAAATTCGTATTGGCTACATGAAAAGTCAATTAGTACGTGCCGTGAGGCGGCGGCCATCTTGTAATTGCGGGAGACAGCTGCGCCCGCGCACCTCGTGGGTGTTCGCCGCAACAAAAGGGGTGATTTAATTAGATTTTGATTGGGTGGGAGGGAGAGGGAATATGGTTAGTGTTTGGTGACAGATTAGGAGTTGTGGTTTTTGGAAATAAAGTGTCTGATTGGATTCGTGATAGTTGATGTTGTGGACAATATGGTCGAGGTTCCAGGGTCTGGCAGAAAATTTTTTCTACGATTTTCATTACATCCCGTTTGAGTTTGGATATAGAATATCCCCACTCGTTCTCAAAGCATAGAAAAAAATCTTTAGCTGTGCACAAGAAATATGACATCTATTCATACTAACATAATAGTCATGGTTGACACAAATCAACTCTTTTTTTTTTTTCTTTCTTCTTATACTAATATTATACTTGTAATCCTGCTATATTTTTAATTCTTTTGCTGTGCCCGACAGGGTCCATAATGATCACATTTTTTTTTAACTTACCACCTAAGTACACATTGTGGAATGCAAATAAAGTATTGAGTATTGAGTATTGAGTATAAATGCGAAAGTAACTGTCTGTCTTAGTGCAAATTCTAAATTTTTTTAGCAATGTTCGCATTCACATGTCAGTCGCTATCTGTCAAAAATGTACAGAAATTAAGGCTTTTTTGACAGATTGCGACTGAAATGTGAATGTTGCTTAAAAATAAATCAATTTTTTTATGAATTTTGGTATCTTAGGGCCATATGGAATAACTGACTTCTACACGAGAACCTAATCCACTATCAGAAGCTAGTAAACTATAGGTATTTCAGATGAATAAGCATTCGTCCTACCCCAAATAGGTAGCTCACAACTAGAACTGTGTCAAAAACAATAAATAATTAAAACAATAGAATTAATTTCAGAAACATCTGTAAGTACATGTCATCAGTCTGTCTTTTTGTCTTGTCAAACACATTAATGTGACGAATATTTACTCATTAATGTGAAACATGTGTATTTACATACATAATTATTGTAGGTTTGTGTGACCTTATGTGACATAAATATGAATAAAAGGAAATAAATGACAGTTTAACAGAAAACGTACGGTCAACAACAAAAGTCGATTAACAATGTTACTTTTTATATCATTTAAACAGACACTAAAAACACATAATGTACTAGGTTTCCGAATTTCAGGCAATAGCTAAGGGTTTTTGTTTATTTCTTAATTTTATATTCATTGCGTTTTACTTTTAAAATTGTACTTAATAATTAGGATTTAAAAATTATAAATGTTAATCGACTTTTGTTGCTGACTGTACAATAGGGATGACTCCTGAGTAAAAAAAAATATGATTCTTTTTAGTCCGTCAGATAAATTATCGAAAAATATTGGACACGTATTTTTTGTTTTATGAAATCAATAAAAATTGACGAAGATAAAACGCCTTAAAGATCAAGAGTAGGGGGCTTGTGACGTCACTTTCCGGTAAAAAGTCCGGTCCGGTTTAAAAAAAAAAAAAAAAAAAAAAAAAAAAAAAAAAAAAAAAAAAAAGTAGTGTATCGGTCTGTGACGTCACATGAGTTTTCAAATTTTTTGTTTAAGTACGTGAAAAAATAAAAAATATGTTTCCAATATTTTTTGCAAATCTATCTGACTTCTATTCATAATTTAAATACTTTTTATATATTTCTGCTAGACACTTCTAAAGTTCCAACGACTAACTTGTCTGCGAGTGACTTGCAGCCAAGGAGTTCACAGTACGTACTTTGGTGGTAGACTCTGACTTAGCTTCCTCCAAAACGCTAAAAAAAGGTTAAGCTACAAAAACGCTATCTGCAAATTCATTTGAGAAGTGCGATAACTAAGATGGTGTTCAGTCACGGCTATATATAAGTATTATGTAGAAGTATAACTTCAGCTTGGACAAGGAAGGAAAAAGGATGTAGTCCAAGAAACAACACCAGAAAATTACATGGAAATAATATCACATCTTAAAAAAATAAAAACCGCCTGTTTCAACTAACCTAGTAAAACATCATAATCTTAATTTAAATCCAAAGTAACCTTCACCAACACAGCACATATTACAAATGCAACTTTTTTCACATTAGGATGCGCACGCGTTCCGAACAACTCGAGACTGTCCCGAATACCCCCAACTCCCCCGGACAAGAGGGCGAAGGGGCGAAGGGGACTAAAGAAGACGTATCTCACCACCACGATCCATTGTCCATTGTTTTTGCCTGCTGTTATTTATGACGGACGACGTTCTATCTATCCTTTTCTAACACGAACTGGGTAATATTACTGTCTCCGTCTACCAAGGCTTCCGTCCCATAATGCCGTACCTAATAAATTACGATTCAAAAGATTATTTATTAGATTATTCATGGTAGAGAGGCCCTGTACCGTATTGGTCTTTGGGACATATCACTGCAGTTCGTTTTTCGTCTTTTTTTGGGTGATTGATTTGTGTCCTGGCGTGTGGTGTGTCGTGTCGTCAAACAATGGGGTTCGGATGAGGATTGGCTGGTTTATGGATTTTATTGGATTCACAGACGTTGGGTTTGCATGTTAGATGGTTGTGATAAGCGGTGATGTGTGTGTGATGTAAGGAAGCTTTTGGTGATGTCACAGAATTTATATGAATTTGAATCTTAAGATGGTCTTGAAAGAAGCTTCCATTGAAAAAATTACAAAGATATAGTTCCTCTTATTTATTTATTTTTATTTTATTAAATTTGGAAAACTTACAGCTAATTAAAGGTGCTTGGTTAAGGTGTATAGCAGTGGGACAGCAACGGCTACATAAAAAAATATTATAACAGAAGTAATACTGCAATAAAAAATGCTGCTGCTCCCGTTTAGATACATAATATACTTATCTCCTTTAATATTATAATTTGATCTAACTAATAGCTTATTAACGAGATAACTTCAAGTTCAGACCACCTATGACGACAACGATACTATCAGGACCACTAACACTGACTCATTTAATCATAACCAAGAATCTACTAACAACATATTTGTCATACAATTAAAATGTAACAGTCCGATAATTTATAGCAATTAAAGAACGGAACAAAACTACAGGAACAATTTATTTATAAAATATGACAGAGTTATTTAGGAGCAATAAAATTCATTGTAGAACGCACTCAATTAAAACAGATACAACAAAAAATGTCGCCCTACCGGAAGCAGGGCCGATAATCGTTTGAAAAGAGACGTGCATTATTCACGATCATTAATTAACCCACACTAAAGTTTTAATTAAAAAACAAGCAAGGAACTTTCCATAAGAATGGTACGTCACAAACGCCGACGAATTCAAAACGCTAGCGTCTCGACCGTCATAAATAATTGGGACAAAACCTTCGCCCCCCGCGACCCGCCCCCATCCCCCGGATAAGTGTCTAAAATTTTCACAATCCGGCAATAAAAAGATAATTTATTAGTATAGCTCTTATTGTTTTCGTTATTTATGTGTATGGAGTAATGTAATCTAGCTGGTGGGGGCCCTAAATAAATAATTTTCACTTTAATGTCCCTTCTTGCCTAATCTCCCGAGCGGTCGGCTCTCAGTCCACGTTTTGTACGATATAATGGGCACCCGAGGTATTTTTAGGTCTAAATAAACATGATTTGTTGTACCGTCTCTGACAGAATTTAATTTCGTTACGGCAACGATGTGGCTCCCTCTGTCGCGAATATCTTGAATTATTTTTAATGACTCCTAGTAATTTGCATTATCGTCGATTTTTAGTAGCTTCTAAGGATTATTTATTTGAAATTATAGCGTCCTTTATTGAGATTACATTTTTATTGCTGTAGATTAATAACAAAGTTGTCCTTTCAACAGTGGGTAGCAATAAATGGTTCACCTGATAAAAAATCAAAATATTTTTCCAATTTTTAGCCCAATATTTACTTTATTACCAGGCTATAGAATGTAGGTATTTTAAGCATGTTCTTTATCGATCAGAAATCATTTATTTATTTGCAAACATGGGTAAAAATATACATCACAGTACTACTGCATGTTTTTTTATCATAAGCACCGCTAAAAAATTTCACCGTAAATATTTTTAAAGTCAATCAAAAAACAATGTTTTTTTCCCAGCACCCAACAAAATTGAAGACACCAAACAAACAAAAAAACAAAACACAAGACCCGCACGTAGATCACATGCAGATTTCAAAAGCGTCTGAACTTCAGTGGCCATTTCTGAAAATTAGTGGACGTGAGGCAGTCGAGGGGGTTGAAGAGGCGAAGCGGGGCGGGAGGGGGGCAGCAATGCCGTGGTGGATGATTTACACCACTCCGGTATTATGTTTAGACTTTAATAAACAGAACGTTTGTCATGGCAGACTATGCGTCGCCTACGAGCCAGGCTTGGCCAAGTTTTGTGCTGGTCTTGGTTAAGAGTTGTGAGTTGGATGCAAGTGCTGTTAGAAGCGAGTTTGAGTGGACGCTGTGTTGTCAATTGGCACCGTGTTAGAAATCGAAAGCTTGTATGTCTGTTTAAGGTTTTTAGACACCAATATGAATGTAGACTATCTTATCCCGTTATGTCCCACTGCTGGACAAAAGCTCTCTTTTCCACACATGTCCATCATCTGCTATTGCGGGCCAGCTCTTGCTTTATACCCTATACCTACCCAATAAAATTAAAGGCATACATTGATAGTATTGATTTGTCAATCATTAAATTAAGTAACAAGATTGAATATATTCAAAACAAAGTCCAAACAATTGAAACTAAAACATCCTTTCAAAACAAACCTTCCTAAAATTGCATCCAAATAATATTCATACAGACTTGTAAATCCATTTCCATTGTGCTCGGAACGTGTCCTAAGTTGACCTTAGTTCGTCTAGTTTTAATTACACCGGACAGACAGACGGAGGGCCATCCGAGCTTCGCTGTTTTGAAGACTCGATGCGACGTACAGTTTGTTCTACATTCACTGATGTTGCTGTTTGAGTTTATAAGAGAATTTTGTTATGGGGAAATTGTTGTGTTTTTTTTATGTGTAGATGATATAAGCTTTATTTAGCAATAAATTAAAATGATAAAGAAAACTTTATTTTCTTGTCAGTGCTTTACTTGCTTCACAAACCCTAGGTGATCATCAAAGAAACATCCAGCCTCATCTAGTTTAAATTGGCATGTAAAACTGTTATTTATAACAAATTCACAAATAAATATCATTAATCATTTAGAAGTAACTGATTTTAGACCCAATAGATACTTAAACTACAACAATCCTGAAAAAATTAGTTTTCATGAAACCAAAATCCCACTAAGTGTTCAGTTTATACCATTCCACACAATAATGTTCAAAATAACGTCCCACATTATATACACCACATCCATAAAGACAAAGCACGAAGACGCCATCAACATGACATCTTCCCATAAAACTCATACCGCCCATACCTGGCCATCATCACAGCAGACCACAGCTAACGGCCCATAGTTCCCCCCTATAGTTTCACCCCTCGTTTCCAGCTTTTAATTATAATACTTTATAGCCCTATAAATCACGGCGTGCGTCCCGGGTGGCTACAACCCCCTACACCCCCTTTGAAGGATACCAGTTCAATTCTCGTCGGGTGTAATAATTTATAAAGAAATTATTCCCTTTTTCTGCTCGAGGTTAAAGATGGCCGTGACGTGATCTGTGAGTCTGGCGGTGACAATCATTTTGGTTTTGATGTGGTTTTGTGTCATGCCGTGTCGGGTTTGATTTTGGGTAAGACTGAGGGGTGTTACTTGACTGAAGGGGTGTATTTATTCTGTTGTTAGTTGTATTAGTGCCTATTCTAAATGCGTTTCTACTAATTTAGTAGTAATCTAAATAAAGAGTAATGCTTATTTGCCACAGACGTCTGCAGACATTCAATGTTGGAAACTTAGTTGACATGACGTAACTTCAGCGCATTTTAGGCGCCATATTTAAAGAGTCGCTGTCGTTTGAAGTTTTAGTCCAACGCAACGCTATAAATTAAGAGCTCTAGGTTTCTTTTACATTTAACGTTTGATTAACATTGCCAGTAGAAAAATACTTTCGAGAATCAAAATGGATTGAATGAAAAGTTGAAACGATCGATGTGAAGCAAAAAATTATCACACGTCAAAATATCTGTCGTCGTGAATTAAAATGAAGAATGTATGAGTATTATAGAACCGCTAACGATTGTTCTAACAAACAGAAGATTTCTCAAGTTCTCAATGCGACATATTGTGTCAATAACTTCAAGACACGCATGGCAACAAAGTATTGTAGTTTAGTGATGCGATTTCAACAATGACAATGTTATTTTGTATGGAGATTTTCGTCAATAAATGCCGTAATGCTGCTAAAACATGCTGTCACTTGCACGTAGGTATGCAAGTAGCTTGCATTCTATACTGAAATTCAGCAATCAGGACTTGTTATGGCCTTTGGCACGCAAGATACTTGTATAGTTTTGTTCAAGTAACTGGCATGTGGTCTTTAAGTAGAAAGTGATACCTACGCCAGAAAGCCGTGTCTGCTATTAGAGTGCCATATACGTAATATATGAACTTATATTATAGTAGGTTTTAAAATTAGTTAGCACTTTGATTATATAATCCATACTTATCTATTAATTTAGCAGTATACAGCATAAACAGTTTCTTTAACGTTAAAAATGAACTAAGTTTCATACGCGTTAAGTTCTTTTCAGCAATAATCAGTCACACATCACCGGAAGTTCTGTTAAATTGAAACGATAAGTCAGTGTTAAGTAAAACTAGTGTAACTTAAAGCTACAAGACGTCTAACTCATGGCATGCCTTCACGGCACCAGAGACTAGAAATTATTAGAGGGTACAAATGTAAAATGAACTGTACCTACGGAGGTTTACTCTCTGTGCGACATTAAAATGAACACTCTATTGTTTCCATCAACTTAAAAAGTTTCAATGTTTGTCAGCTTGACGTTTGCTCTCCCCTAAAGATTCCGTATTAAATTATTGGAGTTTAAGTTTCCACAAACAGCAGTGAACCTTGTTGACGTGACCTCGTAGTCTCGTACTATTAAAAGAACAAAGATCAGAACCAGTACTATCAAAATCTTACCAACTTCAGTCGTTCGCATTGTTCTTGTTTACTACTCGGACTTACCTGAAAAATGAAATAAATAGGGTTAAAGTTTGTGCGTTTCTGACGTCACTGTCGATCTGAAAATATTTCAGTCCGGTATTATGGTTGGCGCCAAATAAGCTTGCAATAGCGGCCATTGACCCACCTACATTTTTTGAAATTCTTAATTCCAAAATCAGAAGAAAAGACAAAGCTGTCCTGAATCTATATCTATCGAGATCCTTTTCATTTTCTAGTAATGAAAAACCATTCACAATTTATTTTTCGGGTGCCGATAAAGAGGTATAAGGGAAAGGTCAATGAATGTCCTTCATTGCAAATTTATCTGGTACAGATTTTTAGAGGCTTTAACTTTTATTAAGATAGCCACATAAAAGTCCGGTGAAGCAGACGATAACTTCATAGTCAACCAATGAGGTCTGATTAATAGGACCTGCGTGAGGCTACTCATAAAAATAAAACTACTGAAAATGGACTCAAAAGTGACATTCTTTCAGGGATACCAATAAATTTACCAAACGCCAAAATATTTGGGATGGACCACGTGACATTACAAACGAGCAATCCTATATTTTTAAAATTTCAGTTACCAACCGTTGTCAGAATATATATATCGCGTATATTCTGATATACTGCATCTGTAAGTTGAATAAGCTAATTTGACGATTTCAATTTACTAACCTCCTGGTCGTTTTGATTAGAAAATGACTTTCATTTTCTTGTAATTTTCTTGATATCTAACTCTCTATACATACTCGAAACTTCAGAAACTTTGAACTGTACCAGCCGGTCGATTCTGTCGACATCTCACGGTGTTCACCTAGGCGGAGTGAACGACAATAGAGCTGTCATTCCATCTTATTTGTATGGTTTGACAACACACCTGTCGTGCGCCCCGCCCGGGTGTTCACTTCGACATGTTTACAGAATCGCACTGCTGTTCCATTGTTTATAACTGCAGATTAAACAAAAATATCGATTTCCTTTCCCCAGACTAAGCCGAGTTTTCATGACAACGTCGCCTAAATATTGACGATCCATGGGACGATCACGACACATAATATGACATGTGTCTGTCACTCTGTCAGTCAACTTGGACTGACAGCCAATAGAAACGACTTCTTACAAATGTCATACAGGAAAACTTTGTATGGAAACTGGGAACTGACATGTAACATCAGACAGATATTTCCCGAAGGGTGAGGCAGAAGTACAACCATATTTTGAGAGTTATGTTTGTCAGTTCATTCCTTATGAACTTGGACTTCATGGCCTGAAATGACAACATAAAGTTAATTTGATGCCTGCTTCTGCAGGGGTGGCAAGTTACAGGCATTAATTACAGCAGACAATTCAATAAAACTTAATCCGTAAAGCCTCATGACATGAAATTCAAATCATTTGCCATTCTAAGACGAACAACAACAGAAGCTGTACAGCTTTAATTTCATCATCATCATCTGCAACCCGACTTAACTCACTTCTGAGCATAGGCTTCTCTGTCGTCTGCAAATCATGAAATCTATTATTATAGTAATCAATTTATTTACAGAACTCTTGCGTTACTGAGTGACTGACAAGTTTTTGTAATAAGCCCTGGCTGGAGGCTTTAATAATATATAATATAGCTCTGCGAGAGGTCACACATAAATAAAAAAAAAAAAGTGACTGACAGTCAACGCACAGCTGAATTTTGACATGTAGGTTTCTTGAAGAGCACTAGAAGACGATATCACGAAATTCTTACGGAAACGGGAATAAACGGGATTTGCGCGTACGAAGACGCGGGCCAAAACTAGTATACATATACTAT
The DNA here is from genome assembly GCA_947386135.1 of Melanchra persicariae. NCBI lineage: Eukaryota > Metazoa > Arthropoda > Insecta > Lepidoptera > Noctuidae > Melanchra > Melanchra persicariae. The sequence goes on along the minus strand of OX376649.1, from coordinate 1,476,113 downwards.
TTGAATGGCGAAAGTTTGGGTTTTTGGATGGATGTATGTTACTCAATCACGTCAGAACGGCTGAAGGGATCTTGATAAAATTTGGCACAGAGATAGATTATAGTCTGGAATAACACATAGCATACTTTATATCCCGGCAATATGTTTCCATGCGATAATTATGCGACATTCACGCGGGTGGAGCCGCGGGCGACTGCTAGTTGACAATATAAAGCTAACTGTCTTGATGCCTGCTTCTGGGTTGTGGCTAAAGTTACAATAAAACCAGGATCCCTAGACCCTTCATTTACCATCTCTAAATTCAAAGCAACAGCAGTTTTAAGGCCAACATCTACAAAAGCAGTACATCCTTAGTTTATCTCCGGATAATCAACTCCCAATTCTTCACTACAGCATGTACGGCTGCCATTAGGCCCCATCAAGTCATTTACCGCGAGCTTAAAACTTGGCACGCGTTGCTGGGGTGGGTGCGTGCAAATATGACAAATTTATGTAAAACGGGCTCTCTCTTTGTACGGCAAGCAGCCGTCGAGAAATTAGTGCTCATTTTGTCTCATGTTTACGAGTACTGTGTGCTTCAAAAATATGGTAATGGCCGCACAGTGGTCGGGTTCTGTCTAGTGTATCGATTTGGAGATTCGTTCGAGTTGCAGAGGTTGTGTACTATGGTAGGGGGTTGAGTGTATGTCTGTGAGTTAGGGTGTTTTTAGTTCTACGTGGCTGGATATGGGTTAACTTTCTACTTAGATCTAGTTGGGTTGTTGATTATACAACGTGTAACAGAACAAACGCAATAACTCTTAAGGGGTCATTGTACTCATCATTATTGAACCACTGCTACTATGGAGCCATACCTGAAATCCTGCTCGTCATAACTCGACGAAATGTAGGTACCTACTGCACTGCTTTTTTTCGCAATTTCGGTTGTTCTCATAGTAATAAAATGTTCAAAATGACGGACCCCTTAAGAGTATTGCGTTTATTCACTTTGTATATAAGTTCAAACAGACGATATTTTTAATGTATGATTACGTAATTGCAGACATCAACAAGGAAGCAAAAATTAAGCAAAAGCTATTTTATTCTTCAACTTAATTCTAGATCGAAGATGGGGTATAAGTCATTGAATGATAAATGTAAGGACACGTAGATTTTTCAATTGTTAAGAATTCAATCATCTGAATAATACCTCAGTCGGGCTAATAAAGGTGGTCACCTACGAGTTTCAATCAATATAACAATAGATGTTCCATCGATAGATAACCAAGGCCATGTGCTGTAATATTTACCTATGTAAAACAAAATTGCCTGTTTTAATACCGGACCTAGCTATAAGTTTACATATCAAGCGTGAAACGGTTCAGCTAGCCTAACGCATCCAAAAATGTACTAAAACCCTGTTTACCCCATAAATACCGAAGCGTGAAGAAATGTCGCCAGTCTGTATCTATTTCGAGTGCGTCTAAGAGCGGGATCCGGAGGAATTGTCGCGATCCATCGGCCGTTAATCGTGACACATCGCCGTATTTTCATCTAAACTCGTTACGTTTTATGCGAAAGAGGAGCGAGGGGTAGACGTGCGATTATTTTGTCGCAATTTCGGTGGTTAAGAAAGTCTGAAATGACAAATGATTTTCAGAAAGTATATTATCCTTGTAACTTAATATTATGTTGCTGTGCCCTTACAGGTTTCATAACTGTACCCTAGATTTAAGTCCATTGTAACACCTTAATCCACATTTTGGTATGCAAATAAATGAATATGAATTTTACAAAGATCGTTCGGAGATTGGAGACCTCCTTTTTCTTTCTACGAAACATTCCAAAATTTAGCTTCATCGTTAAGTTTTTTTCTTTTGTTTTTAATCGTAATGTGCCTACATCACTTCGGCTTCATTATATCGATAAATGCCAGTTCTATTTGAAAAAAACTCAGCACATTGCCTACTACGTACACCTTTATCTATTATTCAAGCGCGTGTCCTAAAACAACCATCTAAAATATGTACCGACATGCCACAAAACAGTCGCAATATTTCGGTCGCTAGTCGCAGGTGTGCGGCGTACAGTTGACAGAAGCAACTCAGATTTATGTGTTTACTGTATAAATCACGAGACGTCAACGTTGCCTCTCATTTCTTTTTTCGTTTCGCGCTATACATCATAGTTTTGTCTTCCGTGGTCAAATTTTTTACCCCGGTCTAGAATGCAGGTGCGCGCTTGGAGTTATTTTACAGTTGTTGTTGTTGGCTTATGGATTTTACAACCAGTCTCACTGAGAGGTCAGATAGGCAGAACCTCCATGTAAAATACTGGATCATCTGCATTTGGTTAGACTTGAAGCCGACCCGAAATAGTTGGAGAAAGGGAAGGCAGATTTTCTTCGTGTTGGGGTCGGGCAATGATGTTTTTCTTTGGTTCTGTAAAACCTCCTTTGGATCCTAATTTGTTTACATAAGGCTCACTTCTCACTTGTCGTATGATTTTCAACTACGTGAAGTAACCATAAGTTATAAGGTCGACTCAAATTGTTTAAAAATTTGTGGAAAAACCAACAAAAACCCGGTTTGTACCAGATAGGTTCCCTCTTGTTGCTAACCAGTTAGGTGACAGTTTCGAGAAAACCCACTTAAAAACAACAGATCATAAAGATTATCAGACTTATATACCCAAACATCATCACATCACACGTCCAAGAAAAACACGAAAAATCCAACAATAAAATCAATTTTAGACGCGATAAATCCCCTAATCCAGTGCTAGATATAATTCTCGCGCGACACGTCGCTACTTCCAGATCAATCATCGTCTCCTTAACGATTGCTACAGCTGTTGTGTGCGCGATTGATGGAGCTATAAACTATATTTATAGCTTGAATAGCTCGAGAATAGTTCTGATGTGTGTCGCTCAAGAAACTGGATTATCTAGGATGGATGTCGCAGTGGATGCGGCACTTACAATGAAATATTGTCAAACGAAAATTCTCAGAACAAATAAAAATATACAATTGGTGGAGGCGTAGAGTGATGACTTAGACATCGTGTTTAAAGTGTGTCGAAAATGTTGAAGATAAATTGGATCAGCAACATGTGTAGAAAGTGAAATAAAAGAATCAACGAGGCAATAAAAATGTTGAGTTATCGGTGACTGTCTGCCTAGATTCTAGGAACCATTCAAGAATCTATTGTTGCGTCGATCTTGATCCAGTGGGAATAGATTGAAATCAAATAAATTCAAGCAAGATTAAATAGAATCATCTATTTCTGAGGATTTTTTAGAAAGTTCTAACTCAATCAAAGTCACAATACATTTAAAATTATTTCTAACCTGCATGCCCTTATAAGATTTTAAAATACAAGAATTTAATTAGATAGCTGATGTGACGCTAATGCAACGCTTAGCAAAGTCTTTGTTAGTAACATATTCAGTTATAGTAACTGAATATGTAACTAACAAAGACTTAGCTAATTCACATATAAAAAATATGACTGTTTTTATCCCATCTACTACCTATTCCTTCTTTCCTTGTCCTATGACAAGCGATCATGTCGTAAGCAGACAGTCGTCGTACGACAGCAACGCGACACGAGCACGACACGACGCGGCTGCTGCAATAAAACAAGTGTATTGTCATCAGCTTCGTTATTCACGCCTCTGACAACACTGGTTTTTATTCCGGTTTTATTCACTTCTATAATCCGAAGGTTTTTAGCAACGTTTCATGGAATATCTGCGTCAAATAAAGCAGGGTGAATAGTTCTGACATTGTCACATGTTTTGGAAGTATACTCTGCTAAATCATCAGCAAGCAATTCTGTTTGCTGATGATTTAGCAGATTTGGTATACCTAGACTCTCATTACTCATGTGGTACTGTGTATCTGTCTCTTTTAGTTGATAAAACTGGTAGGTACAGATTGTTACCAGGCCCGGGTCGACGGCGCGTTGCGTTCCACGCGCGCCTCAAACAGATGTTAGCAAAGTAAATGGAGCTCGTAAGTCCAGAGCCTGTTGGGGTTGCAGAATTTGTTCGAAAGAGTCACCGCGGCCCTGGAACGCAAATGGCATTAGCAGGAACACGGATGTGTTTTAGTCAGTAAAAGTCTGACACGCCCTTATGCTTCACCCAGATTGAAAACAGTCATTAGATGATTTCCCATCAATAAAAAAAAAGTACAGATTGTTTTCATTGTTTCCTTTCATTAATTTTATCGATTTGAGATGTAACTGAAACCAATCCGATCTATCTGTCTATCCGTCTTAAACCCAAACTTGTCCAACCACCCAGCCTAATTTTTTTTCAGAAAATCTACCTCAAATCTGCTAAGTAAACATATTAAGCATTCTCACCTGAAAATATCAGAGCGCACATGCACTAATTCCCCCTTCTCCCCTACATCTCTAAACTCGTGCTTATACCTGAATTCCCGGAGTACAGTTTAAAAACTTCTTCGCGTATCCCGTTGCCTGGTGCACTCCTTGACAATCGATTGACGGGTGTCCCCCTGACCCCCACCTCCTCCCATCTTGCACCCCGGGGGGGTCGCCTCAGCGCATTCGCCTGACCCACATAGCCGCCATATTTATAATAATTGTACCTCGATTCGAGTGAGTAAATCAGATAGTTTTGGTATGGTAGAGTAAGTAAGTTTAGGCTTGAAGTGGGCAGTTTTTAACCAACTTCAAAAAAGGTGGTTGTTTTAAAGTAGATTCTTATTTAAAGTTTTTGTGTATGTGGATGTTGACTGTGTACGAGTATATGATAAATTGAATAATTTCAACGAAAAATGTTGATACCACGAACTGCATCACTGCCTGTTGTCTTGTAAAAATTACAAGTTTCACAGTCATGGTGACTAAAAAAAGTAATAGAACGATAAAGTAGTGCTTCAAAAAAACCAAAACCTCTTCAACATTTGCACAACCAACCCTAAAAACTCCCGCAGGGTAAGTAGACCTCCAAATTCCATTTTCCAGACGTCTCCAACTCAATCAAGCCGAACTATTGATTAGAGCCACCTCCCAACCCCACATGGGCCATCAGAACAAAACAATACGTACATATGCGTCGCGAAAGTAAATAGTACCCCCTCCCCCCGCGTCACCCCCTCGTTATCACGCCCCGGACATAATTTAAGACGAGTCCGACCGTCCGGAGCCCGGACACTCGGATGTATCCGTCAATTCTGTTTGTTGGATTGATTTTTCGAACTGAGCAGACATTCGAAGGGTTGAGTTTCATTTTAAGTAGGTATTACTGGGTTTGTAAAAAAAAATTGGCTGCATGAATTCTGTTAAAAAGAAAGAAAGAAAGAAAGAAAGAAACATTTATTGCCAACACTACAGTAAGGATGGTTTAGCACATTTTTGGTGCTGTCAAAGCAATCAGAAAAACATATGCGTTGCAAAAGTCACCTCCTGCCCCCCAGTTACCCTCTGTGCCCCCTCGTTATCACGTCTCGGACATAATTTAAGACGAGTTGGATCCGGTCCGATCCGGTCCGCTCACGGTATATGTGGCAATACTGTTGGATTGATTTTTCGAAGTAAGCAGACGTTTGACAAACAAAGAAGAAGTAGGGACGTACAAGACTGAAACGAACTTTTGTCACTGGTATAGGTTTTTCAATGTTAAAGTAAGGAATTTATAGGCTTATTTATGTTCGGTTTAAATACTAATATTTCGTCTGTAGTACTAAGATTCTTTATTTATTTATCTATACAGAATTCTAATTAAAATCCGATATAATCACTATTTAAATAAATGATTTGGTTAGATTTTTTTAATAGGCTGTTGGTTATTTACAACATTTTGTGCCTATAATTTTTGGTGTTGCGTATATGATAACCATCTTAAGTTGCTAACCTGTCCCTTAGGTTACTTAGATATCATAGGTACTCATAGTTAACTACGACAACTTGAAATTATAAAGACGTGGCCAACATGCTCGACTTGTACTTTGTTCATGAGTTTTGTTAGAAAGAGAAGAATATAAATTGCTTCGTCCATCGCCCAGGAGAACTGTAATAACCTTTGACTTTTAGAAGTTACTGAGTTCACTGGCAACTGTACCGATGTACATATTCTTATTTATTCTTGAAAAAAAAGAACAACATGTTCTTTTATCAAACAAAAGACATTAAATAACTATGTCGATAAAATCCATCACAATTTTAAAAGTGTAAAAAAAACCTTAATTTATTTTTCTCTTTACACCATCATGTCACTTCATCTCAAAAGAGAACTAAATAAATATAAAATTCAAGATTTTTTATAAACAAAGCTTAACGCAAAACGTTTCCGTTTCCCAAGTCGGGACAAGATGTCAAGTGACGTCATCGAGATAGCGTCCAAAGGGTTGAGTTCCGTCGCTTAAAAAAGTATGAAAAAAATAAATTTCTTATCTCTGGACCGAACGAGCGATTGTTCCCGTCCATATTGTGTGGAAGAAATATAGGTAAATGAATCAAGGTATCTTTTTTATCTTTGGCTAGTTCAAAAATGGTGGGTTCTTAAGAAATTGGCACTTTATCTGAAGGTACCTACCCGTTTATATTTCGCAGCTGCTTGATAACCAATTGATATGTCTGTTTAGTAAATGGTGCATGTTTAATAAATAGATAAGTAATTCAACTGCAGAAATAGTATCGACCAGTTGATCTAAGTGTTGACTTTCTTTGCATAAGATATGCACTGGACAGGACATCTGCCTACAAAGGAATACTTTTTGTACAGTTACAAAATTTGTGTGTACCTACTGTAAAATGTGAAGGAAACAACCCAGCACGAATATATGTATTCTAAAACTTTAGAAAAGTAATAGGCATTCGATTCTGTGTTACCAATAATTTACTTCAGAACTCCACTGTATGCCACCTACCCCTTATTAGCTTAATTAACTCAGACGTAGGAGTTATTTTCTAAGCAGAGAACTCATGATCTGCTAAGCAAGAGTTACATTGCGACTTTACCCTAGCTTTACTTTTCTGTACACAAATCTAAAACCTTCTTACATTAGGTCTTTAGATACAAACCAAAGCTCTCCCTGGGCAACATAACCCTACCTCATCTTCAAAACCGTTGACAATCAAAACTTAGTCCATTCAGCCTCCCACTAGGGACTAAACATGGCACATTTAAAACAAAACGCTAAAAGTTAACATTTACCAAAACTACTTAACGTTTGTAAGATGTCCCGAAACTTGTGAAGTAGTTTAATCCTTTCTATTTATTCGTCGCGGAGGGAAATCATGGACTGTCAGATCTATTGAGGGTTAAAAGCGAAACAATTTGCCTTTGACATTGAAGGGTTAGCTTGCGTTTAGTTTAATGTTTGACTTTATTTTTGCGATAATCTCTAAAAGTTTGTGAAGGGTTAAAAATCTCGTCAGTCGTGTAGTGGAAAATATGAATATCGATTCCAGTTTGATGCTTGTCAGTCTAAATTCCTAAGTCGAAAAACAAGAAATGTGACAGCGTTCATTGTTTCATTAAAACTAATCTGCATAAAATGTCCATGCCAAAGAAAACTCACCACCGGTATTTTCACCGAAGCTACGAAGACTATTCTTCTCCTAACGAACGCAAACAAACCTAACATATTCAATAACTCAGACGACAATTACAAGCATCAGGCAAGAAACTCAAAAAGAAACAAAACAAAAGGTGCGCACACACTAGCGCACACGGCCCGGTCGCAACATGTTCCGTCTCAAGCGATGCCGTCTCGTGTCCCTCCCGTCTCGCGATTAAAAGTGCAGGTGGGGACTGTCCAGCATTGATCTGGCGGTGACGCCGGACGATGGAGACGTCACCCACCGTCACCCTCCCGGCGGGAGAGGGGGACACCTCCTCGTAAGTAGACGTGTGGACATGCTTAGCGATGTGCTGATAACGTCGCAGTTTTCTTATTTATTTTGTTTTGTTGGCGTTTGTGGATTAATACGTTTGAGTGGCACGTAGCAGTGAAATGAGGGATCTAGGATTAAAATTTTCTGTTTGGCTTGTGGAATAATTGAGGTTCGATTTTGTGTGGTTTGAACTACGTCAGTATCGCCCATGTGTTCGTAAGAACAACGTCTGTTTGTTGGTTTTTAGAACAAACTTACTATGAATGGTTTTTGGCCATTCAATTACTACGCTTTGTCTAATAATTATGTCAAGTCAAGCTTATGTATTGTAAAGAAAAGAATTTGCCAACTCAACGACACTTATTCAAACGAATCTTAAAACTACAAAAATCTCTAATTAAACATACAATTACAGAACTCATTAAGAAACGTCCGTAGTAGACAATGGGCAGTAACGAGTGTCAGAAAACGACTATCAACTGCGAATCGGTCGAGCGAGAGAACTATTCACAAATTAGTCGGGACAGAACTCTCCACACTCAACGTCGCCACATCCGTGTAGGGTCGCCAGCTTGCTGCGAATAAACGGACAGTGGACACGAAATGTTATGACTGAGAAGTTTGACTTTACTGCAGTTGTAATATAATTTGACAATGCAGGCATTACTTATTACTATTATTTTGGTAACACCACAGAGGTTTCAAAGCTTATCAGTGGTCACTTATATTTACTTGTACCAAGCTAGTACTCGAAAGTTATGCTGGCATCATTTTTAAGTCTTATTCTTTATTCTACAATAAAGTGACAATTTAAGCATATTACGCAACTGCATAAAAATAGCATACCTACGTAATTCGTAGTATCGTAGTACGTAGTTTCGTAAGTCCAAAATCTTTTTTGTGTTTACATTCGGATAATATAATAATACCTTTAAAAATTCGCTCAAAAACTCTTAAGCTCATTGACAATACATTCGTATCCACTTATCAGTATCCATTTCTAAATTATAACCACATTCCTAAGCCAACTATCCACGATCCTACTCCACATCACACTAACTCAAACCACCACACTTGAAAACAAAACTAAACTCGCCGTTCTAAAACTCGGACGTAAAACGTGGTGACCCTATGGTCGCCGGACCTCGCCCGTCTTGCAACGTTTGACTGAGCGAAATCACTCAAAAGTTTTAATGTCGCTTCCGTGGGGACGCGGCCGTTCCGGTCCGGCGGGTGGTGTGCGCGCGCCTTTATGTCTGCGTTGTTATTTAGATTATACGCTTTTGTGTCCTAGGGTTAAGAGTTTAGATTTAAGAGGAATGTTGCCTGGTAGGGGATTGTTGTTAGTCAGTCTGAGTTTTGTTGTATCGCAGTAGACGAATGTGATTGTAAGGAGGGTGTAGTGTAGGAAAAGATTAGAAATTCACAATACAACACGTCACAAAATATCTGTTGGGATGTGTTCCGGTGTGATCAACCTTGATTGTTCAGCTACTACTTTTTGTCTTTTTGATGGGTTTTAGATATTTAGAAATAAAACAAAGTGATGTCGAAAAATGTTCGTTAGCGAACGTATATTCAATAGTTTTTTACAGCGATCGAGGGAAAAAAGGAAGGGAACAAACGGGCCAATCACAGCAAGCCATCGCGTCATTTAGCAGTGCTATGATTGGCTTACGGTGATGCGATAGAATTCCGTTCGGATATTCATCCCAAACATGCCCGCGGCCTTGAAAGCTTCAGCTTACAATTATGTTCACTAGTCCTCGACCAGAGGGCAAATCTTTGTGTATGGCCGTCTCACGATGCCCGATGATGTCCGAATGTCTGCCACTCGCGAGACACCATCGTTGCCAGGTATCGTCTTCATGATCCGGCCCAATTGCCATTTCAACGGCGGAAGGTTGATTTCCTTAATAATGACAAGCGTGTCAGGTTTCAGGTCTGCCATATTTTTCCTCCATTTGATTCTAGTTTGAAGTTCCGAGATGTATTCTTTTGCCCAGCGCGACCAGAACTGCTGCCGGATCTGTTCCACTCTCTGGTAGCGGGTCAATCGATGAACAGGTAAGTCTCGCAGGTCATCTTCACAGACTGGTGCGGTGAGTGGTCGTCCGATCAAGAAGTGTCCAGGGCTTAGGGGAAGATAATCTCGAGGATCCGAAGACAAGGGAGTCATTGGTCGAGAATTCAACATCGCTTCGATTTGACATAATACCGTGGTGAGTTCCTCGAAGGCTAAGTGAGCGTTGCCCACTACTCGGCGAAGATGGTACTTGCATGATTTGACCCCAGCTTCCCACAAGCCACCGAAATGCGGGGAATATGGGGGAATAAAAGAAAATTGAATTTGTTGACCCCTAGCGTAATCAATAATTTCTTTTCTACATTTTAATAAAAACTGAGCAAAATCATTGCTTAAACCTACAAAATTGCGTCCATTGTCCGAAAATATTTCTGACGGCTTCCCGCGCCGTGAAATGAAACGCTTAAGCGCAAGTAAGTATGCATCAGAAGAGAGGTCACTAACTAGCTCCAAGTGTACTGCGCGCGTCGTGAAACAGATGAACAGACAAATGTATGATTTGACTAGTTTCGCGCCTCTGCCCTTTCGGTTTTGTATGAACAGCGGCCCCGCGTAGTCTACACCTGTGCGAAAGAAAGGAAAACTAGCGGTTACCCGTTCTTTAGGCAAGTTGCCCATGAGTGGGGTTAATGTTTTACCACGAATGCGTTTACAGACAACACATTGTTGGGTCACCTTCTTAGCTAGGTTTCTACCTGACATTGGCCACCAATTCTCGCGCAATCGGTATAATAACGCTTGAAGTCCGCAGTGCATAGATTGGTTGTGTTCGTGCCTAAACAATAAAAGCGCAAAGTGATGTTCAGAAGACAAAAGAATCGGGTGTTTTTTACTATAGCTAAAATCAGGCGAATTTTTTATCCTCCCTCCCACTCTAATTACACCTTCACTGTCCAAAAACAAATTTAAACTCGCAAGACTAACGCTCGACTTGACATCTTTTCCATTTTTTAGTAGACCATACTCAACTGGAAATGATTCCATTTGTGATAATCGTGCAAGTGTAGTAATGGCATGTGTTAACTCACTAACAGTGATTGTACCTGTCAGCTGATTTGTTTTGTTGCGCGCACAGCTGTTGTGAATAAAGCGTAGTACATATGCAGCGACATGAGTCATGCGATTAAACTGCGAAAACCTATTGAATGGAAAAAATGTTTTGAGTGTAGTATCTTTTGCTAATAATGAGTTTATAACATTGGCTTTGAGTTCCGGTAACTCATTAGGCAAGATGTCATTAAAATTCGAAATTAAATGCGAAGAATCGCTATCAAAGTCGAGGCTGTGCATAAAAGTAGGACCTTCCCACCATAATATCGATGAAGACAAGTCTTCAAGACTCATACCACGCGTAACCAGGTCAGCGGGGTTATCCTTTCCACTTACATGTCGCCAAGAAAACTTACTCGTAAGTTCGTGTATTTCAGCCACTCGGTTTTGCACAAAAGTTTTAAGCAAATTAGGTGCCATGCGTAACCAACCTAACACGATAGTCGAGTCGGTCCAAAATATGACGTCATTAAAGTTACGAGTAAGTGAACTGTTAATCCTGTCAAACAGCCTAGCTCCCAGCAACGCACCGCACAGTTCCAAACGCGGAATACTAACGGGTTTTAATGGAGCTACTTTACCCTTAGAAATAAGCAATCTCACTGTCACCTCACTAATACCTACACTACGTACATAAGCGCACGCGCCATATGCAGTTTGTGAAGCGTCTGTAAAAATGTGTAACTCAGTACGAGTAGAATCACATTGAAAGACGTGTCGTGAAACTTTGATAGTAGGAAGATAAGAAAGATTGTCAACAAACCGGTTCCACGTTCGCACGACATCGGTGGGAAGCGGATCGTCCCAATCTAATTTTAACAGCCAAAGTTTTTGCAATAATACCTTGCCGATGATAACAGAAGGGCTTAACAATCCCAATGGGTCATATATCTGAGAAACAGTTGACAGAATAATGCGCTTGGTAACAGGATTGTTGCCACTTTGAAATTGCGTATGGAAATTAAACATGTCCGCGACGCTACACCAACCTATACCTAATGTTCTACATTGACTATTATCACCCAGATTTAAGTCATGAAATATACTGTGATCAGACTGTGATGTCGTTGGAGCTGATGTACCGTTGAGTTCAAAGTTAAAGGTCCATTTGCGGAGCGGAAAGCAGCCAGACTTAAGAATGTCTGATGTACGTTTGCAAATGTCAAGTAGTTTGGCCTTGTCGTCACACGATGTCAAAAGGTCATCCACGTAAAAATCGTCATTTATGACCCTTTTAACCTCGGGGTCCGTACACTCAGCTCCCAATTGCTTAAGACACCTGACACTGAGAAAGGGCGCCGACGCTGTGCCGTATGTTACGGTATTCAGCTGGTAGAACTTGAGCTGTCCTGCTGGATCATCACGCCACATAATAAGTTGCAAGTCACGTTGAGAAGGATCAACAAGGACTTGACGGTACATCTTCTCGCAGTCTGCAATTGCTGTGAATTTAAATTGTCTAAAACGTAGCAAAATACCCAGCAAGTCTCCCTGAATAGGAGGTCCTACAAGCTGGATATCGTTGAGAGATTTACCGTTACTAGTCGCGGCACTGGCGTCGAACACTACACGAAGCTTTGTAGTCGTGCTATGGTCTCGAAAAACGCCGTGATGCGGCATAAAATAGTAAGGACTCGTATATGAATCAATCTGAGTCATGTGACCCAAGTTGATATATTCGTGTATAAAATCATTGTATAATTTCTTATAACTAGTAGGTGCGCGTAATAACCTACTTTCTAAGGACAAAAAACGCCGCTTTGCCTGGGTAAATGATTCACCCAAAGCATCGGGCGACTCTTTAAGAGGAATGTGAACACAAAATCGTCCATCTTTATTGCGCGTAGTGGTTGTGATGAACGACTGTTCACAGGCCTGCTCTTCGTCTGTGTGTGTATCCCGAAGCTTGGGTAACTCCTCCAACTCCCAGAACTGACGTAGCTGATTGTCCATGGATTGAGTGAAGTTACATTGGACATGTCCATTATTATGAGTTGTATTATTGATAGGACCCGATATTATCCAACCTAACTTCGTGTTCTGTAAGAACGGACCGTTCGGTAAACGCATCTTGCCATCGATAAGCAAGTCCCAAAATCGATCCGCGCCTATTAAAACATCTATCTTTTGCGGCCCTAAAAATGTTGAATTTGCCAGCTGCAGGTGTTCAGGAATCCTAAACTGTGTGCTTTGTGTCTGTATAGCAGGCAATGTGGCCGTTATTTCAGATAAAACGAAACATTTAATGTGAATTGAGTAGGAACTAATACGTGATTTAACTTCTAGATCACACGTTTGTGTACAATGCGATACCAAATTACCTACTCCTCGAATTTCGTGAGTGGACTGTATTAGCGGAATATCTAATAATTCGCAAAACGATTGTGTAACAAAGCAGCTCTGGCTACCACTGTCAAGTAATACACATGCGACATGATAATTATTATGTTTATCAGGAATCTCAACTAACGCAGTAGATAAGAGAACCGGTTGCACATCTAAGCATTGCGTGCGTGTGTGTGTATCAGTGTGGACATTGCTAACTTGAATGAATGGCTTTCCGTTATTGGGATCACGTACTGTCTCAGCGACGCGCGGTGGGGGCGCGCATGGTGCGCTAGCCACTGCCGCCGCAGTCGTCGTACTTGTCACGGTACAGCTAGATTGGCTGGAATCATTAGGATGGATGAGTGAATTATGTTTCATGTTACATTGTTTACAAGGTCCCCACAAACAACCGTCTAAAGTGTGTCCGGAGCGCAAGCAATTTTCACACAAGTTATTGTCTTTGACAACCTTTAATTTGCTTTGTAGGTTCATATTAATGAATTGTGTACAAGTGTAAATTGGGTGTTTACCTTTGCACACCACACATAATCTACGTGTTTTACGGCCCGGTGTAGACGGTGGGTTACTTGAGGAAACATTGCAGTGTGTTACATTACCTTTCACATTCTTTGTTTCTGTCTTAGGGTGATCTTTTGTGTGTGATAATGCTAATGTTTCCAACAAATCAGCCTTACTTTTGAGGAAATTAATCAAACTGTCAACCTTCAATTTAGTTCTGGGAGGGGTGTTTGCCAACAATAAACCTCTGTGTTGTTCCCACTCTCGTTCAGTGGTTTTATCTAGCTTAGAAACAACTATGTATATTATGAGCGTATCCCAGTGGTCTGTTGCCTCGTCAAGGGTTTTTAAAGCGCGTAAATTGTTTATAATTGTATCTATAAGTTTTCTAATTAGTGATGGTGACTCTTTCAATGGTTGTATTGAGAACAATGCTTTTAGGTGACTATTCACTAATAATCTATCATTATCGTACCTATTTAGGAGTAATTCCCATGCCACAGAGTAGTTAGCTGCAGAAATCTCTAGCGCATTTACAACTGATTCGGCACTTCCTTTGAGTGAAGATTTTAGATAATGGAATTTTTGAATGTTGCTTATCTCGGTTGAATTGTGCACCAAAGATATAAATGTGTCCCTATATTCGAGCCAGTGTTCATACATGCCGTCGAACGTAGGCAACATGATGGTTGGTAATTTAACGGACACTGGCCTGTTCATATGCTGACACGGTTTGGAACAATCAGTGACCTCTTCACTGACGCTAAGAATGGACTCAGCTCGGGCAATAGTACCATAGTAGGAGTCTTCGAACTGTTGGCGCTGATCTAACTGATCATCTATATCACTATCGGAAACTAGCTCTTCAAGTTTTGATTGTATTTCATTGAATTCACTAAACAAAATCTCAGCACCCTTTACGCGTAATTTTAAATCTATTTTTAACTCACTAGATGTAGTTGTTACACTAATAGTATTTAAATAATTAGCAAATTTCGTTAACCTGCCCTTAACGATGCCACGTTTCCTAACTAAATCGCGCATGATTTGCTCAGTTTTTTCATCACCAATAGTTCTATAAGGGGACCTATCGCGTGTTTTGCTAGGACCCTTCCCATCATCAGCCATTAACGGCATCCCGGTGGCCCGTGAAAAGTGGAGTACTCACGTGCAAAGTGACTACGCGTGAAAACGGCTGATGCTAGTAGTGACACGATCAGCCGGTGTGTCGCTCTGCGCAATGGGCAACCCTCACCATCACCGTCACTGGAATCAGATCACAAAACGGTATTACACTTATGAACTCAGCAGGTCTTGAAAACTGGAACTTGATAAACGCACCGTATGTCCGCTTGTTCTTCCAAATCTTCGATTGTCCTTTCACATCAGATTGAAGGCCCTTGCGTGAATATAATGCTGCTGAATTTGCACTTCGTGTAATTTCGCTCGTCTTAATGTATCTGCGTGGCCGTAGCAGTGTTGCAGTCCAAAGGTCGCTCGACTCGACGATTTGGTTTTGATGCTTCAAATCCTCGAAATATGGCTCTGAAGGTCCAAATATGTTGGGATGTGTTCCGGTGTGATCAACCTTGATTGTTCAGCTACTACTTTTTGTCTTTTTGATGGGTTTTAGATATTTAGAAATAAAACAAAGTGATGTCGAAAAATGTTCGTTAGCGAACGTATATTCAATAGTTTTTTACAGCGATCGAGGGAAAAAAGGAAGGGAACAAACGGGCCAATCACAGCAAGCCATCGCGTCATTTAGCAGTGCTATGATTGGCTTACGGTGATGCGATAGAATTCCGTTCGGATATTCATCCCAAACAATATCATTTGTCGAACCAGTAAATACCCCTTCCATGTCATCGCTTTTTATCAATCAATTCAGCGAAAATCTCTGCTCAAATAATCAAAATTCACCTGAAACACAATCCCCAATAATTCGTCAAAATATTCCCGAAAACCAGCCAATTAAACGTATCAAAAAAAACGTCGCACGACAATCACCCTTTCGAACGGGGAATAAGTACGAATCTCCCTTGGATATCATAATGACAGACAGTTTAATTATCCTCGCGGCCGATATTGCAACAAGCGGGATTAAAAGGAAAAATTAATTGAATCCATTCAATTTTCTAACCGCGAGTGGTGCCGGGTGACGGATACTGTCTGTTAATACCCAATTATCGGCACCCCCTTCCTCCCCCCTCCCTCCCTCGCCATCGTAACGACTATAATATCGGTGGGTGAAATTTTTTCGAATATGATTCGGATAAGTATGTAATGTGGAATGAGGAATTGGAGTGAGCACGTGGAGGGTTAAACTTTGGTAAGAAATTACAGTACCTATTTCCTAAAAGATGATAGAATTATTGATTTGAAATTGTGAGTGCAAATTAACTTTGCGGGTCCCGGGTAGCCGATGGATGCGAGACGCACAGGAACGGTTGTTACGGCGACACTTGAGGGAGGCCTAGGTCCAGCAGTGGACGTCTTTTGGCTGATATGATGATGATTAAATTTGCCAGATAGGAGACACGAAATTCAGGTTTAGGGATCGATAGTTAATGCTTCACATTGTGAGTTCAAACCATGGTTTACACAATATTCCTTTATTTTTCTCCTTATGTCAGTTTAGCATTATGGAGTGACTTCTTTTTGCCAGGATAAGTAGGTACGTCTGTCTTCTTGGAGAAGCAAATTTTCCAGAAAACAGAAAATTCAGATTACCCCAATCACTGCAAAGGTTAGCTTGTCTAATCCCAGCTTAAATTAATAAAAGCTTTCACAATTTACCATTACAGACTCGCCTGTGATCCCTGCATTAATTTACATCCACATCATGGCCTTTTATTCCACATAATCCATTCTATCACAACGTATTTATTCCGGCCGCGTTATCTGAAGGGCTGTCAATCACGTCACCTCGACAGAGCGGCGGCGACAGGAATGACGCGTCACCCCCACTCCTAGCCCGCGGTGACGTCACACGAGTTAAGATGCTCAACTTAAATGTAGTTGGGTGGAACTTGCAGAGTTTTGTTTTATTTTATTTTGATAAATAGGGAAATGGAAATTGTAAAGTTGGGAGTTTTTCCTTGCTTTTCACGTCTGGCTTGAAGTGATAATTTTAACGTAATTCTTAGGGTCATAGAAATAAGAACAGTAATTCCATGAAATGGTGTCATGGTATTTCTTGAATCATCAATAAAATTTTAAAAGAGGTAGAAAACTAAGCTGGAACTTCGAAGTACCGGAGAAGATTCTATCATTTTATTTCCAGCATTAATTCTATCTATCCATGGACCACCATCCAGATATGCCACAATCACAAAATTACATACACGACTTATTGCGATTTCGCTTTCCTGTTCCTAATTTTAAAAAAATGTCCTTAAAATCCCAGGTGGAAATTTATTGTATTGAAAATACAGCTGTATTTTTCCACTATGTAAGTATCTCGAACGAAATATGCTTACTTAACAGATGGTGATCAATCATTAATTGTGTCACCACAAACAGATCACTGCCTCCAATAATAAATTTAAAATGCTTCAATTTCAATAAGTCTAGGGGAATATTCGCGAAATGCACTTATTACTGGGACGAGCCGGGATAACGGCGGGATCCCGGGGTGATTGGCAATCCCGGGCCGCGGGATAATGCGACAATTTTAATAGGATCTTCACTAGTGTACTTACCTAGATGTTGAGCTATATGACATGCGGTGAAATGTTATATTGCTGATTGTTGCTGGTTTTTTTTTTTTTCTCTTTAGTTAAACAGGTACCTGATCAAATTACTGTTTTTGACTAATTGTATCATGAATATTTTCAGTCATAGTCACAATGCTTAATTCTCCAATATATTACTTAGCTGTTCGACATTAATGTACTGTAAATTTTTGCAATATTGTACTCTGCACGTCAGTCATGCTAATTTCATTTTGAAAGGAAAATGTTTAATTTTAATCTTTTGACTTACGTTTAGCAAACAAAGTTTCGTCCTCTCTCACTGTAATATTTCGCTGGAATAACTTACCTGAAACAAAAATAAAACGAAAATTAGAACACACAAAAAATTCAATTGGGCAAATAATATGGGCAATAATCATTCTCCTATTTTTAACCGACTTCAAAAAAAGATGAGGTTCTCAATTCAAGTGGACTTTTTTTTTCATTTCATCATTCATAAAAAAAGAATCAAATCAAATCAAATTCTTTATTTGTGAAACATGGGTTACATAAAGGTGTTCATTACATAATTATAAACTCAATGTTCATTCCATAATCAGCCACTTGGGCATACAAATTATAATGTAAATAAAAACATAATTATAAATTCTACTATTATTATTCCACGACAATAAATTATCGTAAAGCGAGATGAAACATTAAAAAATAACAATAAAATTCAAATTGATAAAAATTCGGTAACAGAGTTGTTGAGAGTAGTTGAACAGAGAGGTTTGGAAGGAGAAGGGGGAGGCCTTTGCTCAGCAGTGGGACACAAAAGTAGGCTAGGAAAAAAAAAAAAAAAACAGAGTAGTAACATTTTTCAATAAGAAATTGGAACAATTTATTTTTAAAGACATGAATATTGCCACATTCTTTTATGTCATTAGAATTGTCAAAGAAACGTTCGCATTCGCATCTCAGTTGCAATCTGTCAAAAAAGTATGAAAATGAGGCTTTTTTGACAGTTTGCGGCTGACATGCTAATGCGAAAGTTGTTAAAAATTAATAGAACTAGCTCTCAAATAGCGACTTGAATTTGAACACTTTTTCAGTACGAGAACTATCCTTCTGAGCTCCAAACCCGTAACATTTTATTAAAAAAATAAATCTCCCTGATACAACATAGATTCTGTTTACTCCACAATTCGCAAGTCAACCCCCTTGTTTCACTGTTTCGATGGAGCGAGCCAGTGGGACGCGGACGGAGTCCATTGGAATTCCTTATACAATGAAGTGGATTTAATATCGGGAAGAATGCCGCTCTGAAAGATAGCGGCCGCAGTACACGGCCGATTTGTTTGTACTGCGATTATTTGATTTATTTACTGACATCAGGAAATGTTTGACGTATGTGCTTGATAAAGGTTGAGCGGTTCCAGGTTCGGGCTTGCAATTGTTCCTTTTTTTTCTCAAGTGGTTTTTAATGAGGTATTACAATGCCAATGTAAGTATTGATAAGAAGGTTCTTTCATTGTAATCAAGGCCCGCTTATCTTGTTTACAAGGCAAGATATTTATTCAGCTTTCGCTATAAAAAAACGTTGAGGGAAGAGCCGAAATATAAATTCACTAGGTATTTTAAACTATCGGATTAGCACGTTTTACAATCAATAAGTAACTTTCACAAAACCCTTTACCAATACGTCCCAAAAAAAAATACAAACGAATTTGGCAAAATGATTTTCTGGGAAAATCGACTACAAGAGCGCTTCTGCACAGCCCTGTCACCTTAACCCTGCAACGGCGACCTGAAATTTTATAACACGTCCCGTCGCCCCGGACCTCTTCTGATCGAATTTTATTTTACGTACTCACAACTTTTTATTGGGCCCAGTTACTTGCGCGACCATCGTTTTGTATTTATGTATTATTTAACGTCCAATCCTGTGGATTTGCATGTATTTGATACCCCTCCGATAGACGACACTGGATTTGGGATAACCCTTTTCGGGGCACGTAATAATACTCAAATATCGTTTAAATTTTTATTACAGAATATAAAAATGATTTCTACGAATTAGGTATGGACAAGGAACTGTTTTTATTAACCTTTTTATACGTCAATGCGGAAGTGTAGGTCGGTAGGGAATAGAAATTGTTTATGAGATTATTTGAATTTATTACATTCTTGAGCAAACTTGAATATTACGGGAACTTACTTCGAATACGCAGATCCAATGGTACAAAGGTCTGATCGTTTTCCATTTATTGAAAGTTTCACATATGTCCATGTATTGAGCCACCTTTGTGCACTTACAACGTTTGCTATTACACCATTTTATTCAAAACAGCGCCACAAAATACTATTGAAAAAAAAAACAAATCGGCGCGATCCACATCAGCCGCCGCTACCGAAGTCAAGACAGACGCTGTAAACACGAGCAATATTGTTACCCGGCCGCAATCTCGTATCAAGCGACCAAATAGCTTGGATACTTATGTAAATCGGACCACTATCCCGCTTATTGTATATCTAATTTGATTTCTTTTGCAATACAGTGATGGGATTCAACGAATATTGGTCCTACCTGCCCATCTAATACCGTCCCGGGCCCCGGGAATGTGTGCCGTGGCATTTTCGGGGTTAAAAGATCACTGATACGGACACACAGGGTTTGGGTTTTTTAAAATATTTATGAGGGAGCGGCGGTGAGAGTTCGCGTTTCAGCTGTAATCCAATTTCGGTTTATGTCTTTGGCAACTTACTTATTTTTGTTGGTTGGCGGAACTTTTGGAAGGGTCAAACTGTGTTTTTATAAGTGTTAATTAAGTGATGTTGTATTCATGACGGCGGTGAACGCAGATGTTTCTGCTGCTAGTTAGGAGAAATTAGGGGCTTATTAGATGCCGGTTTAATATTAATAAGATTATGTTTTGGAGGAAGTGTAGGCGGTTAGTTTTGCGCATATCGTGTCAGTTACGTGTGCACAAGTTTGGATAGTATAATTGGTTTTAAGAAATAAAGTATAATTATAAGAAGCGTTTCATTTAGCGACAACTATGTGCTATGATACCTTTTTTTATGATGATTGGAATTCATCAAATGACTCCTTCCACTCTGGGCGGAGCGGAAGGGAGTGTCAGACTCTTAAAGACTAAAACCCATCCGTGCTCCTCCAAATGCCCTTTGCGTTCCAGGACCGCGGTGACTCTTTCGAACAAATTCCGCAACCCTGGCCGGTGATATGGTTCCTAATAATCATAATTTTATACATTTCAAAACAATGGAAACACGATTAATAGGCGATAAAACTGCAAACGAAAAATCCATACAAACTTTCCAAATCAAAGCCCAAAAAACCCAACTACCACCACCACCCATTAATTAAAACGAAACTGCACTCATTCTTAAAATCACGACAAAAGTGTCCCCACGAAATTAACCACCGCACACTATTGAGCGAAAAAAGTGATATTCCTAACTGATTCGCTAAGTAGTTCGCGTCGGATCTGTCACCCGCATCGAAAGGGTTAAAAAGTCGCGTCGTTAGTTTTTGCGACGCAAAAAAAAGTCGTCGGTCTGTCCAGCTGTCGTTTTTAAGTGGCAGGCAAGTCTGTTCGGGCTATTATCTGAGCTGTGAAACAGTATTGGTGTATCTTTTAATTTTAGGACTCAGGACTGACTTCCATTATGACTTCTGAATGAGCATATAAAAGTTGTTCACACGGTTTTCTGTTGAAATTAGTGGGGTTGGAAATTGTTGCTTTTAAGTGTCATTTTGATTTGTATTTTCATTTCAATGGAGATTTTTAAATAGATAGGGCTTTATTAGAATTGAAGGGAACTTGTTGCAATTTTATATCGGATTGGCTCTATCTAATTTTTGACCAGTATCTTGCATATTGCAGACCATGCATTAAGCATATGCATTCTATTTACATACATTATGTTCATACAATCAACTCACGCTTTTTCCCATGGGAGTAACCAGAAACAGTGGAATTCCACCTCATACGATCTTCACATACTCGTATTTGTATTAGTACTAGCTTTTTTATTTATAGATATATATTTATTGCGTTTGACCACTATCTCACCTGATGGAAAGCGACGATGTGCCTTATTCGCTTGACGTAAAGACCCTAAGATTTCAGTGAGCAATGGAACGAACTAGCTAAATACACCATTCATTCCTACATTTTTAAATACAAAAATATCGCCAGAAACACCATCAAAACTTCCACCACCAGCTATAATCAGGAACCGTCTCGTTCGACACAAATCACTGTAAACATGTTCAAATGTTCGTTTTTTTGTTTGCAACTTGTTCTAACTCATTCGCTTTTGACTCCCAGCCAATGTTAATTTAGCTCAATGCTGGTAAGCACGCCATACCAGTGACGGAAACTTCGCCAACTTATATTATGCAGTTCGGTGACGATGGTAATTAAGAATTTTAGTTGTGAAATGTTATTTTGGTCTGTTATGACTTAATTGGTTACAAGTTAATTACATGGTGTTGTTATATTTGGTCTAATTTAGCGCCTATTTTTGAAAGTTTGAAGCATTTGAAGTTGATTTGTCAAACTTTGCTGTATACTGAAAACTGACCAACTTTGACACGTTCAGAGTGTCAATTCTACTAATTTTTAAGCAACGTTCGCATTTGCATGTCAGTCGCAATCTGTCAAATGGATGGGGAAACGTAATGTAGGACGTCCTTCAGGCTTGGTGGAACGACAGAACGCAGAGTAGCTGGTAGCAGCTGGATGATAGTTGCCGAGTATGGCTTGTGTATGGAGAGGTCTATATCCTGCAAAGGACTGCTGTAGGTTGATGATGATGATGGAACTAATTTTCCTTTGACTAAGCTTCAAGTATCATTGTCAGGCAGGTTAGTGTTAAAATGGAACGAAACCTTGAGTTTTGTTTTGTGTCTCCACGCTAGTTGGTTTTTGCAATTGCTTCTTCCTACTAATGTCAAAGTAATAGATATTAGTTTTCTATTTCAGTTCAGTTTTATTGTAAGAATTAATTAGCCATGTCGACTTCCTTGCAGCTTTATGCACATAACTAAAGAACAATTCTCCTACCCCTTTTTCCTTTTCAATGCATTTCCCGAGAGGAACTGATGTTTCCCGATCTCTCCCGAGCGATGCCGCCTCAAGCGCATTCGTTCACCAACAAATCAACAGCTTTGTAACTGTGACGTCAAGTTAATTAAAACAGCGAAAAGTTTGCGATTTAAAACGCGGACTTTGACAGGATTTAAGACATAAGCGATAGCGATATAAGTTAGCAAACAAGAGGCCCTAGACAATGTGCCATTCAATTAGCGAATGCGACTGTCGAAATGCCAAAATGTAGGGATTTCATCACGTGAAATTTCGATAGCATCTGTCAATCCCATACATTTTTGACGTATTGACAATCGCCTTCGCCATGCTAACTTTGACAGAATGTCACTTTTCTAGAGCCCAACGTGTTTAAGCAAATTTATAAAGTCGTAAGTATATCATCTTACAATGTCCATTAATTAAAACCACTGTCATACTTGGTCAGTATTTTTCCAGTCGTATCAAATGGCTAAAACACCCTAAACTGACGTAGTATGTCAATCTATACAACAATTCTGATACTATTTGCGTACAAGGCAATTGCACAATCTTATTTGAATTAAATAAAAGTAAACGTAAAATTAATAATAACTTCTCGTCTTTCTTCTATTTGTGACACTCAAAACATATTTTATTATCATGATTAAAGATTTTTGAGTGGAAAACTAATTTATTAGATCACCAGTGTTCTAAATCAGTCTCAGGCGCCATATTGCCAAGCATTAAAACTATTCTTAGATCAGATTAAATATAAAGCGATATAAAAAGTTTTATAAATATGATATTTTAAAATAATATAACGTAAATTACTAGAGTTATGATGCTCAATAAAAGTGATGGGCAGTTAAACTTTAGCAATGTCTTCCTGAGATTTTATGATGAAGATATATTTTACTTTTAATAATGTCACGTGGGAATAAAACATAAATTAAGTATTATTTAAGAATGTCAATCACTTCTAATTTCGTCTAACTGTAATAATTTTAAGTAGTTTTCAAAATATATCTTATGATTAAAGTATTGAACAAATACACCATTAACACATACTTTTAATTACTGCTTGGTCTTTTTCCAGCTTAAACAGACCCAAAAGTTACACCACAACTTTTTAAAATTCGAATATTAATGACAAAACTCATTAATTAGTAATTTACATAAACTAAAACTAGTAGCAATAACACAGAAAATTAATTAATTATTTACTTAAATCTATAAATAACGTCAGTTTTATAATTACGTTGATATGTTTATAACAAAATATTGATATTTTTGATCCAAATCGAGGTTAATGTTGATTTTATGAAAATGAATGGGTGAATCAAATCCATTTGTTATTTACACAGTTAGAAATATTTATAGGCATTTCTCTTTACATATTTCGTGACGTTTTGTTAATTAATTAGTTTTCAATGCTAATTAGGCAATTGGAGAAATTGTGGATCGGACTCATGTCATCCTACGCTTTGGAGAGCGTAACTTAAATGAGTTGGTGTGTTTTAGTAAGCGTTTAAATTCCAATTTTCCACATTTTTTTACATTAAAACCATAAATTTAACAAAGTTTTAATGGTTTTGCATTCCGAACAACGGGTTTTTTGTTGGCAACATAATGAAAATTTAATTTTATCATGCTAAAGAAAGAAAGAGGCCTATGTCCAGCAGTGGACGTCTTTCGACTGATATGATAATGATTATGATGCTAAACCACAGGTTTTCTTCTCAATGCAGTTATTTTGATGGAAAAGTAGTGTTCATTCAAAAGTAGATATCTCTCCGAAAACATAATGATTTCATAATTTTTATGGAAAATACTTTAAGGGCTGATTTTTCAAATATTCTCGTAAAGAAAATTGACGTTTATCAGCTTTTATAACTTTAAACTGTTAAATCAATCTATCAATCAATCAATAATCTTTATTTGTAAACATAGGTTAGGTACAACAGTGTGCAGGATGTTAAAACAATTGTTAAATTACAGTTTCTCTATGTTTTGCCATTTGGCGTACAAATACTTTTAATACATTTATGGGAGGCCAGTCATGTAAAATTCAAGGTTGTAATTTTATTTTTAATTCTTACAAAATCGCTAGATCCTTTGACTTGTACCACACTCCGCCCCGGCTGCCGCGGCCCAACTGTCGAACCTAAAGAACCAGTCGCAACGCTAACTAACAGCTTATTAATTCTTCACACTCTGTTCATGCACTTTTTATTATAACTAATCATGTAGCTGAAGCTCGTAATTTTCGTGTTTGAAACTGTAAGTAAGTTACTTCTAAGCTAACTACGTTTTACTAAGTTGATGTAACGAAATAGTACTGAAGAGTATTATAGTAAATTTACTAATTACACACTGTGGCTATTTGCTAGCAACCATGTTTTTACACCGTACATTCTTAAGATCATGTTAAACGAGAAGCTCGTGACTAAACACAATAACAGCCGCACGGGTCGATCTTCAAGGTTAAGCAACGCTTGCCAAGGTCGGTCTGTGGATGGGTGACCATCTTAACGTACTGAGACTCCTCCGTGCTTCGGAATGCACGTTAAGCCATTGGTCCCGGCTGTCATTTGTAGGTCTTTGGCAGTCGTAACGGATTGTCAGAAGCCAATAAATCTGACTCCAGTCTTACCAAAAAGTACCGTGTTACCCAGTTAATGGGTTGTGGAGGTCTGGTAAGCAGCTGCTCTACGTAAAATACTGGTATTCAGCTGAATCCGGTTTTACTGGAAGCCGACCCCAATATAGTCGGGAAAAGACTAGGCAGAAGCTGTAGGTACTTAAGATCATGTAAAATAACAATTTTAATAATTATGGTTGTGTTGGTCGCATGTTTTCATATTGAAATTGTAACCGCGTTCGTCGCGTGTTTATGTTAACGAGCCGACGAGTTATCAAGCATATGTAGTTAGGGATCTTGAATTTCTTTCAATTGTAAAAGAATTACTTTCCGATTTTTTGAGTAACGCAATTGGAGTGCGGATTTTATTATTGGATGTAACACTTTGAAAGCTAACGCCAGCGGATTCACAGGTGAAACTAGTTCAACACGTCACGAGTACGTATACATGAAGAGTAAGTACAACACCAGAAGGCACAAAAGACAAGTAAAGCAGATGACAGATTAATTTTAAACCAAAAAACTTTATTTATGCACGGGAAAAATACATTTTGGACGTAAAAACAGGCGATTTAACACGATAACGAAGAAGACTGGCTCCACTGTAAGCGACTTTGTAAATCTTTATTGATTTCCAAATATATTTTTTTATTCAATATTCAATTCCAATATTTTTTAATATTCTATCTGTTGAAACAAGAGAGAGAGAAGCATCCCGATAACATCAGACGTATTTTCCCAGAATGGTGAGGCAGAGCTGTCACCCATGCTCATCATCATCATCTTCATATCAGCCGAAAGACGTCCACTGCTGGACATAGGCCTCCCCCAAGTGTCGCCACAACAACCGATCCTGTGATTCACGCATCCATCGGCTACTGTGCCCGAGTACATGTAACTTTATGTTTGTTTTAACTTGTAAACAACTACTATAAGCATAGCCTTTACACTCGATAGCGGTTCACAACACAAGTGAGCCGGTCTTGGACGTCACACAAAATTAGCGACGCAGTGAACTTTTCGAATTAAACTTAGTTTCATAGAAAGTATGTGTCAAACACTGCAGTCGAAGCCTGTGGGACTCAACTAGTTTATATTTGGTTGATAAGTTTCCGTTTTTTTCGTGGTTAATATTACGGTTTCATGTTCGTAGTGGTGTAAAGAAAAAGAGGAAAAATGTACTCGATACTGCGAATTTTGTGGAAAATTTGGCAGGAAATTCAGTAGTTCCGACTCTTAATCCACGTGTTCTAAATGTTCTTATTTGCTCAAGAGAAAATTCTTAGAACAAGCTGTTTCTTTTGAAGTCTACATTAAGGTACTACTGGTAGGACTGGATTTGATTTATTTTATTTCTCGAAACCTACAGGAAAGACAAGATGCATTACAAAAGATGTTAAACAATCTCAAAAATAACGGCATTGTGAACTTTTAAAATCTTAGTATGATAAACAGAAACAGCACTTTTTGCTTGTGACGTCACTCGCCAGTCACTCCATAGTGAAATTGCGCGACAAGTATCGGACAAATTACTTCAAATTCTCTATTTTTCACAAATCACACACAACAAACAACAACAACAATATCTTTAAATAAGCAGTTAGTCACGTAGATTTTTGATAGTAGTCAAGTACGATATAATAATAATAATAAAGTTTATTCAAAATAATAAGGTACACAATAAATACAGTTCTGCTTAAATCTATGTCAAGTTCACACGTGTTATGTGCCTGAGCTAGGTAATCCTGTGTTTCAGGCGAGAGATATGATGGTACCAATGCTGTTATCCTTTTTTAATTAGGTAGATAGCTTATTCTAACATAATTTGCACTATTAAACGTGTTAAGCAGTGTCTTGTATAGACATTGAATGTAATTCTTAATGAAATTCTCTACTCACAAAATTACTTAAACTATTTTAATTACACTGACGCGGACGGAAAGGTATTCGAAGTCGCTCGAGTCGTACATAAGTGAACACGAAGCACCTGCATGCTACATCGGTGCAATGAGCACTAATCAATACGGCGGGAGGTGGCGAAAAATAACGAATGTTGTATTACTGACGATCGTGTGTTTCCGTACGCCCGCCAGTACTGAGCGCAGAACAATCTAAATGTTTTTACAAATTTTAATGTCGGTTATTTTTTTGCGTTTTTTTTGTGTTTATTAGAAATTTACGCTTTGAAAGGTACACAAAGGCACAAAGGTATAATGTTATTATTATAAGTTAAAAATCAAAAGGTACCTATTTATCATACATGGAAAACCTTAATTAGAACCAATTAAATAAAATAACGTAATTTAATTAAAAAAAAAAACAATATTTTATTACTCAAGAAAATAAAATCAAGTTTTGTTAAAAACGTTTTTTCTGATAATAAACTGGAAATGATTTCCTCATAGATCGCACTTCCCTCTAGATACTCCCACCAAAAAATTCCCACAGTCGCAAACATCAAAAAACACATCTAAAATTCAGGACCATCAAAAATCCGCATTACATTTGCTAACCCTCCGGCGGCGTATGCAGCTACGCTCCGTAATCGACGGCCGGTCGGGGACGTATTGGGCCGTCGCTGAGACGCCGCTGGCTCTCTGTGTTTTTAAAGCTTTCTTCTCCACCGTGGGGGGCGAACCCCACCCGCTCGCCAACAATCGATGGACGGCGTCACGTTAGTGCAGCCCCGATCAAGTGCATACGTGAGGACTTTCTTTGATACGTCTTTGTGCGGACTCGGCAGTGTACGATGGGGTTAATTGTTTAGTTCTTTCTAATTTTGCCAGTTTTGAGGGTGGATGTAGGTGGATATTGCTATCGAAGTTTATGTTACAAACTTGAAGATTCTCGCATAATTTGCTGAGTCTTTTGAAAAACTTATATATCTTGGTATATCTCTATATATATCTTGGTTTTTAACTGATATTCAACAAGTATTTGAGTGTTTTTTATTGTTCAACCTAAATTAATGTCTTAGGATCTAAGCTAAACATAGATACTAGTGTAAAAAAGACTGTAAAAAAAGCTATAGAACAAAGATCTACCTCAACATAATTCAAACGAAAACATTACATAAATTAACCTGCTCCAACAAGTCAATACCATAACCAAAACACCAAACCAAAAACTAATCAAAAACCCGAATTAAAAGTCGGGTCGTTTGGACCACCCCGCAGTACCGGGTTGAGTCTTTGTGAAAATTGTTTACAGTAGCGACTTGAATTTCTTGCGACTTACGTCTGTGGCGGTGATGTGACAACCTGTCACTTACAGGCTGCAGCGCTGTCATGTGAAATGCAGCTTTTATATACAATGCCACTGCTAGATACAGTTTTTGTGCTGGTAAATTAACGGGTTGTTAATTTGCAAGGGAATGAGTTTTGGATTTCTGCTTTTTCAGGGAAAGTTTAGTTTGAGAAAATCTGTGAATGACTAGCTAACACGATCTCTGCTCCCATGGCCTTAGTGGTAGGCTTTTACCTCGCTACCACCTTAGTGGCTGACTTTTATGTTTATATGACCGGTTCTTATGTTTATATGAAATAAAAATAAAGTCGGTTAATAAAAACCCTTATTAATAATCGCGAATAATTCCAAGAAAATATTTCTTCATCATAACTATTATTCCTCAAGCCACATGCAAAAGTTGCAAGACGCAAACTGGACCAACCGGACTTCAAAATTACATCACGCAATATTCTAGCAAGCCTTCCTTATACAAGATTGACATACGTCTCACCTGTGACTCACCCACCAAGTCAATATTGCACAATATTAAACAATCGACATCCACAATTATTTTGGTTATAAAAATCAATGTTGCCAATAAATAATTCATTGGAGAGACAGACGTTATGTCAATAACACGAATGAATATAGTCTCATAAAATGACGGAGTTCTCGTAAATATTCAATTTTTCCGAGCTATAAAGAGCAAACTTTGTCTGATGCTCGCATTTTATCATATTATGAAAACGAATGATTGGTAAACAGCTCACTCATTTGAAGTGACGGTTTTATAATCAATAGCTTTCAGTGCACGGATTTGTATTATGCATTCATATTAAATGGTTTTATTTAAAGATTGGAAAGAGATGTAGGTAGTCCAATGGAGGTTATACCAAGAACCTTTGAATCGTACTCAGAAAAAAGTAAAATTTCTTGATAACTTATTCATTATGTCTTCAACACCCTTGGTTGCCTGTTTTTTTTATGGATGGGAAATCATCAAATGACTTTTTCTGTTCAGAGGTGGAGCAGAAGGGAGTGTCAGACTCTTACTGACTAAAACTAATACGTGTTCCTCCCTTAGCCGTTTGCGTTCTAGGGCCGCGGTGACTTTCGAACAAATTCCGCAACCTTGTCAGGTCTGCAACCCTGGCAGGTTGGTTGACTGGTAGAGGATACCTAAATCCACTTTTATTACTTTTGAGATTCATGAAGTTTAATTAAAAACATCATGATTACAATTTTCACTCTTTAGTTACTACGACCTTTTACCACTTTTAACATTGCCACTACGCATTGTTTATACAAGTAGGCATTTTACATTTTTCTATGCTAACAAAGTTGAATCTAACTTCCCCATCAGCTGCGATCGCATCCAACGATCAATAACAGCACAACAAACTAAGAAGGGCCTTGTCAGTAAGACAGCGCTGAACAATTCAGTCGCGGCTGTCAGGGAGACAGTGCTGAGCACTGATGTGACAGCTAGTGTGGACCGAGTAATAAGAGACGGGGCTGATTAAAAAAAAAATTATAAATATTTAATTAATAACAAAATTGGATGGTCTAAACAATGAGGGTAGACTGGAAAAAGAAAATATGCTGCGTCAACTCCTAGTAATAAGGGAATAGGATTGAAAGAAGATGATGATATTTTTATAATATTAAAAAAAAAAAAATAATGATGGTGATGACTTAAAGTTAAAGAAAGAACGTATAGTAAGTAAAACCCATGAACCGAACTGCTAAAGGTTTTTGTAAAAGCGTTTTTCTTCTATTTTGACTCTCAACAAAATTCAAAAGAATATGACGCGATTGTTACAGTAAAAAGACCGGTCAACCAAACTGCAGACCACAAACAAAATAAACGGTTGTTGGAACTATCTATGTAGAAACCGTCTCACAGTCGTCACCTTCGCGACAGTGCACTGACGTGATAACAGAGTCCTTGTGGCGTGGCCTAAGAACTGAGAGACGACACCGTCACAATATGTGAAGGACTAATGCTTCAAACTAAAGGAACAGATAGTGCCGTAAGAAGTGTCTTGAAACAGTTGAGTCTTGTCCTTGTCGGCTGTGACAGTCTTGTTCTGACGTGATACTACTGACTAGATCGTGTGTGGTGCAAGTTGCACAGAAAACACCAGTAGAAACTAAGCAGAAATTGAAAAGAGACACATGAGATGATTTGGCTTTGCCAGAAAGGCTCGAGAAAGAAATCATTGCTTTGGTTTGCAGATATGAAAATACGGTTTCATAAATAAAAGTTTGAAGTAAAACAACGTGTTATATAAGCAACGATTCAATGTCTAAAGAATCAGCGTACCTACGTTATAGGAAGGAATGGAACAAGAATAGCAGAAATGTAAGTCTTAATTTGGTCTGTCAAGTCACCCAAATCTCTGGCCCCCATTACTTGTGCCCCAAAAGCAAGTCTGGAGTGAAATTTCCAGCGGAGGCGAGTAAACTTGGGGACGTGGCTGCGACAGGGATGCTCGCGTCATCTCGATGCAAGTTGATAATGCAAGCGTGTGCCCGACGGTTGTTTTAACTTCAGGCGCTGAAACTCTCAACTGTCGAGCCGTGATTTCTTGGAACAGGCTTTGATGGCACGTCTCTATTTTCTTGGTTCGTGGAGCTGACAGGGGGGGTTCTGTGTGCGATCTTGCTCGAAAGTTGTTTTTAAAATAATGGTGTTGTTGAAGTTGACGTGGACCTGGGACTGGTTGCGATTGAGCTCAACATAATTTGTTGACTCTCATGTAACATACCATGGTAAACCCTAGACAGATAATTTTCAATTTATTTTCTACCTAAGATGACCACAAGAAACTTAAGGTTTTAAGAGAAAAAAAATAGACGATTTCAGTCAAAATTTTCACTTCACACATCCACATCTCTTCTTTCAAACTTTTAACGACATAAAACTCCATAAATCCAGACCTACAGCGCCATTAAAACTGCACCATAAGAACATAACACGGCGCAATATCCCGAGGATGGCATTGTAAACCCGTCCATCCACCGTTCTTCAGAGGATGGGCTAGAGTACACCCGTGACAGTCATTTAAGACAGTGACGTGACACCCCCACCACCTCGCTCCGCACCCCCCACCCGTTTCTCCCGCCAGATGGATTGATATTGCTGCACCGAGCAGACGTAAGAAGCGATAGCATACGGGAAATAAAAAATATAAAGTACTGTTATAGTTTTGAATTAAATGGGGAATTATGTTTGCACGCTTCGGAATGGGGCTGTATTTCTTTTTGTTTTCGACTTGTATTGTTTGTTATGCTTCTGAATAATGCATTTCTTATTTAGTAATTATTATTCATGTTTAATAGCAGTCGCTGGAATCAAACTATTGATTAGTTCTTGGATTTATATTGTGGAGTTCCTGAAAGCAAGATTCACACAAAGACAATGCAGACAAAGGATAATGAAATAGAAAATATTTACTGATAATTTCTTTATTTTTAGTTTATTTAAATCAGAACTTCTTATGGATTTTATACGTATAATACCATGCAGAGGTTTTTATAGTCTATAGACTTTCAAGCACGTCAAACCATTCACGTAGCTCAACCAATTAGAAAACCGTACCTCTTTTGTAATTATTACAGTTACCAACAATATAATAAAACCACATCAAAAACTGTAGAGCACGCGCCATTAGACAGCTAAAAACATTTCTATTTCGCTACACTTCAAGTTGAAAAATACGGCGATGGACGCAAACGAGACGCCGGCCCGGCGTGATGGCGATCCTGAGACAGTGACGTGACACGGAGAGCCACCCCACCTCCCCACCTGCCACCCCGGGGGGTGCATATTGACCCTCCCCGGATAATAAGGGGGTTATGCACTGAGGAGCGTACAAGTCGAGGCATCTTTTGTACGAATGTATGTTTTTAGAAGTATAACTACTATTAATTTTCTATTGGTGAGTTTTGCGACTTCTGTTATACAGTGAAGTATTGAAGGAAGTTTATTCAAGTTTTCAATTCATTACTGGACCTTTTTGTGATTACGTACTTTAGAGTTTGAATTTTCTGCTTGATTGAAGGCAAGTGAAAAATTTTGAGGGAAAAGATTTTTGTTCATGGACTTTGATTAAAGTATATTATGCTAGAAGTGTCTCAACTTATTACATATTTTATCGTTTTCTTTTCAATCTCATTTACTTCAGTATTTCTAATCAACTTTCATGACAGACTTTCAGAACTGAATAATGATTTGCATTTCGGCTAGAAACCATAATCAGAGCTGAAATTATTATTCAGAAGAAAAACTGAAAACCGGACTGAATTACCCAAAAAATAATAATTCCTTTTCATCACTCGGAAAAACTGAAACTAAATAAAAGTGAGTGGACGCCATGTCAGGACGACAAGAACGGACAAGCCGTCATTTGCACAAAATTAAATACCCCTGAAAGACGGACGGGGGGGCGCGTCCGTGCACCCCTCGGGGGTACAGATGGATTGATATCGCCTCACGATGCAGGTGCACATCTCGGCGCAACGATTTATAAAGTAGTGTCTTATGTTGACTGAACTTTGTGTTGCGTTTTAAATTGTAGATGCTTGGACGTTATTTGATTATTTGAGTGAGTGTGTTGTGGGCAAATGGTGTCGCTTTTATTTTATGAATAGGTTTTAAAATGTACCAGAAGAAATATTATTGTTTGTCTTGATTGGGTTATTATTATTGAGAATCTCAAGGAAGATACACAATATTAATTTAAAGATCCATAATAAACCATGATTTCTACTGATACTATTATTACAAAATAGCACAACTATGTGAAGTTATTACGATACAAAGAATTCAAATAACATGTACATTGAACAAAAAAACTGATTCAAACAAATTCAGCAAACACCAAAACTAAAATTGCGTATAAAATATACTAAAACACAGATCATTCCTACAACAAAAATCATACCAACCAATCTAATTGAATATTGAATGACCTATCGTTCCCATCCCTTTATTACCTCAGATCACGCAGAATGAAATGAATCCGAATGAAAATTCCACTCCAACACAATAAGCTCAACCCTCGATTCATGCAAACAAAAAATACCGAAATTAATAGTCAAAAGTCGGAAAAAACAACATCCCTCTCTTACACGCCATAAAAACGCGACAAAGACACATGTCCCCCCTTATTATCTTCAATTAAGAAACTCCGATAATGTACTGTGACATACGGACGAAATGTCCAAACAACGTG
The DNA here is from genome assembly GCA_947386135.1 of Melanchra persicariae. Classification (NCBI taxonomy): domain Eukaryota; kingdom Metazoa; phylum Arthropoda; class Insecta; order Lepidoptera; family Noctuidae; genus Melanchra; species Melanchra persicariae. The sequence goes on along the minus strand of OX376649.1, from coordinate 1,442,394 downwards.
GACCTGCCAACACATAACACAACTTCACAATTAGGGTTCAGGTTGAATAAGTCTTTTGCATAAAAAATTGATGGTACACTTTATTTAGTTTAATTTCAACCCTATTCCGCCGTGACAAAAGTTATAGTGGCGGCAAGAGGAAAGTTGTCGTTGAGTTGGCCGTGAGTGATGACCGGTGGACGCTGAGTGATGGGCCCCTGTAACACGTGATTAGTGGATACTGCTCGCTCCCGTAATCTGGGATAATGAGTTGTGATGGTAATCATTCTGTGGTCATGGAGTGAATGACAGATGTCATTATTTGTCTTTTTTCGCAGAGTTACCATAGACTATGTAATTATGTCAACAGTTTTTCTCGTGGGGAATATAGAACAGGATAGAACAATGTCTTAGCAAGTTACGGACATTGTACGTAGGCGTCCATTGATTGATTAGTCAGTACTTCGTCGGGCGTCCGGTGTACAAAAGGGGCACTGAGAAGTGTCTGCTTTACAGGTCTTGTGTACAGAGGCCTGTCAAAAGGAAACATCCAATAGGCTGTGAAACCTTCGATTTTGATGAAAATTGCTTTTTACTGAATGAAAATGTTTTCAGGCCTGATGTTAATAGCGTTCTTTCAAAGGGCTTGCACACCTCAAGTCGTCGCTGGTGACGTCATTAGATTGTATTACACAGACTGGACAGTTAGGCACTTTTGGACCAAAGTAAACTATTCTCAAAAGTATATAATTGGTTGTTTGTTGTTATAAAAACGGTAGGATTTTGAATTTTTTGGCATAAAATTGAAAATCCTTCAAAACCAACATGAATGCAATAAATTTCAAAAAGCGTAAACACACGTCCCTTCAGCACCGCTAGAACTTCACTCAAACGAGTCAATACATAGGATTTGATCACAAAGCTGTCAGTTGCAAATATTATAGACACTCCACCGGAAGCGAGACTCAGCTGTCAGTGTCATGCGATTGTGTCACTTCCTGTCGCGAGAGGCGATCTGACGAGGACGCATGTCGTTCGGTTTTTAATTCAGGAGTATGTTTTGTGTGAGGCAGTATTAGAGAATCCGGGTTGAAGTATGTTCTGTCTATTGGTGATTCTAGGCTCAAGACAAAGCGTCACGGTATCAGTGATACAAATTGTTGGACAGTCAGTGCTTGACAATGATTATCGCTGAGTAAATGTCATTTAAATGTTGTGGCGACATTTAGGGGAGGCCTATGTCCAGCAGTAGACGTCTTTCGGCTGATATAATGATGATGATGATGATGAAATGTCACTTTGTCTAAAGCCTATACAGGGTGTTCCAGAAGCAAGTGATCATATTTAAGGGTGTTGTTCTGTATCTGTTAGACAATTAGGAAAAAATAAAAAATGTAGTTTTTTTAAAACCCGACTGCGGAAATGGTTTAAAAGTTAATAAAAACTCAGTTTTCAAGCTGTGTTATGTAGTTAGTGGTGTTTATTGTAGTTCAATCACAGATTTGATGCCACTGACTGCATCAAACTACAAGTATTTTTTTTTACGTTTAGTCGTTTTTCAAGGTCGGTTTTTTTTTTTAAAGTCAACATTTTTTTATGATGATATTGTTTCTTTACACCACCCTTAAATACGACCATGCACTTCTGGAACACACTGTATACTACTACGAAATCAAAGGCGGTGTTAACATTCAGTTGACTGTACAAGACCGAACTCACACCACAGTTTTGTATGTCATAAGAAAACAGGTCTTTACTGTGCCAAAGCCGTCATATATCCTTGCTCGGGCAGAGCGATAGTCTTTATCTGTAACTAATGCTTAGGTCCATATTCCAAAACGTTAACTCCAACTCAACTCGGACTCAAACTCCAACATGAGCACGAAAGTGTCAATAAAATCTTGTCTAATTGACGTTTTCTTTTTTTCCTACTCCTCCGCTGTTATTTTCTGATTAATTTCGTTGCGGGATCCAAGACAGTTGAATCATTTCTCTGGGACTCGTTGAGCTTCATTGACTCGGCGTTTTTACTGGTGTTTCCCAATGTTGATTCTGGCTTTCAGAAGTTGCAGTGGCTTGGAAATGTGGTGTGGTGAGCTTGACGTTTTCATACTCGAGAGATGGGTAAACAAATGTAAAAACTTCAATCAAGATCCGATAGATGGAGTTGAACTTCGAGTTGAGTTGGAGTTTACGTTTTGGAATATGGGCCTTAAGGTATGTGTATAATTTTAATTTCGACACAGAATTGTCGTATCAGAATCAAATTGTTTTTTTTCTTCGCCAATTAAGGAGATCAGAAAAAAATCCAATACAACCACCGTCATCGCACATATCCTCAACAAAATCATTCTCAAGTTAATATAAATCCCGATACACATCGGTACCGATAATTCTGCCGGTACCGTAACGCCGCTAGCTACATGGCACCACGTGCGTCCGGGGCGGACCGGGACGAACCGTACACGGTTCACCTGTCCTAATATATTTCAGTGTGTTGTTACCTTTACATATATCTCCACGGGTGTACCGCTACTATTACATCTGGCTGGTGAATGCAGATGTTTGGTGCAGAACTTGGGTCACTTCAAAGTCTGTTTTTAAGCTAAGAAAATTTGCTGTAACCTGATTGAGCCAGAGTATTGGGAAAATAATATAACACGACTGATTTACTTGTAGAGTAAGTAAGTAATTTATTTCGAAATGAACCGGACAAAAATTCAGACTAAAGGCTTATGTACTGCTACCTCAAGAAAAACCCAGCATGCATGAATCCAAATAAAATCAGTGATTCGTAACCCGCCTAGACTTCTCCCAATGTATGTCAGGGTCGACTCCCAGTACAATGCGACTGAATACCAGTATTTTCCATAGAGCGACTGCTTCTTTGAACTCCAGTACCTACCCAGTAACCAAAAAAACTGAATGGGAATAATCTTACAATGGAAATGCTGCTTAGTGTCAGCAGCATTTTTTTCGTAAGACATAATTTTGCATAAATGATATAATTTTCGTTTAAAATCCTTAGCCGTGAAAGTACACGACAGTTTGAGTACCTTACCTACCTAATTTTTCCTTGCTACGAACTTATGACCTTACGGTCAATAGTCGTTCACCATCAATGATACCAACATAAACAGAGAATACCGACACATGTCTACCAACTTAACAACACGACTTTTCCCCCTCAAATCAAGACCCCCTTTTTTGTCACAAGGTGGCTTGCTCCCATTAATTCTTTTTGTCTCCCACTGCAATTCTTTTTTCTTTTTTAAACAAAAACCAACCTTCATTTGCTACAACACGCGAGCTTTACATATCAACGCGCCGTCCCTGAGTTTATTTTTTTCCCTCAGTGTTTGTAGACGCTAGGGGGTTAAGATTACTGGGAAGGTAATGAAAGGATGTGGAAATTAGATAGTGGTCCTGTAATGAGATAAGTAGATGTATTAGTGGGTGGGGATTTTAATAAGAAAGTAGAAAGTTGGTTTAAGGAACTGTACGATGAAGGAGTGGAGAGTTTAGAGTTGTGAGTTGGAAGCTCACTTGAATTATGACCATTTGACAACAATCAGTCCCCCGTGTGCTAACGTCATTTTGATTTCTCTGTGAGTGGGACGCTGCTATACATGACGAATAGTACTATCCCTTTTTGTCATGTTATTTAGGATGACAATGACAAGTGATTGAGCTTATTTATTTATTTATTTACTTATTTATGTACACACAATAAACTTAAAAAAGAAAATTCTATACAGATAAAAGAGCACAAAGGTACTGCTTATTTCAAAAGAAATTTCTTCCAGCAGACCTGCGATAGAAAAGTGGGATTAGAAAAGTAGACACAGTGTGTGAAAGGGCAGAAACGGAAACTTAAAATAGACTATACTAACTTAACTAAAACATATTATTATCTATTAATAAATATAAATCAAACTACAATAAACATACAAACAAATATACTTACATAAATAAATAATTATAATAAAATAATACATATCTATGAGCTTTGTACCTAATTGTATGTTAACCAGCATTTCTGTCGTACTCTGAAGGTTTCGAAACACAGTGATTTAGGGCATCAAAACCTGCCAAGTTTAAGCATAGCTTTTTGAAGTTGTACATGGTGTTTTTGAGTTGAAAACATCCTTATGGCGTAAAAATTGGCATCAGAAAGTGAGCAAGTATGGTGTGCTTGCCGATCTCATGCCTCGTTCATTCGAAAAGTAACCTTTGCTTGTGAAACTCTTTCAAGCCAATATAATTATAAATTCCGTAAAAAAACCACCCAGCACACGAGACGAGATAAACACTCGCTAAGTACTTGCATAATAATTAACCCAAACACACACTCATTAGCTTTCTTTGTTCAGAGCATAAAGGCGTGTTCACAAAAGCGAACGGATAATATTTTTTGGGCTGAGTGCATACAGGATCACATCGCGCCTTTACAATCGCCCGACTGACGTCCGCAGACTTGCTCCGCCGCAACGGGGTGGGGATGCGGTGATGAGCGGACGCGAGAGCGATTTAAGAGAAGAGGTAAGTTGATTAAAAAATATGGTTGGTAGATATGATGCATTAAGACATTTGATAAAAAGAATGACTAAGTCGCTAAGTCCGCCATTTTATTTTTGTGCATGAAGTTTAAATAAGTAAAGCGGTAGAACACATAAGTTCTGATCAAATTCGAAATTCTTTAATTGTCTGGGTAGGTACTTGTCATAGTAGTAAAAAGACATAACCGCCAGCAAGGTTGGTTGGTAACACGGTGTGTGTTGACAGTACAGAATGCGTACATACTTATGCGGCATAGAAAGTAAATAGTCTGAAATGATTGTTCCGGCATGAAAGACCCGCTGGCTGCTGACGCTTGCAATGCATCAGCGATAACTATTGTAGAAAATTATAACAGATATATTCTCACTTTATGTACCACCTCTTGTTTACTTGTCAATTATCTCTTAATTTCGTAAAAAAAGCAACAAGATTTAAAAAAAAACTAAATCTTCTAGATTTAATTATAGACAGTAAGAAACCGGGACAGTTAAATTTTGTAAAAAAAGAAGTCGCTCTCGCTACCTCCCATCACACAACCACCTCCCTTAATTCGGCAACACATAAGCAATTTCCCGCTAGCGAAATAAGCGAATTAAAATCGCCTCAAAGCAACTTGTAGCAAAGAAACGCCTGCATACGTCGAGTGGTTTATTTTTAGCTATTTACCCCTCGGGGGGTGACTGACGAACGGTCAGCCTTTGAACGCACTTGTTTAGGGTTGTAATTTTTAATTTTAGAGTTGTCTTTTGAGTACCTGCATCTAGTTGGATTGTGCACGGGGGTGGCGTTTTTTAGATGTGTTAGTGTTTATTTTGTTTTCTGCTTTTGACTTAGTTGTGACTTTTTAAATTACTGATAAGAATGCGATTATTTTATGGTATTGTACTAAAGGTGCAATTTTATCGTGTATTTTTAGTAACTGAACTGTCAGTGGTTCTAGAGTGACGTCATATTGGCGATAACGATTGCTGATTGTCAAAAAGCACATGGGTTGAAGCAGATATTTTTTTGCAGATTTTTACAATTTTGTAGGTATGATTAATGTATAAGTCATCGGAAAATGCAAACGCCGTAAGATTGTAAAATATCGCATGAAATTTTAAACAATTTTTCTTAATAAGACACGGATGTATTGAAAACCATTGAATTTAGATGGAACTTGTAAACAAAACGATTTTTCATAATGCATCGAGAAATCTAATAAAGATTTAAGTATTATAATATTACGGACTCTGTAATTTTCCGGTGATATATAAATACGTCAATAGGCTCCGTGTTAAACCGCAAACGGACTACCTTGGCGGAACTATAAGGGTTCCCGTTGCTTTACTATAAAACCCTTAAAAACTGTCGTCATATTTAGCCTTATTTTACATGTACTGGAACCATCTCCCAAAGAAAAGTTAGTTCGTAAAAATGTCATGTGTGTGTAATTTTACCGGACATTACATCACTCAACTTAGCCACTTTTACGTAAACTTCTATCGACCGTAACATTCCTATTTCATTAACTTTAATTATTACATCCGCCATTACGATTAAGAAAACCTCATTGGTCGATTTTTCACATAACTTCATCAATCAATATTTTAATTATAAGTAGGTACGATGCTGTAATCACAGGAAAACATAGTACACATATAAGATACTTGTTTTGCATTAGTAATCATCAGTAATTAAAAACTACATTCATTACATTTCACATCGTATTGGGGACGGTAACTACTAGGCATGCGTGCTCTATAGTCAACCACATCCAGCTTTCCATCAAGTAAGAGTGTGCTCGAACTCGAGCCAATCAACTTTGTGCCCAATGAACACATTTCAAAATTTATTTACCTATTTACGTAACATGTCCGTGTTTCGGACACAGTAGTTCATAATGTGTACCAAATCTCAACTGATTCGATCCAGTAGGTTCAGAGAAAATTAGCTGTGACAGACGGACAGACACATACACGAGTGATCATGTCAGGGTTCTGTTTTCCATTAGGACGTTTGGAACCCCAAAAACTGTGAGAACTTTTCTGATTGAATGCGGCGTTTTAAAGAATCGAATGTTCTTTTCGATTTTCAGCTGTTTTACTAATTAAGAATTCCTTTCGTGATAGGTTATGGTTTCATGCAGTGATTGCACTCTGTGTGAGGATTTTATAGCACGTAAGCCTTTGAAAAGCAACCATAATTCTTAGAACTTCAAGGGGGAAACTACCTAGAGTTTTTCTAGCTATGCTTGTATCAGCTTTCGGTAAATCTAGATGCAACTGAATATAAATATTTTACAAAATCTATCATTCATCAGAACAGATGGCCGATGGGGCCGAAAAGTTCTGGAGTGGTGACCGCGTACTGGAAGACGCAGCGTTAGAAGGGTCGCTGGTAGCCGATGGATGCGAGACGCACAGGAACGGTTGTTGTGGCGACACTTGGGGGAGGCCTACGTCCAGTAGTGGACGTCTTTCGGCTGAGATGATGATGATGATAATCATGAATTGACTGCAAGTATGATGTTCACAACCCAGTTACTGAGTATTAAGATACTCCTTGACAAGTCTGAGCTTCTGACTTGACGGCTTTAAAATAATCTACTTACATGCAAATCATTTGACCATCCACTTAGCGTTCATTTAAACTCCTTTGAAAACGGACCATTCTACAATCCCTAATCAAATTCGTACAGTCCACAACAAAAGTACATTGTAAAAAGACGAGTGGCTCATTAAGTACAATCGTTAATTGCGCAGTCAAATCGAACGCTACCTAACTTCATTACATTCTTTCGTTAATACGACATCGGATGGCTCCGTCCGGCCCGGGCGGCGAGTTATGCAATGAGCACCCTACCATTCCGGTCACGTGCGAAACGGACCGGGGGCTGCTAATTAAAAATCGAAGGATTTTTGTTACTAACTGTACTTGTTAGGTATCTGAGAAAGTATCGATAGATTCGAGTTTTTTGTTGATCGCGATAACTCCAGATATGGCGAGGCCCTAAAACGGAAGCGTGTCCGGGTTTTGTGAACGGTAGCATTTATAGATAACTGTAGCCTTGGGTGAAATAGGTTCTTGTTATTTTTGGAGATTTTCGAGATACGAGAATAGATATGAATTTTTTCGAGTTTGATGACGTTTGCTGATATTGGGTGGAGATGTTAAAGATACGCTTTTCTTTATTTTTTTAAGGAAGTTTTTCGTAAGGATGGGTGTTCCTGTATAAAACAAACACAGCCTTTCGCGTAAAGGTTTTTTTTGTTTTATTGCAATAAATATCTGCCTATGAGTAAGTACACTGATGATCTCACAATTCAATCTACAAGGTTCATAGAATCAGAACCGCTTTCGCTCATGAATTATACCCGATATTCTAAGTGCCTGCTCGTTTTCAATCGACCTTTGAACCTGAACCTATAATATTGTAACAAAGTAAAGAATACTTGATTAACTATATCCAGACAAAGTATAAAGGAGAGACTTCAGTATTTTCCCAAATGCCGCAGCATCACAATTTCACTTACTCGACGTTTCTACCTCGCAGGTCAACACGAAAATTTTGTCCAATTTAAAACAAAAAACGACACATTCCTGAAAGCACCTACGCGAAAAAAATATAAATAAAATATATACTCAAGTCAACGTCCTACATACAACAACTTGTACGTACTTCTTTACTATTACAGCCCCCCTCCCCCCGCCCCACCTTACACTCCGGATCTCATGCTTACAAACTGTCGCATTACCGGTCCATCCTTGCCGACAATACCCTGACAGTCCTCCTCAAAACTCAACTCTATCACCCCGCAATAAGGACTACATGTCGCAAAAATGTGACTGCGGAACGCAAACGAGAAAACTTGTCAATGCAAATTGAACTATATATTCAGAAGCTAAGGTTGAAGTTTGTCTGTAGTGCATTCGGTATGGTAATGATAATTCTAAGCAAATGCCATAAGGAAATAAGCTGAGTGGTTCCTTTTGGAATTGTTTACTTGAGAAGATTTCGTTTGGGTAAACAAAAGGTGGACGATGACCATGGGGTGGTGACACATCGCAGGCTTTAGTGGTCACATTACCAGGCTGGCAATTGATCGGAGACAGGTTGCTTATTTATAGACAGCTGACTGTATGAAAACCAACAAAACAGATGAAGAAACATGCGAATTTCAAAAGATCTGTTTTATTCCACGTTACTAGAATCTTCATGACGTTACCAACCCTAGTTTGAATTTTATCAGATAGGTCTGCTGCAATGCTTCTTTATTCATCATAATTACTCCATAACCTGTGGATCGCTGTACAGTTAAAGTTATCAAGCCTTGATGACAATTCTTGATATTGGTAATACTGCAGTTCTCATAATGCAGACACCCAGCCTGTTATTACCAAGAACAACAGTAACTGATAATAAAGTCATCTATTCCACAATTCCATTAAATCAAACGACAACTTACACCACCAGCACAATGTGACTACAACAATATTCAGTAACGATAATCCACTTACACCAGCTACCGTCTAACTGCCAGCAGCAGCAGCTACTGCAAGAACCAGTTAAGACTCCAAAACTGTCAATATTTACAAGGTTATCAACACAAACTATCGAATAAAGAAACCGAGGCAATCATTGTAATCGGCCGGTTACAAGACAATGCACTACCACAATAGAGGGCCATTCTGCCAGCGCTCAGTGCTAGCGACCAATCGCGTTGAGTGAAAACTGCCATAAACGGCGCTGAATAGCCCTGCCAGATCAGTGCGGAGACGCGGAAGTAGGTAAAAAGGTTTTGCATCAGTGAGGCTTTGGAATGGCTACTGAATTGTAAAGCCGGTAGTCGGTCTGATAAGGATGTTACAACTGCAACAACAATTGCAAAGGAGTCGTTTTAGTATTGTCAAGTTGTTCTGGTGTAGTAGCAGATGCCGTATCTGATAAACTTCAGATACCACTATACAATAAGCAGTTACTTATGAACAAACAACTTGTCCTAGATTCCTATTTCAAACCAAAATGAAACTTAATGAAAAATCTATAACAAAACAATACCTTTACACAATTTATTTTAAACCCCCATTAAAGTAATTCAAACAGCAATCTCGCAACTAATTCAATAAACAAGCCAGCCATAACCTGAGAAACAGGACAAACATCAAAATTTAAAATCGCTTTCACAGAAATTGAGGATAAGAGAAACAGTACAATGTGACTCTTAGCAGTAACTTATTATAGACAATTTCCTACGTTTGTACGCGACCAATCGGCCTGAGTGAGAACCGCTATAAACGGAAACAGTTACGGAACGGAATTATGGAATAAGGGACTCTTTGGACCGAGGCTCTGGATCGGGACGGTGACGTCTTTGGCTACCGCTAGTGTGCCGAATAATCTGGGAGACTTGGCATAATTGTGTTTTAGAAAAGGTCCATTTATATTGAAAGATTGTCCATTCACATCCACGTTATCATTAGTCTTGATACCACAGCGGATATGTCTATTGAGAAACATAATTCTGTAAGTTATGGTATTACTCATAATCCTCCTGGCCTAAACCCAATTTATTTGGGGTCGGTTCAGTATGTCTTCTTCTTCCGTACATCTAGATTTTAACATAGTCACCTTCTGTCTAGGAATATCATCATTCACACAATCCGTCGTATAGTTTCCTTTGTTTTATCATCTTCGTGGTTATAAAAAATCTGTCAAAAGTTGAAAGTAGTGAACTCTGTAGGCACTATTCCAACGCTATTATATTACTCACTTTTCATTTATAGCTCTCCATTCTCATCTTTAATTTCATTAGAAAGATTCTCTGTTACATCAAAACGATCTTCATCTCGTCGGCGGTATCAAGTCCATCATCCTTCTTTTTCCATACATTTCCCTTCACCAACATTTCGACACTCAACTCATTTCTAGGCATATCATCTTTTCTACATTCCAATCACGGTTTCTTTGCTCTTCTGCCCCTACAACCAGCGTTACCTAGTGCATGACCAAGAGAAAATGTAATAATTTTAATCACTACCATCCTTACTCCTAAAACAACGGTACCTCTACATTTCCTGATCTGCATTATTACTACAATACTGTTCTAAAACCTCTCTAACTTCACCTTAACCATCCTTTAATTGGTACTGGGCCAGCTAATGTTGATAGGTAAAATACGACCGTCGCATCTGTGTGAGTGCGTTGTTTATTCTTTGGTCGCTTTTGGAATTTACGTCCTATTGTTTTCGAGAAATGTTTTAGGTATCGAGGAGGTCAGTGACTTGACTTTGATGCACTAGTTAAGTATATATAGGGTTTTAGTTTGATGATATGGTTGAGGTTTCGGAGATTAAATTCAATTGATTGGTCTGGAAAGAGGACTGATCTGCTTCTGGAGACAGGTTGGCTGGTTTGAATGACGGAAGACATTGCTCACGCAAAATGGTCCACAGCAGGACAAAGTGCGCAAACCATACTCAATAGATACGAGTAGATAGATAGATTGGTATGAAAGTGTGTACATTTCTTGGCTCTTGGCGTTCTTAGGCTAAATTCTATGAGATTTACCATTAGTTCATAGTTTTATCTAATATTCCCGTAGTTCCATTTCAATCATTGAACCGATTACAGAATATTTTTCACTATCGGAAAAATCTACAGTTTTCTGTTGGCTAGGCCATATACCTATACAAACGTAGCTTATGGGAAAATGCAGCTGTTTTATAATTTTAGACATGTTTATATTCAATCGGGAAAGTCGTTTTTCCTTATGCTTCCACAAACAAAACTTTCTCTCATATTCTAGGCATGGTAAGTACAGAAGAAATACCTAGAAATTCTAGCTGTCCAATCTTAGTAAGGTATGAAAGCCTTTCACATTATTATTCAAAGACTTGTAACTTGATATTATTTCCACAACACTTTTTTCCGGGATTTTCTGGGCTCTGATTTATTTCTCAGAACTTAGACATACACATTATTATTTAAATTATTATGATAATCCTATTATTATTAGTAGCCCTTACTGTCCCACTGCTGGGCAAAGTACTCATACTATTATTAAAATAAGAAAGTAAGTTTGGTTGTTAAGCTATCACGCCTATGCGAGCCATATACGTTCAAGTAATTCGATCAAACAGGCTGATTCAAACTGTTTGATCAAATAGAAATACGAAATTTTGTGTTTGAGGACTCATTTTTCATCAAATTTTCCCTAAGACATTCATGCCTATTTGATAAAATACAAATAAAATACTGGTATTCAGCTGCATCCAGTTTGACTGGGCGCCGACCCCAACAAAGTTGGGAAACAGGCTAGGCAGATGATGATTCATGCCTATTTGTCGAACCAATTTAATGAATTTTGGCACAAAGATGGATGGAAGGACCCCTGGAGACGGATCATAGGCTTCCTTAACGCGAGCAAAGCTAGTATTGATCAATATTAGGTATTTTTTTCCAGTGCGCGAACTTTAAGAATCACTTCTGCCCATGTAAATGAACAACTTTCCCCAAGAAAACCATAGTCAATTCTTTAAAAATAAATGTGAACTTCCCATACAAAATTGTCATCAACTGATCACAATTTGTATGGGAGACTCAATTTTTTTTTAGGAATTGTCTATGGGTTTGTTGTTGTGTTTTTTAAAGTTTGCGCACTGGAAAAAAGCTTACCAAGTATAATTATAAGCTTCTTGTATAAACTAACATAACGTTAAGTTCTAATGTATGCACATACTAATTAAACATTTCGAACTTTCCACGATAATTAAATCGATACCTACCAATTTCAAAATTATCATGTACCTGCTTCTTATTCGAAATCGATTATGAGAAAATTCTTATATCGATATCATGGTGGACAAATTATGTTAATAGAGGGGGTATCTTCAATCTACAAGACGTTAATGGGTAGACAGACATGGAGGCTGTTGGCTATAAAGATATCAATCAAGCTGAAGTTAGGGACATTTTGTTGTTATTTCAAATGGTCTTGTATCATTAAATTAGCATCGGAATGGTACCAGCGCATTCCCATAAGATCACGGTATCAGAATACTGTGTGTGTGGTGCAAGGTAGGAGCGATGTTCCTATTGGATTTTATTTGATGATCAGAAAATTTATCATCCTATTTTGTCAGTGTCTCAATTGTTTACAAATAGGTTCTTGAAAGTTAAAATTTGATGACCAGATTACGAGACAGTCTTGATAACGAATGCAAAGAAAATGCTTGAAAGTATGAGAAGAATTTATATTTATGCGTATCCAATACCTACAATAAGAAGGTAGAACCAGAAAAGACAAACGAGAAACAAATAATTATTTTTGCCATCCTTTGAGGTAGTCATACAATGACAACACGGTTGGCACAATGGTTGAGCGATTGATTGCTGCGCTGCGTGTCGCGGGTTCGATTTTCGCACGGAATTAATATTTTTATGGCCTACAGATAGTCGTTCCGGGTCTAGCTGTTTGTGAATGTGAGTTTATATGTTTCTAAACGCACCCACGATACAGGAGAAATTCCTAGTGTGGGGAAACGTTTAAAAAATAAATCGATTAGAGATCCAATTTAAAACAATTTTATTTTTGCCTAATCACCCACAATAATACCCATTCTCTTTTTTTCAAATCGCTACCTCTCCTAACTTGCACCGCGTCTCTCAATGACCTCTCTATAAATGCACTGGGAACTGAGTACAGATTACTTCTAACACACAATACCAGCTAAGGAAAGCTACTGCACTTCCAAGCTTATAGGAATCAATCGACGGACAACTGATGCCAGTCGTATCGCTTGTAATTACTGAATAGTAATTAATATTTAGCGCAATCGCAGGATATGATGTACATTCACTGTTTTTCCCACGGTACTGGGTAGAAACTGAGGTGATAATGTGCTCCATCTTAGGTCACATCATTGCTTACCATCAGGTGAGATAGTGGTCAAACGCGTGCCTATACCAATAGTAAAAAAGGGTTTATTGTCGTGCTTAGAATAAAATCCAGTGTTAAACATTTTATACAGAGAATAATATAAATACGCGACATTTAGTGGAAATGTGAAATTCGATGGGAAACTTTGGTGTCGACTTGTATGTTTTCAAACAGCTTTAGACAGATAAATGTAAATATGAATTAGGTAGTCAATATCCAAGGCTAATGGTTAACACTTTTTTTACTTGCGAGACCTAGATTATTGCTACAAACTAAATGGCAAAAATAGTACGGGCTTCATGTTTGTCAATGCTGAGTTTAAGACAAATAATTTTCAGCGTACAGCTTACGAATATTTCACTCCATTTACAAGAAAACATAATGTATCTACAATTTCATACTTTCTACGAGATCTTAGAAAGTAAATGACACCCCATTACAAATCCAATCAAAGCAATACCGATGATATGATTCATTCAGACACGAAGTCCATAACTTGTGCACTAAACGACTTCGACTTCTATCAATATAAGTAAGTAGCTACCTCTAGACGAACTACCAAACTAATCACGAGTAAAATTAAAATGATTCACGAATAAAACGACTTGTGCATGGCGTATGCCAGAGGTGCTCAACCTTTGGGAGAGCGATATAGAATATATCATAGATGATAGAATAGATGACTTTGACGAATTATAACGGCTAAGCTATTCACATTATTTACCTTTTGAAGCTTAAGTGTCTCCCTAATACCTCATCGGTGATATCAGCGATGCGATTCTTTGGTGATGTGAGCTGTCAATCCAAGCAAACAAGATGGAATGATGGCTCACCTCATGCTCACTTCACTTAAGTGTACAAGGTAACATGTTGAAAGAATTGACTTGCAGCACCTATACTTATCAGAGAACCTGCGTTTCCAGGAATACGATAAAAAGTTCAGGGGAAAGAAAGATATAATGATTTTTCACTTTCTATAGAAAACTTTAAAATCACTATCTTTTCTCTTGAACTCTTTTTTTTTAATTTTCTACTAATTATTTAGACCTGGATATGTAGCGTATGCATACTAAGTTTCATTAAAATCGGTTCATTCATATCGAAAAATAAGGACTTGAAAGTTTGTATGAAATGCCGTACCGCGTTAACGCTCTTAACGTAATTATGTGCCTTTGCCTGGCTTAGTTTCGAAATGGAGATATTAAGTTTGACTTGACCATAGAGACACGTGAAAAAGTTTTGTCATACGACACAAGCTAATCCAAAGCTAATTCAATCTTTTGAAGAAGAACAAACTCTCACCTGTCATTCGCAAGATGCAGTAACTGCAACTGAATATGACGGTTGGTGCGCGTAACACAAAGAACACAAAAAGGTTGACTACCACTGGTATACAGGGTGGGGTCGTCAGTCCCCATAAATCGTACAGACATACAGAAATGATATTTTGTTATTTAAAGGCGCTAGTTAATTTCACATTGGACGATAAATCACTCTTTTAATGGGTATCTGTTGAAAAAATAACTCCAGCGTTCTTACTATTTTGTTAATGAGAATTTTTTTTCGTTTCTTATTATGGAGATATCATCATGTTTTTTAAGTTGAGGGATAGCAAAAACTGCCTGAACGTTGGAACAGCCATCATGTTATTGGCTTTTAGGTCTCAAGATGGCAGTCACGTATCGTACTTGTTTCAGAATAACTTGATGTGATACAAGCCTAGCAGTCAAGCCATGAAAACGGGCATTATATCTGACCAAGACTGAAAAAATAGTCTCATGTTACTTATGAGTGTCTTATTGGTATTTATTTTAAAACTATCTACAGTACAACTATTTTCGTATTGTCCCTCGGCAATAATCGCATTTCCGAAAACAAACGAATGATAATTTCTATGTCCATCAATCATTAGATTTATCGTGTATAAACATTTGAATTAAGAACTATATACTGTATTGTTAATATAGTTCACACGGAAATCAAAACAAAATAACAATAAAGTACTTAGTTCTGAATTCAAATTATTAAACAAGATAAATCTAATAATAGTTGTACTGTACTTCTTTTGTAAGACTGTAAATACTATGTTGGTGAATTTGCATATAACGCAGTGATCTTCAATCTCTAAATACATTGTTGAATTTTCTTCCATGACCTACACTATACCTTTTTCCTCATTGAACTCATAAACTTGGTTATCTTCAAGAGTATGAACTATAAATCTTTGATGTGCAGGTAAAGCAATTAACTGACTTTGTATCAAACGTGTCATGGTTCTCGGTTTTATGACAGAACTAGAGGTTAATGTGGTTAACGCAGTTTTGTAGGTTTATGGGTTTTTAGAAAAGCTACACAGTTGGTTGGAATGTTTCTGAGAAATTAAAGAAACCGTCATGGACAGACAAAAACAGTGTGTTTTCCCCAATTTTGGTAACTTGTCAAAACTGTCGAAGAAACTGCTGTAGAATCATGTAGTTTGATTTACGTATGTTCAAAATAAGTAAGATTTATGCTTTAGAAAATGCAGTTTTTGTAACAGCTCCTACACGGACAGAAACTAGTCCAAATTTACATGTTTTCTCAACACAAAACCGAATTATCTATGACAAAACTAAAAACTCGACTGATTGTGTTTGAATGTTGCCAATAATGCCGAAATTTTATGTTTTGAAGTTTGGACACAGAGAACTATTACCTTGTAATTATTATTGTTCTACCTTTTTTACCTTTGTACACAAATAAACGTATTTGATTTGAATTAATGTGATAGCGCAGGCTGATTTGAAATAAGTGTGTATGCCTTCCATAACCAAACAACCATAAACAAATCTAAAATTTGACTTTTAACAACAAAACATATTTCTAAATATAACCCTAAATCTTGTGCTGTTCCCATAAATTCACAGAGCACAAACCCCGGGGCTGTCAGTCCGTCTGTGTGGAGCGTAACTCAGGAACTGGCCAGTCTTTGTTTTATCAAGATCTGCCATCGCCTGACGCGCAATGGCGCTATGAAAGATTGGAGATACAAAGATCCACTTTCAATATAAATCTTCTAGTATCAGTTGCACGTCAGTTTTGCTTGATATATCGTGATGAAGGTTTGGTATTTTGTTTTCGTACTGAGTTTCATCAGGCTAGCTGATTCGTTCGAGGCACTTGGAATATATCTGTGGTTGACCAATACCTAGTTGGTTTGAGAGGAATGGTATTACTGCTATTGTTATAGCTTGCAACATAGTCTTGCAGCCTTGAGCGTGCCTGAAATATTGACAGCCTTATCAAAAATTAGGCTTTGACATTTCAACGTGGCGATGAACTAAACAGTACTATCATGATTCAAACACACATACATAAATGCTCGGCTTTTTCCATGGGGGTATCTGAATGCATCCTAGCTATGATCGTTACTCACATTTACTCAATACTAGATTCTCCCTGTGGCTCTGCCCGCGTGGATGTCGGTTATCGCGTAAAAAAGTAACCTATGTCCGTTTCCATATCCCGGGCTATTTCATGACGATCCTTTTTAACGTGTAAGCGTAACAGACAGATGATGATGAAGATTTCTGATAGAGACAATTCTTGTCTGTCTTTCATTTCTTGGCTTTTAGAGTCTGTTTCAAGAATTCATACGATATCATTTGCCTGAATTGTGTCCTATTTTTGTCGAAATATACGAGACAAAAACTGTTCTTCCACGAAGCTGACCATAACACTAACTTCTTCACCTCCTAAATCAGCGCAAACTATCTTAAACACATATAACTCCTAAACCATTTTATACGTTCCCTTACCAATAAAATTTAAATACAACTATCGTAAATCGGCAACTGATTAATACGCTGACATACGTATAAAATACTTGGTATAATCAAAACAAAAGAATCAGTTCATCAGCACTATAAATTGATGGGGGAACAGTCGCAATCGAGAAGGAGTCGCCAACTTGTGGCTGGTTTTAAAAAGGATAACTTTAAAAAAAGATTCAGTGTACTTTAACATTTGTGTCACTTAGCCTCATATAATGTAGAATCAGCAGTTTACAATCACTAGAAACACAAGCATGAAAGTTGAGGTGTACGTTGATTGAGCTTTCATCATCATATCAGCCGAAAAACGTCCACTGCTGGACATAGGCCTCCCCCAAGCGTCGCCACAACAACCGCTCCTGTGCGTCTCGCATTCATGGCTACCAGCGACCCTTCCAACGCTGCGTTTTCCGGTACGCAGTCGCCACTCCAGAACTTTTCGACCCCATCGACCATCTGTTTTGCGAGCAATGTGCCCTGCCCACTGACGCTTCAGTGTGGCGATCCTTCGGTTGAGCTTTTATAGGTAAAAAATAATAAAAATTGGTAGATATCCAAATAATTCAGCATTTCAAAATTTAAAATTCATGCACTCCAGCCAATTAAGTCTTAAACCAAGTTGTTGAAATCTCAACCAACAATCCAGATGTATCCTTCTCAACGTCTAATTAGAAAATAATTAAACACAGAACAAAAGGAATCTTATTAAAAATCCCCATATATTCCTCACTAACTGCTCCTACATCCTTTTAAAAAAAAACAACGTCGACACGTTGAGCGGCCCTGCGTAGATCAAGATGTGCGTTACTCGGCCTGCGCCGGCGCATGACAGATTTATGTGAGAGGATGCCCGCCGACCCATCCCCACCACGATTAGATAATTAACTAGTTTTAACGCTACATCATTTTAGGGTTAGATTCGGTTTAGTGTGGTGGATCGATTGATTTGGGATAAACGGAATTTAGACAACGAAATTTTTGGTCTAAATTCTGAACATTTCGAATCAATCTCTTTGTTGGTGCTATTCCCAACGTAGCGGTTGGGCCTTACAAGCAGTATATGATGATAAGCATATAATGATCATAACTGGTATTTCACCTATTAAACTGAACGCGACCATCATCTGCCTAGCCTTGTCCCAACTATATTGGGGTCGGCTCCCAGTCAAACCGGATTCAGCTGAATACCAGTATTTTACGTGGAGCGGCTGCCTACCAGACCTCCACAACCCATTAACTGGGTAACACGGTACTTCTTGGCAAGACTGGTGTCAGATTTTCTGGTTTCTGACAATCCGTAACGACTGCCAAAGATCTACAAATGACAGCCGGGACCAACGGCTTAACGTGCTTTCCGAGGCACGGAGGAGTCAAGGGCTGTCAGCGTCAATATTCTATAGAAAAATAATGACACTGACAGCTCATAAATCTGGTTTATACGCTAATCGCGTTCAGTTTCATTGGTGAAGTTCACCCTAAAATAAACTGGTTTTGGAAACCCCAAGAAACTTAAATCCTCAGGATCATTGCGATGTTTCGAGAACAGCTCACCGAATGATCTCTGAACTTCAATCAAAATAGATCAAGGAACCAGATACTGACAAGTTCCTCGTCTAGTCCACAGCAATGCTAATAAATGACAAAATAAAAACACAGCCCGATATAATCGGCAAACAAATCGACACTTAACTCGATCATTAGTCAGTAATACCCGAAGACATCTTGTAACAAGTCTACAATCAGTCTCAGATTAGTTCCAAGTATTTATAATGTTGTTTTAGTAGCTTTCATATAGAAAGCGATGCGCTAACTCACCTAGCCTAGCTTTAAATTACGCTAAATGGGACCATACATCCACCGGCCTTATCTCCGCGCCATATTTGAATACAGGGTGTGAAATCTCGCTAAAGAGCTGCATTAAGTTGCAAATTACTGAAGATAGAATATTTAGATTTGCTTTTGATTTTCTTGGGTGTGTTGGACCGTGATTTGTTGGTGGGGAAGTGTTTCTTGGGGTTTATTTTGTTGGTCTAAATGCAAAAAAAAAGTAAGAGAAATATTCCCCTTTGAATATACCTACATGGTGATGGTATTTTAACTGCTGCTCAAAAGCAATGTCTTATGACAAGTTAATTTTTACTTCAAAGTGATTTTGTGCAAACAAGCCCATATTTTTCACATTATTAATTTACAATATCACCTCCTGATTATAATGCATACGAAAAACTGAGGAATCTCAAAATAACGCCCACAATTTACATACACGACACATCAGATCGTAAACTTGTACATGTTATTAGATAGTTTGTTGCATGTGAAATATTCATCGGCCTACAATGTTGCCGTATGCGGCGTCATCACGGCACAACATGGCAACACCATTCTACATATCTATGGAATTATATAATAAAATACGACTGTCATCCGTCATAGTGTTGCAACCCGGATCGAGTCCTAGCCGACACGCAATCGTAAATCTGGCTCAGCACTGACGCGTCAGTCATACAAATCATTCAAACTCTCTTGAAACCCGATCGTAAATACGTCTGAGTGTAGCATTAATCATTTTGAATACAGAATAAGAAGTGCCTCGGGCGTACGCGATTGGTCGTCACTAAACGAACAATTATTCAAATGGTGCGCTCCGATTGGTTGTTGGCCGTTCGGTTTTTTACGTTGACAGAGTGATGGATTCGACCCTTCGACTCGTGCGCAGTTTAGTACCCATTTCATTGTTGTGTGCGTACGTTTATGTAGCGTGCGAGCTATCAATCTCCGTCTAAAAGTAAATGCTTCGGGTTTTTGTGCTCTTATTTGCGATTGCAACGTTTAACATCTTTTTGTGCAATTAACGCGGTGATAAATGATTTTTTACTTTTTTATTGATAGCAATAAAATAAAACCTTTGTAAAGACCGCAACACGTAAAAAAGGCTCTAGACATTTATTTTATGCGTTCGCACACGTTTTATGCGTTAATGTGGCTTCTAAAACTTGTAAGGTGAAATAATTGCTGGCCGTTTTATATTACGTGCACATTCACACGCATTAACTGCAATAAAAAGGGTTCTGAAATTTAAATTCCACTTGTATCATTATGCCCTCATGCACTATGGTCTCCATCACGAAAGATAACACGCTGTATATCAACAGTCACTGTCACATTCGAAATAGTCAACTACCCGCATTGGAGTCGATAAGTGTCGACTATTCGATAGCGTATCTGAACGATTTATCCGAGTAGAATATCGATACCCGGAAGCACCTCTGGACGGCGGGAAAATGGCGGCGCTCGGCCCTCTGCGATTGGCTGAAGCGGCGCGCGCGCACCTTACATCTGTCACTAACTATTACCTTTTTATGTAGGAACTTTACGAGTAAGTTTATAACCACGGACGCCCATCGCGAAGCGGTGAAAATATTTAAACCCCATAAATTTTTATGGCTTAAAATAAACGGTAATGGGGAGTTATGTATAAAATACTTGTAATGTATGTGACTTTATCAGTGGTCTTGATTGGTTTAGTGCTGTGCGGGCCCTTTGAAGTTTTAACGCGATTTTAATTGATGGTCATTATGACTTTAAGTATGAGCTACTTATAGTAAAATTCTGAAGCTTTTTGGTTCCATTTTATTGGCGTTCCTGAGATCAAATATTAGACACGACGAAGTATTTATTTCATTGAATATTTTAAAGTAATAAAACGTATGATGGTGATTGGATTCCTCGCTGTATTACTTTTATTTATAAAATATAAAGCTTTTATGCGTTATCGTTCTGCTAATGTCTTTACATAAAATTGTATTATCAGTCAATACACACAAATGACATTAAAATCTACGTTTTCAATATCATCGATTTTAAATAATGTTTAACTTACTCGAAAACTCTAGGTAGGTATCTCGTTATTTTTCAAAACTGCTCAGGGCTTACCTGGAAAGAGAAAGAAAACAATAATTAATTACTTTCCTTATACATACACTATGCAGGTACAGTCAGCGTCAATAATATCGGGACATCAGGCTGTTCAAAATGATCTAAACATTATATGAAAATTAAACATTAACTCAATGATTAATGTTTTAGACTGAAGACAGTACCTACACGAAAACTGTCCTTCTAACAAGAATTTTATCCAATTGAGATAAAGTTAAACTTTCTTAGTTGTTGACATCATTTTGAACAGACTGTTCGTCCCGATATTTTTGACGCTGACTGTACCTAAAAAACTACTTCAAATAAAAAACCGCTGAAGTTTACAGATGCTTTGTAAAACACAAAATGTAATTATTACAAGGTAGGTAATAATAAAAAATCTCGTACCAAAACTAATCCTTTTTCCACAGAAATCTCCGTGACTTACTTACCTGACCGTGATACTAATGATACTGAAGCCTAAACCCAAAAACAGCATCATCATCATCATCATATCAGCCGATAGACGTCCACTGTTGGACATAGGCCTCCCCCAAATGGGGGGATTTGTCATAATCGCCACGCTTGGCAGGCGGGTTGGCGATCACAGTGTAGCTGTAGCAATGTACCTACAGAGAATGCTGCTGAACATTTTCTGGTGAGTCCCTTAGTCACCTCTAAGACACTCAAGGGAAGTGATGTGATGGTGCTATTCTTTTACGTCCGATACCATACGGAACCCAAAAACGTCTTCACCAAAAAACCAGCTATACATCCACAAAATATTTACAAAACCGGCCAAGTGCGAGTCGGACCCGCTCACGAAGGGTTTTGTACCATTATCTATAAAATAATGGCAAAACATACACAAATATGACATAAATACATCATCTGTGAAAATTTCAACTGTCTAGCTATCACGGTTAATGAGATATAGCCCGATACAGACGGACAGACAGACAGACAGACGGACAGACAGACAAGACGGACAGCGGAGTCTTAGTAATAGGGTCCCGTTTTTACCCTTTGGGTACGGAACCCTAAAAACCAACAAAAACAAAAGCTGTTTCAGTCCCTCCTGAAAATAACTCGCAATACTTCAAAAGTAGGGACACAAGTCTTACACAAGCTTATGTTTCAGTCTTTCAGTAGTGACAGTGAAGGCTTTAGCAGGACACGTTTCCGGTTCCGGCTGGCAATTCAATCTTTGTTTAACGAAGAAAACTTAATTCAATAGTCAAAGGAAAGCTGTTCTGATTGATGTAATTATTGTGTAAAATTTTTGATGCTGTGTAGTGTGTTTCTAGATATGGAATTGTGTTTTTGGACATTAAGAAAGTTCGTTCTGTCATCATCTGCCTTTTCCCAACTTTATTGAGGTCGGGTTCCAGTGAAATCGAATTCAGCTGAATACCAGTATTTTATGCGGAGCGGCTGCCTACCAGACCTCCACAACCCATTAACTGGGTAACACGGTACTTCTTGACAAAACTGGAGTCAGATTTTCTGGCTTCTGACAATACGTAACGACTGCTAAAAATCTACAAATGACAGCCGGGACCAACGGCTTAACATGCTTTCCAGGCACGGAGGATTTCGGTATGTTAAGATGGTCACCCATCCACAGGCTGACCCCGGCAAGCGTTGCTTAACCTTGAAGATCGACCCGTGCGACTGTTGTTATTTACCCTCAAGCTCCTCCTAAAAAGCGTCCTATAACAAACCTAATTTCACAGCAGGTCTAAAAAAGAATTTCAAAGGGACGGTGGACTTCAAGATATACCATACCATAACTTAGAAAAAGTAAACACAAGCGAGAATTCTCGGGATAAAAGGGTATTGAAATTTAATTGCTCTGATTTACCATTTAATCTAAAACAATAGGTAAAACATTGTTTGTTTAGAGGAAATAATCTGGAGAAGTACTGATCTGTCATGGATATTCATTGACTCAAACAGAGCAAAACTATCACTGAATTTCATTCACAGTCCATCTTCGCCCACAACTAGGCCTCTCTATTCTTGTGCTAGTCCCAAGCTCACTTATTCATCACTGAAATACCACTACAGACAAAACCTCCAATCGATTTGCAATCAAATAA
Organism: Melanchra persicariae; assembly: GCA_947386135.1. NCBI lineage: Eukaryota > Metazoa > Arthropoda > Insecta > Lepidoptera > Noctuidae > Melanchra > Melanchra persicariae. The sequence continues at coordinate 1,419,105 of OX376649.1, read as the reverse complement.
AACTGTGGTCGAATTTACTACAAAATGTAGAAGCTTGCACCGCCACATGAAAGCGTTGGGTTGTCGCCTAATGACAGCAGCACCGTAGACCACTTAGTCGATCGCCTGGCCAACCCCTAATTACTAAATAAACTGATTGACAAACACAATCACAGAAAAGTAAACTCAATTCCCATTCTAAAGGTACAGTTACACAGAATTCAACGACCAATTCAATCGACCAATCACAACGCAGGAGCTGGCCACAACATTTTAATTCCCCATTATAGCTACTACATAACACCATTGTTTCCAAATGTATAAATTAATAACGGTATTAAAAAAGCTATAACGTTAAAAACGACCTACACAGTTATCACGTTACAAGATCAAAAAGTTTAGATTTCTATAACGCATTTAACGCGAGCCGCCAACAGTACAATAAAATCGGACGTTTTAATGTGTTTTTACGAGGCGTTTAAATCGCGTTTATTTAACTGAATTATAAACGTTACGACAAAAGGTATTTTATCGTTGTTGGTATGCTTGGTTTGGAAAAGTTTCAGATATTAATTAGATTTCGTTTGATATGACAGAGAACACGGTGGTTATTGTCAAATATAGCAGTAGGTAAGTCGACTGGCGCACTGTCCGGTTCCTTTGTTGTTGTTTATTTATTTAAAAAAGAATTATTTTTTGCATTTATAATGAGATATTTGTTGAGATATCCAGTTTTGGACCGATCTATTGCTCAGATTAAGTGTTTGTACGACATTTTCAAAGTATATCTACCGACAGCATCGCGTCTATCTGGAAGTTGAGACAATACAAGCCATAAAAGAAATTATGGACTTTTAGACAGTTGGAAATTTGTTAATTGATTAGAATCGTAAAATTTATTGTAATTAAGTGTGCTTATTTGAATATTAAATTAAGTGTGATCGACTTATAAGATAGATATTAATGACAGTATTATTTTCGGACCGTAGAAACACCGCGACAGAAGAATGCAGAAATGTAGGACCACACCTAAACGAGAGACCGTAAAATCTGCTTACTAATACAAAACTCAAGCGCAAGAGAACCAAGGTTACCGACATTGTCCGAAGTATCGCCAAACTCAAGTGGCAGTGGGCAGGGCACATTGCTCGCAGAACAGATGGTCGATGGGGCTGAATGTTCTGGAGTGGCGACCGCGTAACGGAAGACGCAGCGTTGGAAGGCCTCCCTCTAGGTGTACCGATGACCTGGTGAGGGTCGCGGGTCGTACAGGAGCAGTTGTTGTGGCGACACTTGGGGGAAGCCTATGTCCAGCATTGGACGTCTTTCGGCTGATATAATGATGATGATGAATACAAAACTAAGAATTCTAGTAGTACCTAATGCTAATATGTATAAGTTTCTGAAAATGTTTTCCAAGATACCTTTCTGTAGTACCTATCTCGTATAATTATATCAGCTCTGTAGATAACAGTGCAAACGTACTAAGCACATACCTAGAGAAGGACTCGATTTTACAAATATTATGAAAAATCGACAAAAAACAATACCTTAATTTTAGTCATCCCATCGAAATAGCCAAAACAATTTAAGTAAACTATTCGAGAAGAAATTGTTTCTAAGTGCAATCGTGTGATCAAGTCCAGCCATGTCCTCTTCGGTAGCAGTCGCCGAATCAAGCCGATATATAGTTATTTCAGTAATGCAGCGTCTCACTAGCTCAGTTTACATTCTAGACACACAACACCTCTACCAAAGACTCCAGATTAAATCTCGAAACTCGATCGCTAATATATAAAACCGATTCACACGATATCATCAATATAAAACAGTTGAAAATATACAAGAAAAACGTTACCGCTTAACGTAATGATAGCCGTGACCAATCAACTGATTTAGATAATTATTTTATTGCTGAGAAAAATTGTGTTAAATTGGTGAAAAAATCACATAGTATATTGTTAATGGGTGTTGATAACGATTTGTTGGATGTAAATCAAATAAGCTAATTGTTCATGTCGTTAATTTAAGTTTTTTTTGTCGATGGAATTGAAAATTGGGTCTGTTTTTGTACAAGGTAAACCTTACAGTTATTTAAATGTAGTAAAATTCTTGAGTAGTCTAAAATATTGAATCATCATCATCGTTTAAGACCATAAACTGGTGTTTGCTCGACTTAGAGCTTCAAAGTTAAAAGCTTATTTTACTGCGTTTAATATTAGTTTATTATTTGAGAAAGCAATCACAGTTGTGTACTATAAAATCCATTTCAATTTCACTTCTCTGCAACTCTTGTTCAAATTCGCCCACAAACTCGAAGGCGACAAACTCTCGACTGGACCCGTACATACAAATAGTACCTTTGTAACCAGCATAACAAAAGCTTGGACTAAGATCAACACACATTAGCTCTCAGACTTTGACCTGCCCCATTATTTATTGACGGGGAGGACAAAAATATATCGTCACGGATAGATAAAATCAGACGAAGCTACACATTATAGGCATTGTCTGAACGACCACCGTATTTAGAACTGCATTTATTTATTAGTAAAAGGGTGAATTTCTAGTACTTCCACTGTCGTATTTTCTTTGGGTAAATAGATGCAGTCGCTGGGTTTATTCGGGTTTGCACTTGATTTGAATAAATCAGTACGTCGTCTATATGCGGTTTATTGATACGTATTTGATAAAACGCCATCGCTGTATCCAATTGCAGAAAATGCGTTTGGCATTGAGTGACTTAAGCATTGTTTGTCTTCATCTATTTTATGGTTTGAGATGTAATACCTTGAATATATTCCTGCCAAAATACTATTGACAGTTAGGCCAAGGGATGGCCTTGATATCAATACGAGTCAAGTCTAACCCCATACGTACAGTTAGAAGGACAAATCGGTGCGTACGGTGGTACAGTCGACGACACAATAAGCCCATGTGTCAGCGACAGTTATCTCGCAAGACACCACAATCTCTCCAACTGTCGGTCACACACAGACGGACCCGGGTATAGTTTGATGTATATTAGGGGAATAGGTTTGAGGCCTATCGTCGTTGCGTATGAATACTTTGTAGGTTGTGTTGTTACCGATAAAGACACGAAGTATTTCCTTTTTTTAATGTCTGAAGAGGAAACATACCAGAAACATATTGCCATTTTTTTTAAATGGGTTTACTCTTGACTCTGGTCTAGGTCAGAGTTTACAGAGACAACGTCGACGATGGAGTGAGCTTACTCAGAAGAAGCCTGTTCACTTTCATTCTAACTTTGAAGAGATTAGGGTTGAATGCGTTCGGAAACACAGGGGCAGGTAAAGAGTTCAACTCTTTTGTACACATTATAAAAGACGTTTGAAAACGCTTAGTGTGAATTGGTGGAGTAGCAACAAGGTAGGGATGGTAACTTGCAGCGCGTCTAGATGTCCGGTGGTAGAAGGAAGGCGGTGGGTAGGTGGTGTAGTTTTTGGGCATATTCACTGAAGTACAATTTGTAGAAGACTGATAAGGAGGCAACCTTGCGGCGAGGAGCCAAACTGTGAAACTGCTAAGCTTCACAGTTTTCGACCAGTTTTACGTCGCCTCGTACTTACCTATGAGTACGTATGAGCCTCTTAGCACTGCTTTCCACCGAGTTAAGCGCAGCAAGTTGATACTTAGCTGAGCCATCCCAAAGGGCTCCATGCAGGATCGGACTTATTATGTCTTGAAATATAATTAATATTAACTGTTAATTGCAGTACATGAATTTATATTTAATTTAATTATTTTTCTAATAAAGTAGCTCCATCTTTTGGCTACCGTATTTAGAGAAGCTATTGGTGAACATCTTATGTAATTAGATTCTGCCTCATCGGAAGTAGCTCCGAAGCCTTTAACAGTAGAACCCATCCAGGACAAAACATTAACGCGACATTTTCAACCTGGCTTCTCAACAAAGGTTCACACTTATTTTTCCAAAAAAGCGAAATAAATAACCTTCATATCTTGCCTCCGTGGAGACAATGTCATGTGCACATAAACTTGCACCATTGAATGAAACCCGGTGGATGTTGGACGTTTCATGTCACTTTTAGTTTGTCCTGCACTCGAGATTTTAAATGGACAAGCGTATATTATTGTTGTGTATTGTGTGAATGACGTGCAGTAATAAGTAACGAGGGCTTATATTATATGAGATTTGATATGCAATTTGTAAGTAGTAGTTAATTTTTTTTTTCAAGTATCTCTAGCATAATAATTAGCACAAAATTAGTTTTCAATGAAAAGACATAAAACAAACAACAGGGTTTGCATTGCCATTCAACGTGGCCATGTGGCTTGTGTTCTGGGCACTTTTCCCGTTGACAACGATGTGGACGAATTCTTCGATGCCCTATGAGTTCTTCCCCTCCCCCCTTTTTGCTCCGCTTGTATATTTTCAACTAGTTTGTATTTATGGTATCTTACTATGGGGACGGGCTGCTGACATTGAGTCTATTTTCATTCTGCAGAAAAGAGCCATCAGAGCCATTTACAATCTCCGCCGGCGCGATTCTCTAAGGGAACTGTTTAAAGAAATTAACATCATGACGGTGCCTTGTCAATATATCTATGAAAATATCATGTACGTTAGGAAGAATCTGCATCTTTTTAGTAAACGAGGTGACAGACATAACTATGTCACTAGAAATAGGAATCAATTAGTTCAACCAGGGTTTAGACTTGCTAAAGTAGCCACATCTTTCATGGGGTACTGTTTAAAATGTTATAATAAAATACCTCCCCAAATATTAGAATTAAATGAGTCGAAATTTAAATCCTGTATTAAACGCACACTATGCAAGCAAGCATATTATAAGTTAGGGGAGTATATTGAAGATAAAAATGCTTGGCTCAATGCTGGTCCTGCTCCACAACGCCACTAGGTAGCCACTAGGGGGCTCGAAAGTAATGTTAGCATTTGGTAATATTGTTGGTCCGGCTGAAGATTGTAAGAATGCAATATTTTTCATTGTATAGACTCCACTTATTTAGCAATGTATAATTTCATGCACATGTGTGAGTGCTGTGTATCTTTAAATTATAATGATCATTTTGGGTAGGTCTTTGACTTGAATGTACCCTGGCGATTGGGGATGTCATGCTCACTCAAAAGTCTGGCTGATGGTGGCGCATGCGTTGGATCATTTGGCTCCCTTAAAAATGGTTGAGCCGAATGGTGCTAGCGTATGCGTCATGTTCGTGAACGGGCGCCGTCAGCTGAGACTGGTCATCTCTCGACTGCCATGGTTTATTTTAATTATTTCTTTGAATTGTTTCTTTTTTACTCCGGACTCTTTTATCCTGCACGTCTTTTACATCGTTCTCACATATGTGTATAATTTCAATATAAATGCTGTAACCATAATTTTGTAACAAAATATTATTTTTAAAAGAGTGTCCGTGGAGTTTCTTGTACGTTCTTCTCCATAGAGATCTACGCTTTGGAACGTGCAAATAGCTTCATCTTTTTGACCGACCGACCTTGACAATTCAAAAGTACCTGTAAATGGTCTAATTGAAATAAATGCTTTGACTTTGACTTTGACTTTGACTTTGACTTTAGTATCTATAAGTTTTATGAGTTTAAGTAGTTGATTAGAGAAAATTAATAAATTTTACAGAATTTTTGTGTCTGAGGATAGCCAAATGTTTACATGATGTTATAAACCATTTTGTAGCCGTGGTTTATTATGGTAATATTAGTGAGTAAGATTCCAGTGTTAACTCATACGTTAATATGATTTATAAAAAAGCTTTTTCAAAGAAATTCGATCTGCAATTTTGTCAACCTATTCTACAAACCTTGCAAACACCCATTCCAATACTGAATTATGCATTTAACGCTTACAAACAGAAACCTGGACCATTCAACGATCATAACACGCACCTACTCTCTTGTCTCTTCCCTTGACGTTGTCATACATTGTCGAGCCTTTAACATACGCGTCATTATTTCTTTGTTTCCACCGCTGGCGGTTTGCAAGGGACAGTGTGGTGGTGATATAAGTAGTAGCAGCAGTGTATATCGCAAAATAACATGTGTACAATAATATCGAATAGACAAGGCATGACGTTTGCATCGCTGTGTTGGGCTGCTCGCCGTGGGCGGAATGTGGACAGAGATGTGGAGTCGGTATTGGTGGTTTAATTTTTGAAAGAGACATTATTTGTGTGGTGGAATTTTGTGTGGAGGTTACTATTGCAGCAGTCTGCAGTCTATCTGCCTCAAAGAAAGTTAACTTTTTAGTCGTCATTGTTTTGGGTTAAATGACATTATCTCTTTATTAAGAAAAATGATGACTGCCTTGTTGCATTGAGTCCGCCATGTATCACTATTGTAGATAAAGTTTAAATAAGTAAATAAATAAATAAAAGAACATGGTTCTTCCCCATCCTTTTTTTTATTGCTTTAAAACTCACTAACAGTGAGTATTATTTTTGGAAACAAAACAAATCTTGCCACCCTAATAATATAGTTTGAAAGGGGTGACTTCTGAGATGCAAGCCATTAGAGAGTTATGATTGAAGAAGATATTTTGCACCTAACACAAATACATTGGAGAAAGGCAAAAGAATGATTGTGAAGAAAAATTTTTGGGATGCATGAAGGAGCCTCCTCGAGTAGCGCAATTTGTTCCATCTGACACTCAACTGAACCTCTCGCTCGGCGCATCCTGGATAGTCTCACCTAACACCTTATAAGACTGGCCAATCCTTCCCTTGCGGTGGTAGGGCTAACGCCCGCCTGGTTCGCGACCACCCTCCTACCGGAGTTCGGCGTCAAGCAGCCTGCTGTGTTTCGTCGACGCGTGGGAGTACCAGTACCTCAAGGCATCTTCTGGGCACGCTCGCTTTCATCATGGACCTCATCAATCGCTTTCCATCAGGCGTGATCGAGGTCAAGAGCTAGTCCATTCTTAAATAAAAAAATAAAAAAAACTCGACAAAATTTATTTTGTGTCACAGCACACATTGAGCAAAATTATAAAACAACAAAGTCGACTCCACAGTTCCGCTCGTCGGGTTAATTCTTCGTGACGTCATCGGTCGGTGGTCGCGACTCAGTTTTTGCATTTTATCATCTGTGTGTCCGTTTGTTTTGCTCCTGTCTTGCGTTCGTTATAGTCAACTTTCGTATTGTATGCAATACATTACCTTCATGTTTTATTAAATTATATTTCGTTCACTGTTTGACGATTGTGTTTTAGTTAGCTTGTATGGTTTGGTTTATGTCTATTCTGTTATTACTTTTGTGTATTTCTTTTATAAGTACTGGTGTTAAGTATCACGTCCTGTTAAATTAGATCGTTTTGCTTTAAAGAAGGACAAGCTTTTGCCCCCGATTTCGTTCGCATATCCCATTTTTTCCCGTTACCGTATGTATATCCATGAATGTAGCTATCATATGCCAATAATTTTCCAAATCCGACTGGTAGTTCCAAAGAATAGAGCTTTCAAACAAACAAACTCGTCAGCTTTATTATATTAGTATAGATTACAATCAGAACATCTATTTGATCATCTATTCAATTCTGGTTTTCATTTCTTATATTAATTCATGATTGCGGAAAGTTTTTCCAAGAAACTGTGTAATTGAGCATACGTAAGGCAGTTACTTCAAAACCTATCTAGACGTAAAAGGCATGATGCAGCCAGCAATGGCAAAGTCTAGTACGACTCAACCGTAACACGTGGAGAAAAACGTCAACATGAATCAGAAAACATCACAGCATATAACTAACTGCTAATCCCTAAGTTATCAATCAGATATCTAAGACTGTAAATCACAATCACTAACCATCTTATCTTGCAGTGGGTCAGCACAACTTATGATACAAATGACGATCACGTCCAACGATAAGTACAGTCACGGAGAAAAGTTAAAGGTCGCCAAGGATCGATCGCCGCAGATGTCGGCATTAATCGGAGTGTTAAATCCGTCCGCCGGCGAATAAATCAACGCTAATTGTACCTATTTATATTTATCAAGGAACCACTTGGATGGGAAGAGTTTTCGTTGTGACTGTACGTTTGCTATTTTGTTTTATGGGGTTCAAGTTGCAGTGAGCGATAGATTGTTGTATAAGTTCAATGTAAGTAGGTGTTAAAATATGTAATGAAATAATTGAATGAAAGTTACATCAAAACAACATGAGATTACAATCTTTGTGAGACAATAAAAAGTTACTTATAAATATTAAATTAACAATGAGCTAAAATAAAATTCAGATTTCAGATTAAATCAGTAGGTAAAAGTTTTATTTTAAATGTTTACCAAAATAAATTTTACTAAAAGACTTCGTTACGCAAAATAAATGTTGTTTGTTTTAAATTCGAAGTGTAATATAAGCGTGTTTCTCATTATCTATAATAAACATAAACGAAACGTTAATTTTAACGATTATTAAATGAGCGGGTCAAAAATAACGGTATGAATTAACGATAAAAAAATATCGTTTTGTAATTTTAATATTGTCAGTGTAGTTTTTATGAAACAATGATACTGTAAAATTCTTGTTTTGATGTTTTTTAAAGTGAGAATTTTGTCAAATTACCAACGCTATACCGGTGTGTAAAATAAGTTTCGCAAAATTTGGTTTTATAAGTGAAAAGAAATCGATTTAAATGACGCCTTTCAAAAGTTATATCAGTAAAATTGGCATTCCAAACTCAGCTGTAATTGCAATCGATTTCAGTGGAAGTAGGTTCAAAGTTCCTTTCTCTTCTGAAATACAGCTAAACGTGTCAACAAAAATACAAATGAGTAAATGTACCTATATTATTACAACATAATGACGCATGAAAATAAGTGGAACATACTAGGTAGGTAGCCTACATCGCAACATCAAACCGTTTCAAAAAATAATAAAGCTCATTTCCATCCATCACTTACATAATATAGCACAACTATATAAAAACATAACACTGGCACATAACACTAAATCATAAACATAACATAAAAAGGAAAAAAACGGGCGCCCACAAAAGAATGACCGCGGTACAGTCGGAAGAAATGACTCGAAATCTATAAATCTAGCGGGTGTAGCGGGCCGGTCTCTGAAACCATCACAAATATGTCAAAAAGGGCTATAAACCGTCGGCGGCTATATAGCCCGGAGATGGTATAAGTTATTATAACAAACACAATGAGAAAACGGAGATATGTTATTATTAGTCGATTGATGAGAAGATAGAAGAAGATACCATAAGTCCCCGTGACTGATGCTAGGTAACTTTTAATGTTCGGTAATTTATAGTTATTGTTGAAGCCAAATGTTATATTATATTGTTAGTTTGTTAGCCGGGACTTTTTGTTTGGTATAAATATTTTTTGTGAGGCAATTCGTTTTGATGGGAATGGGAGAAAATATAAAATACTGTCGTGCTTTCTAGGAGAGGAATGCAGGATTCAAAATAAAGTTTCTTTTGATGCTTGTGAGTAGGCGATGGGCTCGGCTGTCATTACTCGCATCGATTTTATGGATTACCCTTTGCCAAGCTCTGGCGATTACTTCAAGAAACAAACTGTGTGCAACATCACTGTTAACAACAGTATTAATTCTTCACTAATGCATACTGTACACTAAGATAATCTGATGTGTTCTTGTCTTCTTCTGAAACCTACAAGTTTATGAGATCCAATCTCACCTCTTCAACCTTTTGAAATATTTAGTCATAGCATAGCACATTATGAATATTATGATGTAACTATAAGATCTAGTATCAGTTTCAGTATTCAGTTATCAGCAAGCATGATTGTTTTCTGAACAATGCAAGAAGAGAAAAAGAAACTTAAATGTTATACCTACTTAGTGACACCCATTTTTCTAGCTTAAGCTGTCTTATCCAAAACGCAAAATTATCCTTATAATCGTTGGGTACAGTCGCAGAACAAAACAGGTAGGACCGAGGACATTTACATAAAAAATGTTGACTTGTGGCAAATTGTGGGCGTTCGCTTCGTTGGCTTTAATTCAGTCTGGGCCCGTATTAATAATATTTATGTAATACACATTACACTAAAATATCTTGAGAGTTATGCCCTGTGGAATCTCATTTAAGAGGTAAAATTTAGTGACGGGCTCGCTCCTTGCAAAGTTAGGCTATATTTTGGTTATACATTTTTGTGGTCGAGTGTACTTCTTGTATTTTTTTCAAACATTTCTGTGTTAAAAGAAGATATCATATGTTTTTATGGAAATGCAAAGTGAAGTTATGGGATAGATTTTCCCCAGCAATGAAAACCTATAGACGCAATAAAAAAGACCGCGTGACACAGCAATCGCATAAGTCTTAACACAGCAATAATAATTATGATAATCGCCGAAGTTCTCCGAACTTAATCACCGAGGCTGAACGAATAAAGACACATACATAAAATTTTACGACACACGTCTATCCTATCAGATGTCACTGGAAGACAATTAACACTAATAGAAAACAAATTTCCAAGTAAAATGTTGAAGTCAGGTATTTGACCGTGTTCGGGCGGGTCACGACTAGTCGCTAGGCATTGAGTCATGTATGAGACATTTATGGAAATGTGACAGTTAACAGTTATATTTGGGTCGAACGCTTTTGTTGGCGATTGTACTTTAAAGGATTCGTCCTAGAAGAAAATCGAAGCGGATATTCCGTTACTGTTTTTTCAAGTTAGGTACATAGAATGAAAGTGTTAAAGCGCTTTTTCGAAAATTACTTCACGAAGCTTGGGGAGAACTTTTAGATCTCTAGACGTCAACAACTGCAAAAAATCTTTATCAAGCTCTTACAACATCGTCCAATTTTTCTGTAAAAATATATTATGCCAAAAATCAAATATGTATGTAGCTATATAATTAATGTCTCTTTAGAATTGAACCTTCGTCAAGAAGAGCAGACCACTTCGTTCATCAGAAGTCACTAGAATATTTAACTAATCACATAAGGCAAAATAAATACCCCTATAAATACTGGCAATATTTTAAAGAAAATTATCGCCATTCGAGACATGTATATCTGTGAAATATCTCAGAATTATGAAACTTCACAGTGCGTCTCATTTCATCAAAATCCAATATTTATCGTTTGAGGCCGGTGCCAACTAGATGCTTTAATTACAAGCTGTATGTTGCTATAATGCGTTCTTTTAATAGCTTTAATTATAATCGTGTTGAAGACACTTTGGGAAGACTCTTGATAACAGATAAATCAGATTTAGACTTTTTAAAGCAATTTTTATAGCTTTTGGAATCGTACATGTCTATAATAGATATGGATCAAGGTCGCAATTAAAGGATTTTATTTTATTTTATTTAATAGAACCCACTCAAAACAGACGTCCGTCAGGTATGTGCATGATTGATTTCAGGCTAAAAGTGAGATCTAGTAATTAGTGGTCAAATGGTATTCAATGTAACCTGTAAATAATTAATTGTCAACGCAGTCTTCGGTGCAACGTGGGTTTGCAATGTGTTGCTACGCAATAAAAGGTACTCATATATTCGTGATTAACAAGAAACACACGCAGCTTTCAGTACTAAATTTCGTGTAAACTTGCTTCGTAAAAGTAGAATTTAGAATATCGAGCCAGAAACAGATTTGATTAGCTGGAAAGAGCCCTTTAAAACAAGAATAAATCACGCTAGATTGACTCAGTTAAGTAGCCTATTAATTATCTTGTCCAACTTTGAGTCTACATTAAAAATAAAAAAAAATAGAGCAACAAACTCCATCTTAATCAGCGAACTGAACGTAAACTATCGAGTAAGATTAATAAAAGCATCACTTTGATATCAATACACGTCTATCAACAAAAGGTTAGCTCAGACGGGAGCGACGCGCGTCTTACCGCGCGACACGGCGCGACAGCTGCGCGACTAAAAATACCCGCCGGACGCACGATTCCGCGTTTTTCACTGTCAGTGCGCGCATCAATTTCTGTCAGCATTTGTTAGCCAATGACAGATGTTTTACGCCTCCAACAATCGCGCAATTTTTTATATGCAGTCGCATTAACCCTTCACTAATAAACTATAGGGTTTATTTCAGTCTGGCTTGAGTTTCAGTCGTAATGTTGTCGTCGGATAGAACAGGACGCCGTGTAGTTGTCAGTCGGGTAATGACAAGTGTGTAAGGACGTATTTATGTAAACCCTTTGAGATACTGTTTTAGAATTTAGAAGTGGTCGGTATGCATGCCTAGCTTATTAGTGGGAGTTGTTTAAATATCGTCGTAATGAGTTAGATAAATGAGTGACAGATCTTGGGCAATGATTGGCTGGTATTAGCTGGGGATTCGACGAAGTGTTAGTCTATTCTTGATTAAATTGAGGAATAGAGGAAAAAGGGTTTTAAAATCAGATGTACGTCCACAATCGATTTATCGATAAATATAAATGAGTAGGTGAGAACGAACTGAAACAAATTTTGTGCCAAAGTGTCTTGTTATCAATAGACCAAATCACAGAACATTGATAACAAGAACATTAACAATAGTTATAGGTACCTATAGTAATGATATTTCCAAATGAATACCATGTGGAAATTTATATCTCATTGTGACCACACCATGGTAATTGAGTCCAATGAATACTTCGATTCATACTTCTTTCTAGCTTCACTCATCATTAACCAGGTCATCCTTTTCTTAGGTTGATCTGTAGCCACATTTCACTTCAACCCTCATAGTCTTCCACCCCCTTCAGTAGTCTTCCTTCTTGAAGTGTCTGCATCCAAAGGTTGAAAAGATTGCTTTTAGTGATAAGAGGCCTTAGACAATGTGCTATTCAATTAGCGAATGCAACTGTCGAAATGCCAACATGTAGGGATTTGATCACGTGACATTTCGATAGCATTTGTCAATCCCATACATTTTTGACGTATTGACAATCACCTTCGCCACGCTACCGTTGTCAGAATCTCACTTGTCTCGAGCCCCTTGGCCTCCAATTATTGTGTCACCCTGTGTAATGTTTTCTTCATCTTGCTTTTCTATAACTTATATAAAGTTTATAATAATAGTTTAGTAAGAGAATTATATTCTACTCTATTATGCAATTGCGGAATTCAAAAGATGCCACCTTCTAACACTAATTGCTTCACCCTATTAATACCACTCCAGCATATCAACCTACATAATAACACTAATCCACACATAGCTCGATAAATCAGTCGCTTCATAGTTGACATAGCTTCGGGTACTGGATCACTCACGGAGTGCCAGTGTCGCACCGACAACTGATATATCACGCGATTAGCGACCATTTCATGCGTATGCGCATTTAGCAAGATGGCGGTGATAGAGGGAACATAATAATAGTTGCCTAAAATATAAAATGCAATTTCTTACAATCTAAGGATACGTCAGAACCGCGTTTTTTTCAAAAATAAGGTAAATTTTAAAAAGTAGTACTTCGAAGCAAGAGTGGACAGACATCTTCTAGGCTCTCTGGCTCTTTCGTCGCTTTCTCATTCATCGTTTAACACCAGGTCAAGGTCCAGAGAAGATTTATCAAGAATAAATAGGAGAAAGAATAGGAGTAGTCCTTTTTTCCTTTGAAATGGGTAGGTAAGGTCAGTTTAGCGCGCTCACATACATAAATTCGGGCGCTGGCTCACTGATCAAGTGCCAGGGTCGCCTGACTATCTTCTGATACATCACGTGGTTAGCGACGATTTCATGCGTTTGCGCACTGAGCAAGAAAGCAGACGAGGAGTAGAGGGGGTATTTAAATAATAATTTCCTGAAACGTAATAAAGAAAATAAAAGTAGCAAAAGTTGTGCTTGTCAGGAGATAGCAAAACCTCTTTGCAATAAGGATAATTTAAATCTCGCCTTAAAAATCCTAAAAAGGGTTTAATATGGATTTGAAATCATCAAATGACTCCTTCCGCTCAGCGTAGAGCGAAAGGGAGTGTCAGACTCTTACTGACTAAAACCCATCCGTGTTCCTCCTAATGCCCTTTGCGTTCCAGGGCCGCGGTGACTCTTTTGAACAAAATCTGTAACCATGGCAGGCTCTGGCCCAAACGGGCTCCGTCTACTTTGCTAACATCTCTTTGAAGCGCGCGTCGACCCGAGCCTGGTTATGATCGGACAGCGAGCCACCCAACGCTAGCCGTCCGCAGGCCCACCGTTTACAGGCCCGTAAATCAGGTTGCACCATATCATTGGGTACAACGTTCCCCTTTACCCGTAGTTATTGACGAATACATACTTTCTTATAAGTTTCAATTTACAATAACAGTTATTAGATAGTAAAGCTTGCGAAGCCAAATGCTACTAATAGTTATAGTAAGAACACAAACTTCTTCAAACTTTCTCAGACCCAAAGACAAAGTTTTTGATAGCTGGATTATGATATAGTATATCCCTACAATTATGTATTTCGGTTGCTAGGAGACGCAGTTCGTTTTGATTACTCAATCACTTACAGCTTTTGTACATAATGACAGCTCGGTGACGATTGCAATGGGAAGCAGTTATATTTTGACATAAGTTAGGATAGGGAGATATTAGGGTTGTGCCAATCAGTGCGTGTGTCTGCCTAGCCTGTTATCAATTAAATTGAGGTCGGGTTCTAGTCAAACTGGATGCAGTGTGTGTGCAGAGTGCCTTCTCAAGCCAGCAACTGTATAACACGCTGCCCCTTGCCAAGCCTTGTGTTAGATTTTCAGACTTATTTCTGACTATCCCTTATGACTGCCAGAATTCTCCAACATCCTCCTGACAGCCGGAACCAACTTCTTTACGTGCTTTCCGAGGAGTTATCTCGAGATGTATCATAAATCGACTGCAACGATGATACTGAAACACCTAGTGACTACAGAACTAGAAGCCAAAAAATTTGGCCAGTAAATGGCCAAATGCTAGACACGTGACGCTCTAATTATCAAAATCGTCCATTGGTAGATTGTCGAGCACTAACAACGAGCTAACCATGAGTAATAAAAGCGTGACACGCGTCCAATCATCAGATAATGACAGGGACAGCATCTACACCGTCTTGGCACAAAGACTGGAAAGTGACAAGTGAGCCATTGAGCGAGATATGACAACTGTGACCACACTCGCTAGTGATTCAGCCTATCACGTATAAATAGATAAGTAGATGGCAGACATTTTCTTTTGATTTAGGCGGTGAATAATGGAGCTACACGGCTTTTGAAGAGTGCGTATTTGCATGCCAGATTAACTATGACAACTGTTTTGACACTCACATAAGTAGCTGGTTATTTTAAGTCAAAGGAAAGTTTATAATAGATATCCTAAATTGTTCATACATTTTTTTTGAAGGGTGGGAAATCATCCAATGACTCCTTTCACTCTGGGCGGAGTGGAAGGGAGTGTCAGACTCTTACTGACTAAAACCGATCCTTATTCCTTTTGTGTTCCAGAGCTGCGGTGACTCTTTCGAACAAATTCATTAACCCTGGCAGGCACTGGCCCTAACTGGCTCCGTCTTCTGTACTAACATCACTTTGAGACGCGCGTGGAACACAACGCGTCGTCAACCTGGGCCTGGTTCTGATTGGACGGCGAGCCACCCAACGCTCGTCGTCCGCAGGCCCGCGTGATACAAGGCATCTTGTAGTCTGTTCTGTGACTATGAAACTGATCCCATCATCATCATCATAAACATTTCAGCTCAAAGACATCCATTGCTGTATGCAGCAATGGATGTCTTTGAGCTGAAATGTTTGTGACCACCCCAAGCGTCACCACGTCGACAGGTCCTCTACACAACCAGCGAATTTCTGTACAAAATGAGTTTTCATGGTGCAAAACTGTGTTGGTTAATTCGAAAACTAATAACATTAAGTACCAGTGTATTCTATCAATGAAACTTAAAAATATTTTACAAGTGTTTATCGCTATGTGACTCAGAAGTTAATCCTGAATTTTTATTCTTTTTAAAACAGCTTTTATTTCGCCGACATTGATACGTGGGGATTAGACTCATTAATTTATTTTGGGTTGATTCTCTGGGTTTTAATAATGATGACCCATAAAATAAACTAAAAAGGAGGGACAAGAATCGATTGATTTATAAACGTCATTTATTTCAAATCGATTTAAAGGAGGTTCTTATCGGACTCATTCATTTAGTTTTTTATCGATTTTAAAAGGGGTGTGTTCCTCAAAGGTCCCTGAGAATATATTATTATCTTTTACCCTTTACAAATGGAGGAAGTCACCGGTTATAGTTTTAAACTTTATTATTAGAAAACAATCAGATAACGAACTGTTTATGTTACATCGGAAGGATCAACTGTGAGAACGGGGTTGTAAATGTTGGGTCCTTCCGATTTCTTTAACACCAAAAAGGTTGTCATGTTAACCTATTATACAATTTTATAAATTTAAATATGAAATAAAAACACTACTAGCTAACTGTTTAACTAGCAGTGTTGTATTAATTTATAGTTATAATACACACACATAATACTTTTTATACTACCCCATAATAAGCACAGCACAAACATTTATAAAAACATGTGTACAAAGAACGGTTTTACCGCACAAGGCAATCTTTTAGCGACAACCTTTGGATGGCCTGAACGAGAGGAGATAATGATATAAACACAAAACTCGTGAGACTGAAAATTAAGTTGGTCGAGGTGTATAACCATCAGTTTTTAAACACTGACACACAAGAGAAGCCGCAGACATCTATCGGATACTCGCAAGTCCAAAGTCTACCTGGCAAAATGATTTACATGACTGTCAATCTTTAAATGACATATTATTTTAATGTTTCCTGTGCGCATCATACAAAATAGAAGGTATCTGTTAATCTTTTATTTAAAAAAAACTAAATAATGAATCAAATCACAGTCCAATCACGCATGCCTATTTATCATGAGTATCGAAAATGAATAAGTAATAGTTTTTTTTTTTGTAAGACCCTGGGATTTCCTTTGCCGTGAGAAACCTTTGAACACACAAATACTTTAAAGTTGTATTAATGAGCAATTGAGCATCGGAAATAAAAGCTTCAAACAAAAAAGTGGTTGCAGGAACTACGATGATGATAAGCATCATCATCTGCCTAACCTTCTCCCAATTTTATTGGGGTCGGCTTCCAGTCAAACCGGATTCAGCTGAATACCAGTATTTTACGTGGATCAGCTGCCTACCAGACCACTGCAACCCATTAACTGGGTAACACGGTACTTCTTGGCAAGACTAGAGTCGGATTTTCAGGCTTCTGACAATCCGTAACGACTGCCAAAGATCTACAAATGACAGCCGGGACCAACGGCTTAACGTACTTTCCGAGACACGAGGAGAAATCTCGGCATGTTAAGATCGTCACTTACCCTTTCGTTGCTTAACCCGTACTGCTGTTATTATTTAGCTACGAGCTCCATCACATCCACCATTGCGATAAGCATGATAAACCTATAAAGATCCCACTGCATGGACATAGGCCTCCTCTCTCTGTCAGAGGGATTGGACCATTACCGGCCAAGCGGTCTCAGCGATGAGAAATCATGAAGTGTTGAAGTTCCGCTCTGGGCGGCGCGGAAGGGACTGTCAGACTCTTACTGACTAAAACCCATCCATGTTCCTCCTTATGCCCTTTGCGTTCCAGCGGTGACAATTCCGCAACCCTGGCAACAGCAGTGTGGGTTAGTAGATATCCCAAGACTCAGAATGAAATTTTAGTTCTTAATGAACCAATTCTAATCTGGAAGGACTGATAATCGTGTAGGGCAGCATCCTCTTTTTGAAATTCTTAGTCTTTACATGGTAACCGGTTTAGTACTTCTACCAAAATTCTACCACCTAGGGATCAATCTTATAAATCATCTACGGCTAATCAACTTTTAAAAAAACTTCAATGGTTCCAATAAATTCGACTTAGGCTCAGGGAAACATAACTCCAAAATCCGTTTTGAATTTATTAATTTAGTGTAAATAAATTAAAACCATTAGATGCTTCGTTGACAGGTTACGTTTGAGGTATGGTCAGCAAAAAAGAGGCTTTAGTTTTTCCTTGGCATTATATGAAACAGGATTGGTGAATACCGAGGACTCTAAAGACAAACTGGACATTATTTCAAGAGCAACTGTTTTTGGCAAAATGATGTTTCTGTACTTAAGTGACTGAACCTTTCAACAATAAAAAAGCTAATTCAATAGTTATCGAAGAGAGATCGTATTGGTATCGAAAGAATATCAACATTAGTAATCAACAATGGAACTTAAATGTCAAAACGATGAGCAATTTGTAAAAGTCAAATACAAAATTAGTTCATAACATGGGCCTTTGGCGATACAGCATTAAAAATAAAAATAGCTATATGCCCGCTGTCAGGGCTTAAAGCTATTTCTTATTCTAGTATATTGCAGTCGAGCTACTTTTTCCTTTTTTTTGGATTATATTTACGAAAAACCTACCCTATTTAGTTAGTCACATTTAAGAAATTATATTATCAAAATCATTAGAATCAGATATCTACTACCATTTGTAACCTAAATTCCTGATTACCAATTCTGTCAATGTCAGTTGCAATCCGTCAAAAATTTTCGGAAATTAAGGCTTTTTTCACAGGTGTTTAAAAATTAGTAGAATTGGCCCAATGGCATTGCAAGATAATAAATTTCAAACCCATAATTTTAAACTAAAAGGAATGTAAAATATAACGAATATTCACCTTTGTCTAAGAACTGAGGTCTCATTGTTATTAATATATTTCGTCAAATCGGTCACGATACCGAACCATTAATTATTTAGTACCGTTAAAATAGTACCTACTTCGGTACCTCAAAACATTCTCAGCATAACCAAAACTAAAAACAATGTGGCGTCAGTAATTAAATCAATTACAATTCCCTACGCAATAATATCAATCAAAATCATTAGGAAAATTACAATTTTCAAAGCAATTTAAAATGCCATGGTTCTCATCGAATCGGTTTATAAATTAATAGTCGGCGATCATTCAATCGATTGGTTATACTAAATGAAATACGAAGTTTAAACAATGCCTACAATAATAACTATTATAGCTGTAATTGTTACAAAAGTATCTATTACTTCACGCTTGTAATCCTTTATGGTATGAGCAGACTTCTATAGAAGCGTTGGTATTTTGAAACCAAACGTGTGAGAGAGGTTAGACCTCCAACGATGCCTTGAGTCCAAAAGGAAGAAAGTAAAAAATCGCTGTTTTACACTAAAAAAGTCCTATTAAGTTCCAAAAAAATAAACTTGCCTCATCACAGTGACTATGAATAAAGTGTCATCACAAATTACAGATTAAAAATAAGCCCAATCACGAATCATTCATATTTATGTACTATTTAAAAATATGAAATTCTTTTACAATAATTGTTAGGCGGTGAACACACTGAACAACACACGTTATGAAGCGACATGAGATTTGGTGAGCTTTTTTCAACGAGTGGTAACATTGGCAGGCATCCGAATTGGCCATTTTAACAATCATATTTTTTAAAAATTAGTTAACAGAAATTACCACAAAATGCAACTTATTCTTGTATGTATAATCTTTTGCAATCGAAAACAAGATTACCCTCTATTTTAGGAGTATCAACGAAACATGGACTTAAGAGCATTCAATAAGATATATTCGGGGGAAACCAGCCTTATCACTATTTTAGGATAATTTAGGAAAAACGAAAATTTCATCAGCCCAGGGTAATTTAGGAATAGTCACATGTTGCATTTATATTTTGAAGCTATATTTGTCAACGTTAGGAATAAGAGCATGTCTAATTTCCAAATACGAACCATATTATCACACGTGTTATCCAACACCTAATAAAACAGAAACCGGGTGACACCGCGCGTTCCCAGTGCGTCGCCGGCCTTAGCGCTCCAGTCCGCATTTAGACGGCGGTTATAAATTTTAAATATTACGATAGGGCATTAAGATTTGAATAAACATGTCGCGTTGTCGCCGCGGTGACGTCGCGCGGCACACATTATTGTCGCTTCACGCGTCGTGTGAAGTTGTCACAACTTACGCGATAGATGAAAACTGAGTCATATTTGTATGAAATGGAGAGAAAATGTGAGGTATGAATGAATATAATTGTCGGCTAAATATAGTGCCATAAGTGAAGTGGTGACGAAAATGTGACTTATGGAATGGGTTAAGGAAATGGTCGTACATGCATGCTGCTTGATGATGAGGCCAGAAAAAGAATCAATAGCCTTAAGCAATGCAGTCTAATACTGAAAATAGCCACATAGGGATATATATAAGGATGCTTTCCCACGTTACCTTTACTGATTTGCAGGACCTATTCACTGTACGATCGGAATAGGAAAGGATGTCTCAATACAATTGGTCATCGCCTTCCGGCAATCCTACCAATGGCTTAAATGGCCAATCCATTGCCAATACAGCATGCATATGAGCATAAAAAGGCCCGTAAATCACCAACCAGACCTCATTGAAAGACTACCCAACTAAGGACGACATCGACGCAATCATACTACAATCACCGACTGACCAAGGAACCGCCGACCGCTGGACATCTAAGCCCATTGTCTACCTAAAAAAACGCATATACATACAAAAAAATCGTCCTGTAGGTGCATCACGAAATATTTTAATACAGTGGACGGCGACGCGTATATATCTTAGTATCGCGGGAAGACAAAAGCGGGGATCTCGTGCTATACCACGGCAGAGATTTATTCCGACGATATCATTGAATGTGGACGCGCGTGTGTGCGAATGCGCCCGTGTGAACTGCGCTCGTGGCGCGCCGACCAGGGCTGGCAAAATGGATTTGGGGAATTCATTAATGATTATATTTTATAGAGTGCACGTTAACCTGTTAGTCTCGGCTGTCATGTGTAGATCTTTGGCAGTCGTTGCGGATTGGTAGACAGTCTGACACACCAGTATTGCTAAGAAGTACCGTGTTACCGAGTTACTCGGATGTGGAAATCAAATAGATAGTCGCTGCATGTAAAATACGAGTATTCAGTTCGAATCTGGTTTGAGTGGAAGATTTTTTATGTATGGGAAATCATCAAATGACTTCTTCCGCGGGAGAGAGTGTGAGGGAGTGTCAGACTCTTACTGACTAAACCCACCAGTGTCCCTCCTAATGCCCTTTGCGTTTCAGGGTCGCAGTGACTCTTTCGAACAAATTCCGCAACCCTGTCAGGTGAGTGGAAGCCTAGGGAGATGATGATTAGTGGAGAGAGATAATGAAAAAAAATTGTTGATGTTTTGCCCTGTCTTTGGGCAAAAGATCCTCGGCAGACCTCTTCAGTTGAAGTCATTGTCGTCCTTGCCCCATTGTTCTCCATGGGATCTAACTACTCACACGATGAGATTGTCACAGGAGCGTAGAGATTGGCACCAGAAGAGAGCCCTCGGCCTAGCTCCAAGCAAAGTTCAGCTGTAGATGAATATGATATGATTTACGTCTAAAAGGTTGATCGGAATTGGAAAACTTGGCGCACGGATTGACCATGTTGTGGGTTAGGACAAAAGATGTGATTCGCTTGCGATATTTTTTTACTTTCACGCAGGCCAAGCCGCTGGTAGAAGTTAGTTGTAAAAAAAAATCCCTACTAATATTATAAAAATTGTGAAAGGAACTCTGTCTGACTGTCTGTCTGTCACTCTTTCACGCTAAAACGGCAAAACGGATCGGCTACTAGGCTTTTTACGCGATAACCGGAGCTGCGGGAAAAAGCTAGTACATATATGATAAATCCTCTTACGAGCTATGCAATTGTAGCCGTAGTAATAAGTGACTGCCTGATGATTCGATGATTAAATGATTAAATGACCATGTAACAAAGATTTTAAAAGGAAACTAATTAACCAATTTATAGTAAACCGTGGTTTATGCCAATTAAAGTGAGATTACTTACAAAATAGGCCAATGTCTATGACATATTTGACATAACTACGTTGCTTAACTTACACATTCTGCTCTACATACCTAGTAAACACGCACGCAAACCCGAGTGTAACACGTAATGTTAATAACAAGGGCTCAAGGCCAAACATGGAGTCATAACGTCCGTACGAGCGACAAAGTTACTTATAGTCATAACCCTCAGTTGAGTCCCTGAAATGACTCGAGATTACAAGTGTTTGTTATGAGACATGGTGTATTTTTAGTTTTTGTTTACTACATTATCATCAAAGTGATACAGTCACAGCAAACAGAAAAAACAGAAAAAGAGAGCTTGATTTCCATTTTTTTTTTCTAGCCCGCAAAAAAACTGTGCGTGAAGATAAAAAAGTCTATTAAACATAAGCCTTTAAAGAAGTAAAGTGCACGCACATAAATCAGGATATCAGAAGCGCGGTACAGCGCCGCCACAGGCAGCAGGGCAGCCCTATAATCATGACGAAAGTAAGCGATAGTGCACACAAGCGAGCCCGCCACCGCGACCACAAATCGCGAGCGACAGCCAACAGGTAGCAGGTCGCACGCATTGTTTCCTGGAACCGAAACTACGAGACGCTATCGAAACGATTGATATACGATCAGACTCCGGAATGTTTTAGTAAAATGCACCAGCTTTCCGTTTTAACCTCTGAATATCTAATAGGGACCCGATTTAGAATAATTTATGGACAACCAACGAGACAAAAACAGAACACTATGGGGCCGGCACGGGTCAGACTGGCCGTCCCCGTGTCTGCCGATTTCGTAAGAATCCTTCGCGAGACCATTTATCTGTCAGCCGCGGCTGCGCAACTATGACGTATCTGCGTTTTGTAAGTGAACGCAAGTTTATCGGCAACCTGTCCAGAGAATCGACGAGAAATGGGCTCAGTTGAGCGCATTAACAACGGCTTACCCATACAAAATCATAATAGCCGGTAAGGAAACTACGATTGAGAGCGATCATTAATTACGGGTGCCTAACAAGCGGCGAACGGAGAAAGGCGACGTCGACAATTTATCCGCGAGATCGACTCGTTACTTAGATCGGTTGGGGCGCGCGACGATAGATGGCGTGCTGCGGCGCGCGCGCATATCTGATGCACGACCGGCGCGGGCGACGCGGTATCGACCGATTTACGGACAGTGTGATCATATTAGAGACTCTCGGGCTATCTAACGAACGTTTAGAATATGAGTGTGCGTGATAAACACCCACAGTCGTGGAGATAGCCTTGCAAGGTAATGTTTGTTCGATTAAATTCGATTTGCGATTCTGCCCCCTAAATTGGCAGTTAAGTTTGATGTATAACCTACTAATCTTTATTGTCAATCAGTTTGTAACGGGGCTGCGGATAGTGGCTATAAATAAGAAAGGTACGTCAATTTTATTGATCGGAAAGCGTCGAGCGGATTCCTGCTGGCAACACAGCACACTTAATAGATAGCTAGTCCTGTAGCTTATAAAAACTCGCACACCATAAACTACCCTAACACTAGAAAACAAAATAAAAGCCGTCTCACACGCACCACGTCGCAAGTCGCCGCGACACGCGCGATCGCGTTGTCGCGCGTTGTCCCCTTAATTAGCCGGCTACCCGAGATGGAATTCATTAGACTCGCTAATTAAATAAAAGGACATGATTTTCCGGTTAAGGTACGAAAGTGAACGTAGGTGCACTCCAAACATGATTAATTAAGAAAAGCGAATAGGCTTAAATAGTAAGTAATGTCTGTTCTAATTAAGCGTAAATCGCGCGGTTCCTTGTCGACGCTGTATCGGGGATCGTATCGAAACTGATACCCTTCTTTTTTGCAGTTGGTTACCTATTGTTTGCCATCACTTCGTTTTATACAACAAAAGTTTATTTTCTGCGTGTTGGCAATACCGAAATCTCAGGAATTTTGAACAAAATTAAAAGTTGCGTGAATCATTTAACGCAAAAAATTATTGAATATTTTTAGTTGATATATTTATAGTTTTTTAATTTTATACGTGTTAACTAAAATCACGATTATTCATACTTATAGAGCAACTAAATCCATAAAGATAATAATAGAACTTCACCTTGCCTTATAACTATAATCGAAGCGCATTAAATCAAGATATTTAATGCCTATGATTATTTTAATTCAATAATTTTACAACCTCTTCTTAACCAAGTACTATTAAAATAAATCCAGCACCTAAACACAATCCTACTTATTAAAATTTGATGATCTATAAAACGGTACAAATTAACACGATTTTCCTGTATAAACTATAGCAGCAGTAAAACTTTACTCTGAAATTACTTCAAATCAAATCACACTTGAATTCAATTTTGAAGTAAGCTATAAATCGTATATATCTAATAATCTATAAATCGTTTATATCGTATGAGAAGTGTAGTTTCCTTAGATGACGACTGAGAGTACCTGTCGCCATTTTATGAACCACTACTGCAATGTGAAACATTGAATATCAAATCTTTGCCGGAATGACTAGTATATTGTGTATTTGGAAGTTCTTAAATGTTGTGTAAAATCGGAGTTTACAATAGTTGATTAGAGACTTAGAACTACATTTATTTTATTCGAAATAGGTCTCATCTAAGCATTGACAGTTTGCCTATTATAGTTAGAGTACTAACTATCACAAAGTATCATTAGCCTGTAAGCATCAGCCTATCCCATCACAACGCTGAGTGACCTCTCTGCATGACTCACAGTTCAAACAGAGCTGACAAAAGCAGACATGAATATTTTTTTTAATGTTGGGGTCGACATCCAGTCTGACCGAACGCAGCTAAATACTGGTATTCGACATGTAGCGACTGCTTGACTGATCATCAAAACACAGTTTAGACTTTTGGAATCCTCCCTGTTAAGAATTTGGACCATTACCAAGTGAACATAAAACAAACAGCATATACTAGTCCCTATCCACTGAAGCATTGATCCTATAACCTATTCCAGAAATACAGGTAGAACATACCAATTTTTCCTTTAATTCATATCAGAAGATATCGCTGCTGCATCTATCACCGACAGAGACGTCCACTCGCGTTCGCTCCGAGTCGATGATTGATGGCAAACCTGATAGATAGCTCGCATGATGCACGGCGTCTGGAGAAAATTGCACTCATTCGACACTTACCTGCAAAGGATACACAATATTTATTGCAGAATTCCGTATATGGGTATAATGGGGTACTGGAATTATGATGCGGAAAAATGTGTTATGTAATTCCGCTTTGCACCGACCGAACGAGCTTTTAGTTCCTTTGTGAGCTTGATGATAGTAATTATGCAATTAAATGGGTTTTTGCAGTTTTTACGGCAAGCATGGAAATGGCATATCTTTTTGAATTACAAATAATTATCTACTGATTTGGTGTTTACGTGACTGTATTGTACACAGAATAAGCAGCCCAAAAAACCAAACTCTATCAATAACTCATAAAAAATAAATCAAAACCGACACACGAACCTTACCAGTCACATTCAAAAGGCCGCACGAATAACGCATAAATCCGTATAATAAATTTCAAAATGCTATGATAATTACATGCCTGTTCGCTTTCCCTTATGAATAAGTAAGGCGTGTCACGGCGCGTGACACATGTCGCGCGTCACGCGTCACGATCGACGCGTCACGCCGCGTGACGTCGCATCGCGTCGCGCGCCTGACGTGACGCGCGATCGTGTGTGACGGGGCTTAGAAAATATCGCGTATTAACATAATTCTATTGATAATAAACGCTGGATTGTGGTTTTAGGAATTAACGGTAATTTTTTTGACATAATTCAGGTAGGTAGGTATGTGTTGTCAATATTTGTCAATAAGTTTTATCCTCGCTTAACAAACCCTATGAATATTCATTTTCGTAACCATTGGACAACCATGTGTTGCTGTTTTATGTTTTGAAAAACTGGCGACAACTTATTTTAGTAAAAGATGTTTACTTCAGGTATTCAATTCATTATTTGCAGGTCTATAGAAAACTAGCTACTGACTACTGTTACTCCTTATTTGATACACGAAGTTAGGGAAAGTACATTTGCTATATTTCTGACATGGAAATTATGCTGTCTCTCTTAACATTGGTGCTCAGGGCCTTTTTATGGATTGTAAATCATCACATGACTTCTTCCGCTCTGGGTGGAGCGGAAGGGAGTGTCAGACTCTTACTGACTAAAACCTACCCGTGTTCTTCCTCAAGCCCTTTGCTTTCCAGGGCCGCGATGACTCTTTCGAAGAAATTCCACAACCCTGGCAGGCTCTGGGCCTAACGGACCCCGTCTACTATGCTGAACACGACGCGCCGTCGACCAGCGCGAATGTTTTGACGCGCAGTAACGTTGCAGTATTATCAGCTTAAGCGAATTTTGAATATAAAAAACTACAACCCCATAGTATTTTGGTTTAATTTTATGCGACGTACACAATTTGTATCATACAAAAATATGAATATAGTATCCAATTCAAATAAATATTATGTGCGATACGAGTATTAAGTTATAGTAGAATGTTACGTTACGTTCTAGGCCCTCAGAGAGCCAATTCTACTAATTTTAAGCAACGTTCGCATGTGAATGAGAGTCAAGTCGATGTCAGTTGCAATCTGTCAAAAATGTTTGGAAAATAAAAGTTTTTTTTTGACAGATTGCTACTGACGTGCGAATGTAAACGTTGCTTTAAAAATTATAGAATTGGCCCTCAGTTCTCTACCTAAGAAACCTAGCGTGGAGATTGTTGTTATGATTCCAATCTAGACATTCAAGAAATGTATTACATGTCAGCATATTTTTCCTAAGAGTAAGCTGGGGAAAAAAGGACACCTCAGCAAAAGAAGAAATCAATCAACATTGACTGTGAAACTATTTTGAAGACCGACAAACGAATAGAATGTAATAGGATATTCTTTATAATGTACACTATACGGGGTTATTTTTTTTTTTAAATCAGCTGTTTCATACATTTTAGTCGAGTAGGTATTGAACTTTTGTATGAAACAGCTGATTTTTTTTTCATGATTTCAGAGTCGGTCCCATAGTGAAAGTTGTTCATATTCATGGGTAGAACACCCAGTGAAAATTTGGCCGGTCATTAAAAAATAACCCCGTATAAGTCACAGAACCTATAGATTAAGAAAACATAACAAAAGGGTGACACAGTGGACGACCTAAATAAACTAATTGAGAAGCTTTCTTTATTGGCTCATTAGCATAAATAATTGGTATTGATAATCAAATTTTCCTAATTTCCAATAATGTGGACTGGACTCATATTTATTTCCTTATCCACAATCGTCATTAGAATTTATAGGAAACTCCACCAATATCTAAATCTATTACAACTTGGTCGACGAAAAAGTTCTTTATATTTTTTTCAACATACGAGTAGAACAATAACCGTATCTCACATCGGTAAAAAGCGACAATATTATATTTTCAATTAATGCAAACTGCATTTGAGGAACTCCCCCCCCCCTCCCGCCCGCGAGCATGGAAGCCTCCCTAACTCGCGCCAACTCTCATAAAGACGTAGCTTAAAATTTTATTCTGCGTAGGGCTGCCTCTGTTACTAGGTCAGTGTTTGCGAAAGATGAAACCTTTCTGGTGGAAAATTAGACATATTATCAGAACTTGAAATTTTTATGGGCTTCGAACGGCTATTTAAAAAAACATAACCCTTCATTTACTCCAAATCTATTGGACGATCAAATAAATAGATGAAGTAATTTTTTATTTTTTAAATCTTTATTTATAAAACACAAAAATTGTTTCTGCTTATGTTACCATCCAACCGATATACCCCAAACTGGTTTCAAAAGCAATAATAATGCGAAGATGGTTTTAGACCACTAAAATAACGTGAAAAAACGGGATATGCGAAGTCGCGGCCAAAAGCTAGTTTAATATAAGTGTCAATTTTTCCATTTCATAATAGAATGAACAGGTATCCAAATTCTCATTTACGTGTTGAATGCAAGTAATTCTGAAAGAGTGTTTAACAAATCATTTAAATACTAACAAATCTTGAAAAGTTCCACGTATTTTATACACTTTTTATATAAACAAACAAAATATATCTATTTGAATGCGTGGCAGCCCTAGCTTAGCCCTATGTGGGAGCACAGTTTATGCTCTTGTGCAAGTCTGTATGTCTGTAGTTTCATTTGGTTATCGTATTTGTGCTATCTGATTAATTCAGTAGTTTTGTAAACTTTTTGCTGCATAGTGTAAATAAGTGCAACTTTGTAATGAGATTTGAATGGACGAACAGAGATGAAACTTTGTGAGTGATGTGGAAAAGTATGATTGTATTACAATGTCATTCAGCAATTCTGCATTTTGTCTTCTCCTGTGTTTAAATCAAAGAGGTTGTGATAGAATCATTACAATCCTTACATAAAAACGGAATAAATGTAAATCGTTGCCAGCTAATAACGAAATAGGCACTAAATAGATACAATGTTTTGAACTCCGTTCGCAGCGAAACTATTTATTTTAAGTTATCGAACCTGTGACCGAAATGGCAAAGAATTTAACACAAAACATAGGGACTTACAGTATCGTTTGCTTTAGTATTCCGTCACTCTACGTTCAGAGTGACATAATTTGCTTTGGATTGGTTAATAATTATGACCACTGTTTGAAATGGATGTTTAACAAAAAATCAAAACTACATTACAAACCAACACATAAGGTGTTAAAAGGAAAAAAGGGTGCTTATTGTTCGAGGAAAGTTGATAAATATTTAACGATTCTCGATAGACCTGTCATTAACTCGAGTTTTAGTAGCAAAAACGATATTTCATTAATTTATGTATTTCTTTTTATACGATTCATACAGGTCAGCTGCTTTTTAATAACTTTTTAAATATGACGCAAGCCGATCGAAAGCGTTATCATCGTCTGCCTAGCCTTTTCCCAACTATATTGCTGTCGGGTTCCAGCCAAACACGAGTCCCCATAATAATTATGACTAGATAGGTACCATTTCCATTTTATTATCTGAAAAATGAAGATCACAACACTAGAAACTTTTGAATGCTCCTTAATCTAAAGACCTAAGCTCATTAACTAACAACACCCAGAGCAAATGCCAGGGGATACCTAGAGCTCTAACAATCAAACTACACATCAGATCAATTAGTTCACTGAAACATCACTAACACAACAAACAACACTAAGCATTCCTAACTCAACTAGATAACAAAGTCACCAACCCTTTAGTTAGAACCACAAAAGAAAACAAACTTAAATACAAAACGTACCCCGGTCCAAGTTACCCGCGCACACCCCTGGTTTATCTTTATTATTAGTCTGCCGAGCGAAATTATGACGACTGCAAAACGTCGTTGTTCTCGCTCTTTCTAACCCAGTCTATATTACCATCCCCTATCTCCCTCTTACACGAGCATGCAAGTCTTGCAGTGATTCCTTGTGACGACCGCCCAGGGACGGACGGACTGATGTTTATAAGACCTCAGAGAAGCGAGTTTGGTATTTAGTTTGGTCTTATCTTTGGTTTTATATGTCCTGAAGGGGTTGCCGGAATTCAGATTAAAAAAGAATCGGGTTTTCGCTGTGAGTTTTTTTCGTGTTTTAGTGACGGGCTTTTGAGGTTTTATTTCACTGATAAATGCATTTGAGTTTCTAATTAACCACCCACGTGAATTGTCGACGGAAGTTGGCAATATTTTCGTGGGCGATATGACACCTGTCATTTGATATTATTCCAATCTAAACGTGTAATATTGCCTTATATAAATAACAACCAAAAATGGTAATCAGTTAATAACGTGCTTGATTTATTGAGTTTTAGAATGTGTGCAGTTTCAAAGTTCTTATGTATGTGCCAATGTACTACTAGGCGCTTAATTAAATCATTCGATATTTTCTGTTTGCTTTCGAGAAAAAGCAAATCACATTGTCAAGTTGAACAACCGAATTTGACCATTGTTATTTTTTATTTATTATTATTGCTTATCTTGCAGCCTAACATTTAACGATATCAAACAGAGACATAACAACTCCACACAATACCAGTCATTACTCTACAAACGATACATATTTACAATATCAATTCCCACAAAACAATCTAAGGCTCTCTCCACACTGACAAATCGCAGGCAGTTTGCCCACACACTTGCGATTATTCGCTGCGATCGCTCGCTTTATCAGACACAGATTAAAATCCGTCCAGCTGTCGCACGAGAGTAATAACGCAATTTGCCACAGATATGACTTATTGACATGTCGACCTCATATAAAATGCATTCGAGATTTCTTTAATAAAGATCCTGAGAATTATAATGTTCTATTGATCATCGTTTTTATGGTGGTATTTGTCATAACGAATTGAGTGTCTGTCTAGGAATATATCTTCTGTTTTACTTGCATCGTGACAACGAAATAGTTAAATAATTATTTCATTGGTCGTTGGTTTAGTGTTCGCTAGCGCTACTGTAGTGCTATTATTCTGCTACAGCGTTACCGTTTTCTTCTTTTCAAGTCGATGGTCAACTCCCTAGATCGTTTGGGCGCAGTAGGGGGCTACGTTAATAGGGTATTTTACTGCAAATATCTAATTCTGACTTGGACTGGCCTGTTGGTCTAGTGGTTAGTGACCCTGACTGCAAAGCCGGAGGTCGTGGGTTCGATTCCCACCCAGGACAAACTTTGTGTGATGAGCATTATTGTTTGTTCTGTGTCTGGGTGTAATTTATCTATAATATGTATGTATTTATAAATTATATAAGTATGTATATCAGTTGTCTGGTTACCATAACACAAGCTCTGCTTAGCTTGGGATCAGATGGCCGTGTGTGAGTTGTCCCAAGATATTATTATTATTATTATTATTAATTCTTTAAGTCAGTAAAATTTCCAAGAAATATTGGACGCGTATTTTTTCATTTTTCAAAATAAACACGATACAGTGCGTTGAAAAACTCGTGACGTCACTACGATGGTTCAATTTTACCAGCGACGGCGACGCCAGGTCACGCGTGTTGTCAACGCACTGTGTCGTCTTTATTTTTGTAGTAACCCTATAGTTTTAGTTCTTACTAGATCTGCCAGCGATTTCGCTCACGTAAATATCTAAATGTGTGCCCAATTTCATCCAGATACTTTCAGCCGTTTTGGCGTGATTGAGTTACAAACTTGCATCCATTCATCCATTGAAAATTTAGCATTTATGATGGTATAAATAAGATTTTTGGGTTCTATTTTCATCTGCCTAGTGAAGCATACTAATCTCCGACTATATAGGTACCAACTGTATCAGAGATCCAGGAATTAATTAATTTGTTGACAGTG
Organism: Melanchra persicariae; assembly: GCA_947386135.1. Classification (NCBI taxonomy): domain Eukaryota; kingdom Metazoa; phylum Arthropoda; class Insecta; order Lepidoptera; family Noctuidae; genus Melanchra; species Melanchra persicariae. The sequence continues at coordinate 1,387,908 of OX376649.1, read as the reverse complement.
TAATTATATCCATGCCTAAGATTAATTCCGGTTTTATTGTGACGATGACAGGGTCAGTTAACCGTGCAATCGATTTGATCGGTATTTCTGCCAATTCCCCTTGGCTCAAGATAATTGGCAGAAATCAAGCTATTGCAGAAAACAAAGCTCTTTGTTTGCCTCTGCATTTAGTACTTTAAATTAATTATTTCATTTTGAAGAGTTCAAATGAAAAACTTGAATAAATTGGTATGTTGACATTAAACTGAAAATAAACTTTCTCCTTGCACTACGTAGTTACTAAAAAGTGCATCCCAATGCAAGGTGGCGATGTCCAATCAAGACTTGTCAACTAAAACTAAATTGACATCTGTCAATCAGTCACGTGTACCTTAAATGTCACTGTCTAACATTTCTGTGACATTTGCTTATTGACAGCCGGAAAGAAATTGTCACTATTTTTAAAAGGCTAATCATCACATTGCATAAAGAGTCATCGAACTAACTCCTTATTTCATAAAGCCAATTTTCATAGAGCCTACTAATTTTTAGGGTTTCGTACCCAAAGGGTAAAACGGGACCCTATTACTAAGACTTCGCTGTCCGTCCGTCCGTCCGTTTGTCACTAGGCTGTATCTCATGAACCGTGATAATTAGACAGTTGAAATTTTCACAGATGATGTATTTCTGCTGCTGCTATAACAACAAATACTAATAAACAATAAAATATATGAAATGTAATATTTATTTTATCCCCCTTTAATACGATTTTATTGCTCGTTTTTGCTTGATACTGATAACAGCGACAGGTAGACTATAACGGTAAAATATAACGAATATTTAATATTCTATACAGCAAAAGTGATTTTTTTGCCGTTTTTTATAAATAATGGTACGGAACCCATCGTGCGCGAGTCCGACTCGCACTTGGCCTGTTTAAGGCAACGTTCGCATTCGCATCTCAGCCGAAATCTGTCAAAAAAGTACTCAATCTTCATACATTTCTGCGAACACGTTGCTTAAAAATAAGTAGAATTGAACCTTTGACCTTCATAAAATAGTAACCGGAAAACACGACCTTCGTTGGCAAGACTGGCAGTCGGATTTTCGTGATTATTTCTGACTAAGTTTAACGACGGTCTAAAATCCAATCTACTTAAGACATTGACAGAATAATCGATGTCGACTATTCTGCAAATGTCTTTGCTTGCCATATCATAATCATCATCATATTGACAGCCGAAAGACGTCCACTGCTGGACATAGACCTCCCCCAAATAAATAAACCAACCCGTCTACCAAGCGTGGCGATTACGGCAAACCCCCCCCGGGTTTGCCGTAATCGCCACGCTTGGTAGACGGGTTGGCAATCGCAGTGTATCTGTAGCAATGTACCTATACAGAATGCTGCTGACCATTCTCTGGTGAGTCCCTTAGTCGCCTCTTACGACACCCACGGGAAGTGATGGGATGGTGCTATTCTTTTACGTCCGACACCATACGGAACATTGCTATAAATAAAAATATAGAATAGACTGTCAAAAATCTACAAATGACAACCAGTACCAACATGGTACCAACGGTTACCTACACCGTTGACATTATCTCCCTAGCCTTTTCCCAACTGTATTGGGGTCGGCATCCAGTACCTGACCTCCACAACCCAGTAACTGGGTAATATGATACTTGCCAAGGCTGGCTGTCAGATTTTTGTGATTCTGACTACTTTTAATGACAGTAGAGTCACTTTATTTTTATACATATTATTTTAAATGTAAATGATGACGTTCAAAAGTGCCGTTTAATGGCCTAATTGAAATAAACGCTTGGACTTTAACTTTGATTGCCAAAGGTCTACAAATGGCAAACGGTACCAACGGCTTAACGTGCTTTCCGAGGCACGGAGGAGTCTCGGTATGTTAAGATGGTCACCCATCCACGGACCAACCTCGGCAAGCTCTTGGTTGCTTCACCTTGAAGATCAACCCGGCTTTTATTATTCAGCCACGAGCTTCACAGTTAAAACCCAAATAACATCAGTTATTATGGCGACATTACACTGGGTATAATGGCGCATACACACAGCGCGTTTGACCGGCGACCGGCGCGGACACCAGTGATTTGTGGTTACTTGCAAAAGCGGCGACCTCTGGCGGTGACGTGCCAATTGTCTCCGTCTTGGAAGGTGGTGTGAGGTAGGAGCGGCTAGCGGGGAGGATAGGCTTCATTATAACAGCATATTAGTACCAAAATCTATTAACCAGCAGGAGTAGACGCTCCTGCTAGTAAAATGATTGATAAATTGAGTAAAGTACCTAATAAATTTGTTATTTCAAAAATTTTAAATCTTTTCAAAGTAAACAATGATCAACTTTTGATGAGCAACTGTGGCTTATAAATATAATTTTAATGAAAATAATGATTCCTCCTTTTAATTTGTAGAAAGGCAATTACGGATAAGCCAGGTTCGCCTGTGCGAACTTGGCTTATTGTTGTTGCCTAACGTTGCCTTTCTACAAAATTAGCTTTTTGTTTTTTAAAGTAAACTAGGTTTTAACTGTTTGCTTTGAGCCAAGGTCCGTAAGAACGTGGGATAATTCAAGAATATTTTACGAAATGCCAAAGTCTAATGACAGTTAAAATAATTACCTAATTCAAAAACTTTTTCCGGTCCGTAACTTAAAAGGTAAAACCAAACCCCTATTGGATCACTTCGTTGTCCGTCTGTCTGTCAGTTTTTTTCTCAAGTACGTGTAGAAGAATAAATTTCTCCAATCAAGTAGAGTTTCGGGACAAAAAACTACGGAGCCCTTCACCCTGCGTCGCCCGACACTTGGCCTGTTCTTTCTTATCTGTGACCATAAACACCGTAAAACAGTGCAGAAGCACCTTACAAAGAATTTCCGGGTTCACAACCCCGCTAACTTTTCGTAACATACACCACACTCTTTTCTGTCAGGCACAGCGGCTTGTGTAAACGCTCCTTGATACCATGAGGCCTTTGCCGTACTGCTCCCGCTCCGTGAACCAATAGATGTATAAATCAATTTATATCATCATTTATTACACATATTATTGTCAGATGTGACTGTTAAGACTGGCTGTTAGATATTTTTAACATGTGACTGAAGTTTATTTTTTAAGAAGAAAATCAATGGAACAACACTAGACATGTTTAAATTATTTTAGACCATATAATTAGTACTTGTTGATGTTAGGTAGGTACAGTACAACTATTTTCTTAATGTCCCTCTCAATTGATGGACATGGAAATTAATTCACATTCGTTTGTATTCAGAAATGCGATGATTGCCGAGGGATATTAACAAAAATAGTTGTACTGTACCTCCTTGTCCACTTGTGCCAGATTTCTAAATTGAGAATTTGGAGTTACCCCACCCAACTTGATAAATAAAAAAAAAACATTTTTTTTTGTTGCATTAAAATGCAACATTTTGACAGGTTTTAAGCCTAATGAAGTAAAGCTTGACAAAATATAGTCTACCACAAATTCTTAAATCAGTAACCTGGAGCTAGTACTAAAAACAATCATGTGACTGTTGCAAAAGCTATATGTTGGCCAATTTGACCAAAACCACTTTCAATTCGCACTAAGCGTTTCCAAACGTCTTTTATAATGCGCACAGCAAAGGAGTGGAACTGTCTGCCTGCGTCTGTGTTTCCAAAAGCTTACAGCCCTAATCTCTTCAAAGTTAGGGTGGACAGGCTCCTTCTGGGTAAGCTCGCTCCATCGTAGACTTTGTCTCTGTCATATCTGACATTGACTAGAGTCAACAGCAAACCAATCAAGAATAAAAAAAAAAAATGTATCCACATTTAAAGTTAGCATTTTTGTTGCCTTGGCTATTTTGCCCCACACTAAGGCAAAAGCGTCCCTTCACTCCTTCCATCTTTCGCGAACCCACGATTCCTCCTTACATAAATCCTATTGGTATATTTTACCAATACTTTAAAATTCTCAAGCTCGAACACTTGACTTTACTTAGGGGCCAGGTTCAACAACCTCATTGAAAGTGAGAACATTTGATACTGAAACTAAAGTTTAGTTCGTACCTGAAACAATGAGCTCGTAACACAAGTGAAAGCTCACTGCGTTGCTTGTAGTAGATCTAAACCTATGTTTACGCTGGCTATCTGTCTAATCGTCGACTAGAAGAAGCTTTCACACGTTAAAAGTCAGTGGCGATTTTTCTTCTCTACCAATTACGAAAACAGTAAGAAAAAATACTTTTAAATGAATGTTCCGTGGTACCTATTTAGTTATTTATTTATATTTGAAAGGTTTACAAACAGCTTCTGTATTATAAAGAACTTAGGTAGGTATAAGTTAAAATTATCTATTCTCGTTATAAACGACACTTCAGTGAAAGAAAACACATTCATACCGATAATGCTTACGTTTTAACAAAAAACGTAGTTTGCCAATTTCATTACTCTGCCAATAGTTAAAGTTGGAAAAACTAAAACCCCATAATGTACCTACCACGTTTAAAAATAAAGCTATCTAATTAAAACTGAAACTCTCAAAAATATCCCTTCACAAAAATCAGAATTCTCCGATACATCGACTTAATTCAGTATAGATTGCTCGCCGACAAGTTAATGCGCCTGTCACGGGCCTCAGCGGGACGGCAATGTATATCGTCTAATTAAACCATGAGAATTCTCATTAGGACTCATTGTGAGTAGGATTATTGCAATGCAAAATGTTTCTTCATTTGAAGAGTGAAGTCAGGTACTGGCGTTTTGTGATTTGGTTGACAATCGAGGCTTACAAGAGAGTCAACTCCTCAGTATTTACATAAACGGACCAGTCCTTATTCATGGAAATTAATAAAACATACGCAAGATACTTATATCTAAAAAGTTAGTTGACAACTTTTTTTATTATTATTGATAGACACGCGCTTGACCGCTATCTCACCTGATGGTAAGCGATGATGTGGTCGAAGATGGAGCATGCTTGCCTAGAAGTAATCTATTCACTCTTGACTTAAAGACTCCCAGGTTGTAGCTATAGCCAGGTTCTAACTTTGCCGAAAAAGAGTTAAGATAGGAAAAGAGAGACTTAAATTACACCATCTGCCTCCCTAACCTTTCTTCTAAAAAGATCTCAACAATTAGCCAACAATCACATGACATAATATATATACAGGGTTATTTGTAAAACACCAACAACCTTTCAGTAGGTAAAAGTATTAATTTCAAACAACTTTGGTTATAAACAACTTTTACTATGGGACCAACTCTGAAAAATCTATAAAATTTCAGCTTTCTACGACCAGTAGTTTCGGCTGTGTGCACTCAGTCAGTCACCAGCAACGCAAAAGTTTTATATGTATTGATTGATATCAAGAAATGCAGTTTGCAATCACCTGACTTACAAAGACCAGTTTGAAATACAACTTCCATAACAAAATTATAGAGCCTTAATCATAAAATCAAACTACCAAGAACTTGGCGCAATATTTGACCCGACGACCTTATCGACAGCAACTATCAGCTATATGATAATTTATAATTTACCCAATAAATGCGGGTGGTTACATCAAACAATGACGTCAGAATTTATCATTAATCGTGGCACAACTAAATATTATTGAAGTTATGCCAATTGACGGGCGATGCATGCCGGTAGATAGGCGATAGTGACAGTCTACAGGGGATACAGAAGGACCAGTGCTGAAAGACTAATAAATGAAACATAGTTTATTCTTACAGATAAATGCAAGTTTACTGATTAATATTCTACGGCAGAATCAAAGACGGTACAAAGGGTTTCTGATTGTTAATCACTGAATAATGAACCTAAATCTATCCTTTACAAATTCGGATGTCTACCATGTTGATGCGTGTATCAAAAATTGGTTTATCAGAAATGGCAGAATTTCGACCGCATGTATTTAAGTCAATATTATGGTGGAAAACTGTAAATCAAATGCCACATATACTCACTGTCTTTACTTTGACTATCTGTTCAAATCCTTATTCCGAATGAAATCTGGATAAAATAAAAATAAAACATATATTCAGCTGCATCCAATTAAAGTAGAAGCCTACCCATAGTTTTGAAAAAGCTAAGCATATGATCCCAATTGGTCCTTCGGTGTAAAGTCTAGCCAGATATCGAATGTGATTGGTCCTTCGGTCCGCGCCTGAATGACGTACGCGTTATGACGTAATTCAGCTTGTCGCGCTTATCAGCGACGGCCAGTGTCGGTGACGACGTCGCTTGCAGTGCGTGCGATATGTTTATATGATGTCTATTATAAGTTACAAGGGCTGCAATTAACAATGGACGTACGTTTACGTGGGTTTGAGTGGGGATTGCTTTTTTTAGAGTTTGTAAGTCGTCATTTTGACGTCAGATGATCTAATTGTGAAGCTGTTTAAGTGATCGTATTTTTGAAACTTCCAATCGTCCCCTTGCTACAGACTTTTAAGTTAATATTTGCACATTTTAATGAATTTTTGAATTATTACGATCTGTGACCCTGCGTTTTCCCTTTAAGGTAATAGATATTACAGACACAGATTTTGTAATTTTTCTCATAATAGATGATACTAGCTTTAGTCCGCAGCTCCGTCCACGTGGACGTTAGTTATCGCGTAAAAAAGTTACGTATCTCCTTCTCCATATCCCAGGCTATATATCTGCCAAATTTTATGACAATCCGTTCAGCCGTTTTCGCGTGAAAATGTATCAGACAGACAGAGTTACTTTCGGATTTATAATATTAGTGGGGAAGTAGGGATTAATAGAGATTATTGTCTTCTAATTTGGCTTCATGTAACTTAGATACAAATGAAAACTTTTTAATTTACGAATAATAAACTTAAAGTTGTAAATATCTGTCTCCCTATGGGGACGAAGCCGGGTGACAGATCGGAATAATCCGAATTTTATACTAGGAAGTGGTGACGGGCAGGCGTTTTGGGGGACGGTCTTCATGTAAAACTGATGTTCTAAAAGTGGTTCTAAGCCTCAAATCCAATCAAAAACGTAACAGATCATACACGCAAGCTTTAAGATCAATGAAATGTTGGAAACGCCATAAAAAAAAATATTTTGTTCAGTCGCATCCAGTCAATCCTACATAGGTAGGGAAAGTCTGAACTTCGCTGACCCTTCAACTTTTAACACAACTAAGAAGCCACTTTTGTAATTTAATATAAAATCTAGGGTAACAGAGCTATCAACGGTATTTAAGCATATTATAATCCTCTAAATAACCAAATTTAATTCCGCCATATTAATATTAGTGGCGCCTCCGCACGCCCACTAACACTCAAAAACACACATCACTCGACAGTTTACAAACCAATGAATTATGTGTCCATCTACACACCTCTAACCTCAATTAAAAATATATAGTTTCATTTTATTAAGCAATTCTGATTCCAAAAGTCACCTCTGACTCGACTTAACAAAACTATTATTAAACGCAATAACACTGATTATTACAAAAAATATTGATTCAAGCACCAAACTTTAATATCAACAGAAATATAAAACGTCTTATATAGAACATAATTTGCCATAAAACTCATATTTCCACCGTATAAATATATTACATGCGGTATTTTGTCAACAGTCACAAAAAAATAACTGATCATTAAAACATAAAGTTTACGATAATATTAGTATAACTCATAATACTTTCATTACGGGCTTGTCATAATAGGCGATGAATTCTCGAGTATATTACATTATAAAATTTGAATCAGAACTTGTTTGGTCAAGAGAGAATCATAACGACAATCGGTGTAATGGACTCCCTATAAATATGTATATGGTCGGATGGGTGGGGCCTTACAGTCAGCGGTTAAGCCGTATTAAATAAATACATTATAATAACGTCTGGCAGTTTATTATGGTATTAATGTTGATTTTGCTTGCAGGCCTACTAATGACGCTAGAAAAGCATCTTCATTGGAATGGAGACTATACTTATCATAATTTTAACTTTTAGTGTTCAATCTAAAGCTTTTAAATATTTTGCGTTTTGATAAGCTTTCGAATTCATTGATAAATTCAATATTATCCTAACTATTTTTCTCTAAAAGAAATCAATAGTGTGTGCTTTTAAAACCAATATTGGTAATAAAATCGCTCCGCTCATAATCCCTCTGACAGTGTAGCCCAACAGTGAAGTGATGAACCAAAGAGAAGAGGCGTTATACTCTATAGAGTGACTATAAAGATCTTGTAAAATAGCTTCCGAGGTGCGTAGGCGCAGGTCGCGTCACGAAATTAAGAAATACCAATATACACACGTTTTGTGATATCGTCAACGAAGTAAAAATGTATCGAAGGACCAACATACAGAGTTATTTCTAAAACACCAACAACCTTTCAGTGGGTGAAAGTACTCATAATTATAAACAACTTTTACTATGGGACCAACTCTGAAATATCAAAAAAAACTCATACATTTTTTTCGGGTGAATATTGCATTTTGTTTGAAACAGCCGATTTATTTTTTGATATTTCAGAGTTGGTCCCGTAGTAAAAGTTTTTTATAATCACGAGTACTTTCACCAACTGAAAGGTTGTTTGTGTTTTACAAATAACCCTGTATAGAATCAGTGACAGTTAGTTAAAAAAATAGGTTACAGCATTATTGTCACTTGCCTCGAAAGCGTATGTCATTGTGGCGCGAAAGCTACGACGTGCTACGAAATTCGTAGCAATTAGTTTTCTTTTTGTGCTACGATTTCTGTAGCATAAGCTTTGTGTATCACAGTACTTTTTGCTACGATTTTTCTAGCACAATAAATTTGTTCACTACGATTTTTATAACGCATTCATATGCAGCTCTATTTTAAACACTAAGCTATTTATTACTATATTAATACAGTAACAGTTGCTGTTCAATTTGACCATTATTTACGATTGTAACCCCTTTGAAGTGGTTTGAGAGTGTTTAAGTTTATCGCACATCGCGACGACTGGTCTTACGGCACTTTTCTATCGCATGCCACACGTTTTGTTACTTTTATCTAAATAATGGCACTTCTATTATAATTTAGACATAAAACTCTAAACAATAAAAGTTGGATTTCACTAAAGCAGTCACGGATTTTGAACAATGTCTATGGAATCGTAAAAGCGATAGGTTTTATATTGTTTTTATTTGAATAACTTCGTGTAGATGTCGATTTTAAATTTATTTTATAGTGTATGTATGTTTTCTAAGTTTTATTGGTATTGCGTCGTTACTAATAAGAATTTTGGGGCATATTTCGAAATTCACTGAAAGCAAACGAGTAATACATTTAAAGATTCATAGATTGAATCTTTAATAATTAAAAATTTTCAAAACTGAGTTTAAACCTTTTGGTTTTCTAGTACCTATTGATTCAAGGCTTAGTTTTTTTATCTTTTATAAAAGTATCAAAAAAATTGTTTCAAGCATAAAATTTTTCAGTATTACAACTATCACTTACCAAACTGCGAAACGATAATCACAAAACACTACACGCATCCTCTGCAGAAATCAAGCAACTTACCTGCAAACAAAAGAAAATCACAACATTATTCGACATTCCTAACCCAAAAAAAATCAGCCACTTTACAAAACCAGGCATCACATCCAGACATCGCTTCACGGCTTCACCCTTTATGCTACACCCTTAATCTTCTTTCTAACGCGAGAAAAAAATCCTCGATTCAATCGCAAAGGTAGAGATGTGTTAAAACCTTACCGGCCTTTAATTAAAGCCTGCGGGGGGGAGGGGGCCGGAAACGACGGAGCGGCCATTTCACTCCGGCTGTCCACTTCCGGACTAACGTATGGACGAAGGTACTTCATTTCGGACTGACGGTGGGGAAAAAGAAAATCGAAGGCGTCTCGGGACAGAGGAGTGGAGAGGGTTCGTTTATATTTTTTTTTTGTTTTGTTTACTGTCTGCTTAAGGCAGGGCTTTAAATACCGGTAAAAAATTATAACGTTACCTTGCATTGACAGGAGTTAACGTTAATATTAAAATAACGGTAATAGGTTTAACGTTATTCAAGCACCATTTTAACGTTATTCTTTATTAACGTTATTTCTAGTTTAACGTTAATTTTATCGTTATTTTTAAACGGTTATCTCTGTAAGGTGGTGAAGTGTCAGGTTGTATCTTGATCAAAATATGATTCACGACAGTAAAAAATATGTAAGTAGGTACATAATTATAACCATATTAACATTTCTTTTCTCTTCTCTGAATCTAGCTGATTCAGGAAATCTGGTTATTAAACACATCAAATCTAAGTTCATGATGATGAGTAAATGATTCTTATGGTTACATCTATGTAAATACATAATTGTTGTTGCTGCGCATCACATTTTGATTAAATTACAACCTGACACTGACCTTCAAATAGCAAAAAATACAAGAAAGTTCGCGGGCTATAATAACACAAATTATTTTACCGTTAAAACGATAATTCTCGTATTTTACGTTAAATGTTACTTAACGTTATATTACTGGTATTGTTATCAAATACCGGTAAATTTTATAACGTTACTATGGTATAACAATTGAAATTAACGTTATGTAACGGTTATTATTTTGTTATTTGGTAACGTTAACAAGCCCTGGCTTAAGGTGTGTCGCAGTTAAGCATTCGATTTTTAAAAGAGTTATACACTATTCAACTGAAGTGTGAAAACAGTGGCTAGCCAAATTATTATTTTTTATTAGTGATGGGTTTGCTCTTGACTCTAGTCTATGTCAGAGATGACAGAGACAAAGTCTACGATGGAGCGAGCTTACCCAGAAGGAGCCTGTTCACTCTAACTTTGAATTAGATTAGGGTTGTAATTGCCATTATATCAGCGAATGTGATTGTTGAAATGTACAAAGGATTGATCAAGGGACATTTTGACAGCGATTGTCGATACTGCCATAGCTGGCCATTGCGTTTTATTCTGATGTAGTAATCACGACCGATCGAAAGATTCTATGCTAAGAGGCCCTAGACAACGTGCCATTCAATTAGCGAATGCGACTGTCGAAATGCCAAAATGTAGGGATTTGGTCACGTGACATTCCGATAGCATCTGTCAATCCCATACATTTTTGACGTATCGACAATCGCCTGCGCCACGCTACCGTTGACAGAATGTCACCTGTCTAGAGCCCAAGGTTGCTTGCCTTGGGCTCTAGACAGGTGACATTCTGTATGCAATGCAAGGTAATAATTTTTCATATAAACAATTATCTATGTTTTTTTTATGTACCTATGGGAAATCATCGAATGACTTCTTCCGCTCTGGGTGGAGCGGGAGGGAGTGTCAGACTTTTACTGACTAAAACCCATCCGTGTTCATTCTAGTGCCCTTTGCGTTCCAGGGCCGCGGTGACTCTTTCGACCAAATTCCGCAACCTGTCTGGTTTGGCGCTGTATTATTGGACAAATGTTTATTCTTAGAAAGTTTTTGTATCAAAGGAAACCATTAGGAATCGATTTGCTTTTATGGTCGCTGCGCCCATAGCAGAGAAGTTACATTCACACCAATCCACTACCAACTAAAAACTTCTTAAAATAACTTCACTATTTCAACTCCGTTCCTTCTCCGATCACGGTAATCGGATCTCACAATCGCGAACATTTAATTGACTAGCATAACTTACTAGTTAATTTGAAATACGCTTCAATACGTGAACGAACAAAAATGTCGCATGTCTGATTTATCATCGAGATTCTTTTCTTTTTAATTGTATTAATCTACTTCTCTAGTTGTGTGTTGATAAGGCGGGGTATGGATGGGGCAGCTGATTTTGTTGGACTGAATGCATTATTTGAGGAGACTGATTTTATATATCAGTGCTTTAAATTATGCTTTTAATTTTATTGAGCCTGTCTTAGTATTGAACATAAGAGGCAGTAATAAAGCCAGCTAAAAAAATATTGTGCCCCGAGAGAAGTAATTTAGCCGAATGGGATTATAATGAAAGAAGATTCGTAAGATAAAATGTCAATAACAGCCATTGAAGTGACTAAATATATAATTTTCTAAGATTTTTCTGCTACTGGAGAAGTCCATTTTCTACACTCGCATCATCAAATGGTTGAAAACGATAAATTAATTGCATATCTCTCGGATATCTTTGAAAAGATGTTTTCCTCGTGGCCGACGCAGATCAACGTACCTGTTACAACTCAAATCACTTCCCCCACATTAGACTAATCGCAAAAACGTACGACAAATCGCACCCCCTCCCCCCACCGCAGTCCAGCAAGACGTGTAGGTGGTCTTCGCCATTTTTATTTCCTTTTTATCTCTTGAATTGTTAATGTGCTGCAGAGAAGGACACTCGCGTTTTATTGGTGTCTCTTAATGAATTGATTTTAGCTCGGAATCAGGAATGACTAAGTATAAGGGGAGATTTAATTTATATCTGCTCGACTCAGTATAAAGTTACGGGTGAAAATCGATTTATATTAGGTGTCTGTAGTTGTAAATGTCGTCTTGTTGACCCTAGCTGGTTGTAGTTTCAATGTATGGAGTTTTCTTGATACTGATCGCATCTCTATATAAAACCTATTTACCTAATTAAGTGAAATCAAATCTAATTAATAATCAAATTGTACGATTACAAGATCAGCTGGTCTATTCTGTCAATATCTCACCGTGTGTAAGTGGAGTGAGATTCTGAGAGTTCATTTCATGTTCAGGTCACTTAAGTTTAAAAGATGAAATGTTTTCAGAATCGCCCTGCAGGATGGGCGTTGACCCCCAAACTAGACATTTGCATGTATCTTGGAGTTCAAAATACATGAATTGCAAGTTTATTTATATTTTCCAATGATGTTAGATATTCCTTTCCTCCGTCCCTAAAGCACGTAAAGCCGTTGGTCCCGGCTTTCATTTGTAGATCTTTGGCAGTCGTTACCAGAAGCCAGAAAATCTGACTCCTGTCTTGCCAAGAAGTACCGTATTACCCAGTTAATGGGTTGCGGAGGTCTGGTAGGCGACCGCTTCACGTAAATTACTGGTATTCAGCTGAATCCGGTTTGACAGCAAGCTTTCCGAAGCACGGAAGAATCTCTGTCGGTATGTTATAAGATGGTCACCCATCCCAAACCGACCGCGGCAAGCGTAGCTTAACCTTGAAGATCGACCCGTGCGGCTGTGCTTATTTTACCACGAGCTCAACCCTTTAAAATTTATGTTTGAATTAAAAATTATGGCAAAATAAAAAAAAGCTATTAACATAAACAGTCCACTGCATGACTGGAAGCCGTCATTACTCTGTCGAGCACGCCCAATAAACCTAAGTTCCAGCCAAGTGCGTAAGTTAGTTAGCACTTCCTCTTAGAACAATAGACATTAAACGCTATAGGCTGTGTACACACTGCCTCGAATGAGACGTTACGGAGCGGTGACCTCGGGGACTTGAGATTTGAGCCATATTTTGTGTAGTGTGAATGGTAAAATTAACTATTGATTTTGAAGAGTGGAACTATTTGTCAGAGTCTGTTTTGCCTGATAGCTACATCCTCTCCCAGGTTGTAGCTGTCACGGCCAATTAGCTTAATCAACCGTTTAATTAGTGGCCTAGCCTTTTCATTTAAATGCGCCAATTTTTCAGCGACCGAACTGACATCTTTTGTTCGTTTGATGAGTTGAGATGAGAGCCCATGCCACTTATGTTGCTGATTAAACGGTGCAGATCAATGTAATGGCTTGGCTTTTAATGAAACGGCTGGTTAAGCTGGTTGGCTGCGACATAGCTATATCATTACCTCTTTAAGTCGAGAGTCACTTGGTTTTTTGAGCGGAAGGGAGTGTCAGACTCTTACTGACTAAAACCCATCCGTGTTCCTCCATAATTCCTTTGTATTCCAGGGCCGCGGTGACTCTATAGAACAAATTCCGCAACTCTAAGTGAATAGGTTACTTCTAGTTAAGCGTGCTCCATCGTCGAACACAATATCTTCTTTTTCCATCAGATAAGATTTTGGCTAAACCTGATCCTACTAATCAATAGTAAAAAAGGATGTCGTCAACATAAAGCTAAATCATTAATGATTCTATCGATATTTTGGTCCTTATAGTCTAGTGGTCGCAAGTCCTAACTGCTGAGCATAAGGTTTCGGGTTCAATTCCCGATTCAAGCAAAGTGTTATTTGGTTTTTCCGTCTGAAATCTCTTAGAAATATCCTGGAGTAGCTTTGGATTTGTAACCAGCTGATGTCAACAGCCCCTTATTAAACGGGACTTAAACATAACTGGAGAAACTTTTAGTATAGGGAACACTTCTTCCAAACTCTTAAGAATAACGTAGCCAAGATTTTTGTAATACACAACATGATTTTAAAAGAATGTCCGTAGAGTTTCTTACACATTTTTCTCCAAACAGATCTATGCTTTAGAACGTGCATGTCATGTTTTTGACTGACCGACCTTGACATTCCCAAGTACTTAAAAATGGTTTATTTGAAATGTTAAATCTTCAAATAATGCAGTGTGGATTGAAAGGAAAGCTGCACCTACAACGCCACAGAAATACGGAGCCAACAAGGAGGGGTATAGCACACCCACGAAATCCCAGAACAAACTAAAATTCCAAAACTGTCGTTCCATTCTCAAGCTATAGCACTTGCCTTAAATTTCAAACAAACCACAGGTAGGCTAACAATAAGGTCTAGTTAGTATTAACGAACCGGTTCAACGACCTCTGGACTAAACAGCGGCAGTTACTCTAAATGTTATCGTAAGCGTCCATTGTGTTCTGATAAGAACTGTTAACTTATTCATAACTGGCACTAACTCAGTTTACAACCTGCGATATTTTGACGGTATTGTTAGTAGTAATGATTTGCATGGGTGCAGATTTTTAGAAGTGGATACTTTTTTACGTTTAAGCCCGCCACACATTCCCAAACCACTGCAACTCCTGAAAGCCAGAATCAACAGTGGTGACCAGAAAAACGCCGAGTCAATGAAGCTTGACGAGTACCAAAAACAAGATTCAACTGTCTTGGATCCCGCAACGAAATTAATCAGAAAATAACAGTGGAGGAGTAGGAAAAAATCTTAACTTTTTTACGTTTCTCAATACTCAATACTCAATGTATATTTATTACTTCCAGATGTGAACTTAGGTGGTAGATTTTACAAAAAATATGATCATCACCCTGTCGGGCACAGCAACAGTACGAGAGAGAAAGAGGGCTCTCACTTGACTACTTAGTTGTTTAAAACTATGTATCACTTATATTAATTATTTTATAAAAACGTAGAAGTACTTTATGTACAATTTATCATTTAAATATTTTTTAGTTTTTTTAGTTTAGCGAACTAAAGGAGCGTTCTGTTTCCATTTTTGCTGTGTGTAAGCCTAACTTACATTGCAAACGGAAATTGGTTGGGTACGAGTAAATCGCTCAACCAATTTTGATTAATTTTGGTACAAAGACAGACAGTTAGACTACTTTTATTGCGAAAACATATATGAACGTGAGCGAAGCCGCGTGCAAAAGCTAGTTGTCTATATTTTTAAGCAATTAAAAAATTGTGCAACACGTGTACCTAAGTCACCGAGAAATTATAACCATCAATACAGACTGAAATCCATTGGGTACAAGCCTCCTTGTATTGGCTATGAAGAAAAATTAACGGAGCAAAACTGACAAACCTTTGAGGTTGTTTCCTAGAACGATACAATTCAGGTGTATTCTAGCTCATCCAGAAAACACAATAAAACTCCAAGAAGCAAAATTAAAAAAATGGCTCACTTTAGCACAGAAAATATGATAAAAAATCCATCTTAATAAACCTCATTTCTGCATCGAGCGTCTATCGTATAATTTCTTAACGTCGGCACTGTGTCGAGGTAATTGGATTCGATACACCCACTCTACACTGTGTAACAGATACATCTGTTGAAGAGGGAGGCGTTTTCCAACTGTATTAAGCAGACACCGTGTCATTTTAGATCAAGCTGGTCTTAGTAAATTGTGTTGGGTATCGCTCTTTTGGTTTTTATAGGAGCTTTCATTTGTAGTTAAGTTAGTAGTTAATTTCTTAAGGTTGACTTTTCTTCATAAAAACCGACCAGAAAAATCGATTAAAAAGTTCCGAAGAATTGACTTTAATAGCAGTTTGAAACGTCATTTCTTTTGAACATTTCTGAAAATGTTTATTAATCACTTCTGGTTTTTAAGATCAGAAGTCAGGGATAGACCACGTGCTTAGTGCTGTTTGTGCCATCTGATTTTTTTTTAAATACATTTTTTATATTTTGACATTGTTTCCGTATATCAGCTACCAAACATCACCCTTATTAACATCACCACGCACTTCTGGAACACCCTGCATACAAATCAAGTGACATGTGTTTGTCTCGCAAAAACTCGAAAATGGTTCGACAGATTTAAATGGTATTTTCTCAAACATGCTTGGAAATTTGAGCATTATTTTGACAACCTTCTTCGAAATATGTATTCGGCCAGTACAGCAATTTCGATTGAAATTGGTGTACTGGCCAAATACATGCGAGCAGCGGCCGGCAAAAGTTGTACGAAAATCTATATCTGTCGTGTTTTAGCGGCCTAATAAATTACATAGTAAACTCGGTAAACTCATATCATTCTGTCGTGTAATTTAAAAATGGAACGAACTTTTACTCCGAGACGTGGCAACCAAGGAGGTAACTTATCAAAGGTTTTATTTAAATTTCAAACTGGCTTGCAAATAGAAAGCTTTTTATTGAAAAAAAAACAAATGAACACTTTAATTCGGGAAAAAATATTGTTGTTCGTTGCTCGTCATTGATTAATTTTCTAGGTACTACTTAGTTTTAATTAAGTTTAATTTAATTTAATTTAGAAAAGTACTATACTAGCCTTGGCCACTACTAGGCATTGATGGACTTACGTATGTGTGCCTCGGCTTCGCCTCGGACCACATTTACACGTTCGTCCATCAATGCCTCTTTTGCTGGCCGTCTTTTGCTGGCCGCTGCAGTAATATACTATTTTTGTTGTTGTTTTTTTTTGCCTTAATAAGTACCTAGATATTAGGCTGGTTTAGAATAAAAAATAGTTACAATCAAATTAAACGACTGTTGGTGGTAAGAAGTTCACCGTGTTATCTAGTTATAGTTGTCACGAAGCATAATCTTGTAATTTGTACCCAGTAGCACCTTGATCTTTATCAATATGATGACCACTGACCACCCATCCACCTAACTGGAACATCAGACACATGCGCCCACGCAAGTAGTGGGTAGATGTCTGCGTTAACAGAACGTAATTACTGGCCAATGGCCATAGTGATCATAGTGGCCAACAGTCGATCGTCGCGAGCATAAAACTCAGTTGTTTATGGGCGATAGAAAATGATTATTTGTGAAGTAGTTTTGTTTTAATGGCGTTCTGATGATGCTCTATGGTTTCGTAATTTTAAGTGGTGTGCAAGGTTATCGACGCAATGATTTTTTCTGGTGGTTGTTTTAAAATTAATTTTCTTGTTTTAAGAAAACATAATGTTAGTGTAAAAATGAATTTAAATTTTAAAATAATGTCAAAGGTTATAAATGAGTAAAATATGTTTGTTTTATCACTTCATGACTTATCACATTTAAGTTTAATTTAAATGTGATAAGTCATGATAAGTCATTTGCAAGAGAGGAAATTTAAATAATATTAAAAGAAGGCTTATGGCAACATTAAGTCGGGATTATTAAGACTACTTCTCACAAAGATAGTTCAAGAAGTCCTATAACAAGCTACCCTGCATGGTCATCCATGTAAATCGAACTTAAACAAAAAACCTATTGTAGTGTTAATAAAGCTACCAACACCATCTAGACAACGGTACTTGCCAGCGAGCACCTGTGAGCCACAACCTGCGTGCGCACACGCATAAGTGTCAGACACTATGATAAGTGTCAGGACACTAAACATGTCCATTTGTGTCGTAAACAATACACTGGCGAAATTATGAGATATCATTAAAGTTATTGTGTTAATTTAAAATATTTCTTGCTGTAAAGGCTTACAAATAGAGATAACATGACAAATTGAAACAAGAAAAGCACTACTATGCGTGTTGTGTGAATTTGTTTTTCGACACTGAGTGCGTTTTTATTTTAATTCATAGTCATACATGGCTTGCCTTAGCAGGAGATTTATATTTACCAAGTGTATGTAAGTAGCAATTTACTCAATTCGTCGGTGATGAATAACGCAATATCGCGAAACTACACGTTGCTATAAGGTCTAATTTTTTATTTTATTTTATTCAAAGTAAGGCCAGCAAAGTGTAATTTTATTTCACGGTATTGCAGTATCGAAAATTAGACCTTATAACATACCGCGAAACTACACTTTGCAATAAGGTCAATTTTTCGATGTTAATTTATTCAAAGTAAGGCCTTGTAACTATTGCAAAGCGTAGTGTCAAGATATTGCAGTATCGAAAATTAGACCTTATATCAAAGTATAGTTTAGCGGTATTGCAGTATCACCGACATTATGTCTCTTATGGGACTAGTTATAACAGGCGCGCGCTCAGCATGGGTTTTGGGGCACTTCATTTAATTCATAACAATATTATTTTATTGATTTATGAAAACGCATCGTACTGAGCAAATTCCCCGTGCACCTGTTATAATTACTAGTCCCTTAAACATAATGAGTATGACCCGACTGGTCGATGAATCTTAATTGAGGATCTTTAGACCTTGGTACTCCATCTGCAAAGGATAAATACATATTCGGAATATATTTAGAAAACTGTGACTCACACAAACTAAAGACAGACAATTTGAAAAAAATTGAACCGTTTCTCCTTTGAAATGAGATATGTAGTTAAGTATTTATTATTGATGCAAAAAGCTAACCTTACTCTTGGGCAGTCAGCATCACTACTAACGCTGGTTGGCTGAATCAATTTCTCCATGTCACTAGCTACTCTCCTATAGCTTCATTTGACACTATCTATACATCACTCCTGTCTTTTAACTATTACAAATCGCCTCTGCAACGCCAGCTTGGAGCTTATATGGGCTGAGCAGGATGACAGCATCAGTCTTGTCGTCTCGTGCTACAAGATGCTCAGTTTATCTTTCTCCATAGCGAGGTAGGAACCTCGTTTTATGTGTACTGAATTTTACATACAACTACACGTAGCATGATCAACCAAAAATACCTAACATGTTGTAGTGTAATTATCAAAATGTCACTCAATTTTGACTATGTCAAGTGGTGAGTCTGCAATGAATAGTTAAAAACAAATGAGTCGCTTTCTAAACTGTGTGCGTAAGGTCTAATATGTGTAAGATTTAAGACAAGCTTCAAAGGGCCAATTCTACTATTTTTTAAGCAACGTTCGCAATTGCGTCTCAGTTGCAATTTGTCAAAAAAGCCTCAGTCTCCTTACGTTTTTGAAGGATTGCGCATGACATGCGAATGCTAACGTTGCTTACAAATTTGCAGAATTGGCACTCATATCTAAGAACTTATAAACTACGTATTGTTTGTCTGTCAATCACTAAACGTCTCAGAAATAAATGTTACGAATCAAAAACAATTTCAATCTGGAAATGTAGCAATCCCTTCGAGCCAAACTGTCCAACTCCATGCCCACATAAATATCAAATCTATTTTATTCTCCCATAGTGTCAGAGCCCAGCACAGTGCGATGGTCCTAGACACTATGACATCGACACATGACGCGCATAGTAGGAGGTTGGTCCTTTGTCACAGCCTCGCATTTTATTAACGCCATCAAGTTGCTTGCGGAGCCCTGAGTTATCTGACATGAGAGACATAGGGCGAGGCGCCATTGCTAGCGAGACGTATGACAGGATGACGTAGACATGTGACTTGTAGGAGGCTGCTCTTTTGTCACAGCTTCGCATTTTATTAACGCCATCAAGTCGCTTGTGGAGCCCTGAGTTATCTGACATGAGAGATATAGGGCGAGGGGCCAATGCTAGCGAGTCGTATGATATGACAGGATGATGTAGACATGTGACTTGTAGGAGGCTGCTCCTTTATCACAGCTTCACATTTTATTAACGCCATCAAGTCGCTTGTGGAGCCCTGAGTTATCTGACATGAGAGACATAGGGCGAGGTACCAGTACTAGCGAGGCGTGTGATATGGAGATAGTTGACTTTACCAGTATGACTGGGATACATGACAAGAAGGCAGGTCTGTTGTATTTTTGCGACGTCTGAGTATCTGACATGAGAGCTGCGGGGCAAAGCACCACTGCCAACTTGCGAAATCGCTTATGGAGTATTATAGTCACTATATATAAAAGCGTAAATAAGAGTTACAAATGGAAAATTTGTCAGTGTAAAGATTGAAACACTGATTTTCATATGATGATAACTTTGACAAAGTCAATCTATATTTTCTGCTAAATAAAATTATTGTCATTCAAACAGCTAGTATCAGAAATTCCGCCACTAAAATAGCTACCTACAGCTATCTTATGCACGTAACGGATTGCAAAAACGGCTACATACATTAGTATCTAAAGCGAGTAAACGTTACTTCATTTACTCGTTTCCGTTTCCCGCTTCCCGCTCACTCTCACACCACATCCTTGACATCTTGTACCTAACACGTGGGTGTAACGCATTCGTTTTCTTTACACGCTTTCAAAGGGTTTTGATTTTATAATACTGGAAGGGTCTAATATTGTAGTTAGGCCCATTCTGAAGCCTGACGTGGTTTATTACTGAAAATACAAACGGATTGATATGGCAGGCTTCAATACAATGAACGTTGATTTTTGTTTTTCATAGTACCCGAGCAGGGAGCCTGCGTGGTACGTTTTATGGACGCGTTTCCTTAAACGATACTTTGATAGTATTTATTGGTGTTATTGGTCCATGAATAAAGGCACTTATTGGAATTTACATAGCTTCCGATCAATGGTCGGGGTTTCTAGTTGGGGATAGATCATTCCAGCTTTCTATGGCTGTTATTTCATAAGCTCTTGACAAAGTGATATTCTATTAGCAATGGCGTTTGTCTAAATGCCAAATTGTAAGGCATAGATCACATTACATTTAAACAGCGTATGCCAATCCCATACGTTTTTTAACGTTTTGACAATCGCCTTCGCCCCGATTCCGCCTCTTATGTGTTTTCTACAAACCCATCTGCAAAATCTTGGCCATGCACATAAATCATTATGGCCCCTAGACAATTTATGGCGACTGTGTATTGGGAAACAAAATGTCTCATTAGCACAGATTGGAAAAAAAGGTGCAAAATTTTTATAAAAAATGAACTGTGAATCTACTTCCACTGTTCACGACTAAGCTCCAGATCAACACCCTATAACCAAGTTAACAGTTTAATCAACCAACAAAACAGCAATTAACCAGCCGTTGGACACAGCAGCAACAAATTGAAATACACCACGTCTCCTTAACTTGAAGTTATGGCAGAAAAAGTGGCGCGAAAGCTGCGCGGACGCGTGGGCGGGGCGACGCATAAACATGTCGCTGTCTCGCTCTAGCGCACAATGTGGCCCATCAGCGAGATTTATTGTCTCTCGTCGCATTATGCGCTGGCGCAGGTTGCGGTGACTGCTAGTGTTCGCAAGTTCTCTAAGCTATTTGATGGGTTAACTGGGGTTGGTGGAATGTTCTTTTTTGTATCCGTTGTTAAGGAGGTTTTTGTTGAGATGGTTCTGTATGGTTTCTTGTGGGAAATGGGCGGTAATTAATGGTGTTTTAGAAACTCTAGCTTAAATTAGTTGGATGAGATGTACGGTATTATTGCTAGATAAAATATACTTTATTGTACACCAATTGTTACACAACCTTTTAAATTTTATTATAATGGGTTAAATGGCGGTATTGGTTAATTAATATCTATACTTTTCACTAAAATTCATTCATAAACATAATGAAAGCCCGTTTCACTTGCAAACGGCCAATTTCACTATTAACAAGTCAAGTTAAATAAAAGCTTATAAAAATGAACGCGATCAGCAGAATAAACCACGTATATGAGCTGTCAGTGTCACAATTAACTATGGAATATTGACGCTGACAGCTCTTGAACGCAATTTAGATGTACTGTTCGCGTTCAGTTTCATTGGTGAAATCCGCTCTTTGATTGGAAGCAAGTCTTCAACACCCTCTACTGACTGCCATAAAATGTGCACCAGAGCCCGCCACACCACATTCCCAAACCACTGCAACTCCTGAAAGCCAGAATCAACAGTGGCGACCACCAGAAAAAACGCCGAGTCAATGAAGGTCGACGATTCCTAGAGAAACGATTCAACTGTCTTGGATCCCGCAACGAAATTAATCAGAAAATAACAGCGGAGGAGTAGGAAAAAAAATATAAAATCTGCACCAGCTATATTTTGTCCAACGCAAGCAAACCCCGGAACAAATCCAAACTCTAACTATAAAAGTAAAAATCAGCACGCACAAAATCACACCTAGTTAGAAAACATTCCGTAAGCACGGAAGTCAGAAACACAATGAGAGCGGAGTACGCATTATTGCAACCGAACACAACTCACTAACTCACTCATACATCAAAGCCTGAATGGGAATATTAATGCTCCTTATTTGTGGAGCCAGCTGCACTTAACTGAGGGTTATCAAGATCTAGAAATTGTTGGAGAAACCTACCTGTTATTTGTGGCAGGTAAATTACTGATGACGTGTGCTTAGAGGTAGACTGAGTCAGTGGATCGATTGAGAGGACATTGACTGCGAGTGACGCGGAAGAGAACGATGACAGGGCTTGTAATGTAAGTGCAGATTTATCGAGAATTAAAAGGTATGGAGGGGTCTCTTGTTAAGATATGTGGCGGTAGTCATGGATTCTTTATTAACTAGATTATTATTGTATGAAAATGTTATGGAAATCAATGCAACATATCATGTATTTCGCTATCGCTTCTCGGCCTTTTGGCTAAGATCAAAGTGTAGTATGTATTTTGTGAGAAGCAGACGTAATTTTAGGTGGTAGCTGAACAAACAGTCCATATATTGGAAAATGTGCTCTTTCATGGGGTTACTGACTGCAGCTACCTATATTTTCTATTTGAAACTGTGACCTTCTGAGCTTCGTCTTATGTAAGTAGGTTATTAACGGGAAATTCCTACGCGTACGAAGTCGCGGGCAAAAGTTATTACTTTTGCCCGCGACTTCGTACGCGTAGGAATTTCCCGTTTGCATACAGCCTATCATCAAGAATGAATGAATTTGGCTATCAAATACAAAAAAAATATTTTCCATATCCGACTGGTAGTTCCTGAGATTAGCGCGATCAAACAAACCAACTCTACATCTTTACTATATTAGTAAGGATTACTAAAAAATTGTAACGAGCTGAGACATTAACACTAGTTGACATTTTGAAGTTTTCTACTTGCTTTTTACATGCTCCTTGTCGGATTGCTTAGGCATTTTAATCGCTTTTCAAGAATCGTTAGTAACTAAACAAAATATTTATAATTAAACAAAATATTATAATTAAACAAAATATTTATACTTAAACAAAATATTTATAATTAAATAAAATATTTATTATTAGATTAAACAAAATAATTTTCTCTTTAGGTATTTTTTTTTCTGTCCCAAGTTCTTTTTGAATTTAAATTCAAATTTCTATCTATGCCAAAATAGAAAACTAAAATCCTGTTCTATAGAATGTCACGATCATGTCTAACGCCTATTTCTACCATAAATCTGTCTACATATGAAGACATTTCAAATAATCTGATACAAACACAATATTATAGTGCTAATGGTTTTAATTGCATTAAATTAAGATAAAATAGCAACTTCTAGATGTATTAATTGTTAAAGTATTCTAATTAGTAGAAGTTGACCTTTAATTAATTTGTTAACGCGTTATTTCACCTTGTGGATCAATCATTAAATTCGCATAAATATAGTTATAATGTTAAAAATAATCTTAATTTTTATTTCGTCACTAGTTAATCTTGTTATTAGATATTGTCACATTTGAGTTAAGATCAGCAACGCCACTAACTATTGGCCATTTAGCAAGAGGCGGATTAGCAAAGCTGTACCGTATATTCGTAGAACAGGAGCTCGTGGCCAAATTATAACAGCCGCACGGACCAATCTTCAAGGTTAAGCAACGCTTGCCGAGGTTGGTCTATGGATGGGTGACCATATTAACATACCGAGACTCCTCCGTGCCTCGGAAAGCACGTTAAGCCGTTGGTCCCGGCTGTCATTTGTAGATCTTTGGCAGTAGTTACGGATTGTCAGAAGCCAGAAAATCTGACACCAGTCTTGCCAAGAAGTACCGTGTTACCCAGTTAATGGGTTGTGGAGGTCTGGTAGACAGCCGCACCACGTAAAATACTGGTATTCAGCTGAATCCGGTTTGACTGGGAGCCGACCCCAATTTGGTTGGGAAAAGGCTAGGCAGATGATGACCGTATATTCGTAGAAACTGCTACTCGTACGCGTTAACTTGGGACCTCACTAGCGACACTCCTCCAAAATACTGTAAGAATGAAAATAGAACCCATGGCTGTACGCTGACCCCTAAAACACACAGGTACCGGTACAGATCCAGGCCTAGTTTGGGAGTTATTATCAGATTGGTGGCAATACATTCACGTTCTATTTTATTATGACTGGCTTGTAATATGTATTTTTAAGTGTCAAATAAATATTTTAATTTAAGTAATTAATACATTTTCCAAAAAGAAAAATGATACTTTGAAAAATTAAGCTTAGACAATGATCAACACCGGCTACAATAACTGATAGAACAAACAAGAATCCCATCTTCTTCACTCCAAACGATATATATTCCAATTCCACAAACATACATACATAATTTCAAATAAAAACCAATCAGGGAACCATCTCCCAGTAACGAGTCGTCGATCGAAGACAATGGAACCTTTTATGCTAAGATTCGGCACTGAATGGACCAACGGACGGACGGACAGACGATCGACTCGAGATTACTTTGTAACCGCTGATTAATCTGGAATCAAGCGTTTTGATGGAATCGGACCTTTTTGAATTAAATGCTGAGGAAAGTGTGATCGTGCTTACCTAGCTGTTGGAATAATTATTTTGAATATACGTATCAAAATCTTTACAATTATAAAGTCGTCAATTAATAGTGATCTCTGTGCAATAAACCAACCTACGAATTCAGATGCATGTTGATAGTTTATGTTTCCCTGGAAACTAACTAACATTCTATCCACGTTATGATTTTCAGAAATTACCAAAATGTAAATAGTATTAAAATTTCATGTGGTCAGTCATGACATGACATGACAGAGATTTTTTCGCATTCGGTCGGTCCAAAAAGCTGGTCTTAGTATCAGGAGATTTTACTGTTAACTGACTGCCACTTTTGTAGCCAACAAATAAAATCCAACAACAAGACATGGCCTGCCTACCACATGTCATATCCTATAATATCAAACTACCTAGGAAGACCGACCAAAAAAAGAATCCCAAACGCATAGTCGGTAATTGAAATCGGTAAAGTATAGTGGTGTGCGCTGGTAAATCACGCGGGTAATCGGTAAACCGGTAAGTCGGGCGGTAATTAACGATAAGGCGCACCTCTCGTGTCCGAGTAATGGACAACGCTCGCTTGTACCGGTAATAAGGGAGGCAGGGTGCTTCGCGGTAAGGCCAAGTACACATTGATGCTTTGTGCTTTAGAGATGACTGCAGAGTTTAGTCAAAGTCAAATTTGCAAACCAAGCGCAGATATTATAATTTTATCCTTTGTTGGAAATAAAAAAAATCTAACTTAGCCGCCCATTTCATGCTTTGTTATAAAAAAGTTAGATGAACCAAATAAATACTTATTTGAAACTTACTCCTAACTTATACAACGTGTAATAGAAAAAACGCAATACCTGTAAAGGGGGATCATTGTTTTCATCATTATGAACCACTTTTCCTATGGGACCAAATCAAAAATCGCGAAAAAGCTATTGCCCAATACATTTATGTGCGCCTGATATTGTTTTGACAGTAGCCTAAAATAAAGTTATTTATTTAATTAAAAACTCTTAATAACTTAAAACATGTCTTCCGAAAAACATATTTACATTAATATCTTGATTTATTTAATTCATAGTCAAATTAAGAAACAACCGCTTCCCAAATTCGGCTATAACTCAAATAAATTAAAAATAATTAAACGGCAATTAAATGTCGTATTTGGCAAATTAAATAGTGTGGGTGTTATGTGACAAGTCTCGTAAAATATCGATAAAAGTACGTACCTATTCAAAAGCTTGTAATTAGTTGTCACCAAAATGCGTGACAAGATGTAGAGTTTAATAGGGGATAGATGCCCAAGAGCTGTTAAAATGTCTCGAGGCATTTAGTCCATCAGCAAAAAATTGCAAATGAGATTAACATGTGCTACCAAAACATAACGAAGTCAATATCCTATATTTCAACATTTCGACGATGGAAGAAATAAAAATATTAAATATGAATGTTAAAACATTTTGGTCCTAACATTTAAATACACCAGCTTTCCAAGCCCCGTGTACACGCAGCCCAATAAAATAATAGCAACTTTTATCGATGCGCGTACGCACCGAGCTCCTAAGATCGTTTACCCACTATAAATTATATCGCGAAATTGTCGATAATCATCTACCAGCGTCGGCCGATTTCATTATACTGTCCTGTACTTATTAGCGATAGCGATGTACCGTGTGCTCTTGGCCTTATGTTTTAGTTCGGGGAGTTTTGCTGTTTAATATGTGGAAAGGTGGTTTTGTTTATGGGCTGTGTGGACTAAGAAAAGGGCCACCCTGTTTTTGCTTTGGTGTTTGATGATAAAAGCTCTTCAATTTAAAGCTTCGACTGAACTATAACTGGAATGTATTCTAAACTAACGTCTGCTAGCGGCTTCACCCGCGTGAAACAAATAAGGATAAGTTTTTTTTTTTTGGACGAATAATAATAAAAATCTTTAATTTACAAGAAGCAACAATCACTCAAATTCCTATAAACGATTATGGTAATGTGGGTCCTTAAAACTATTGCTTATGGTACTTTGTTTTAGAACCAGCTGCAGATACGACACAGTATGCAGAATAATGTCAGTAGTATAAATCAAATCCATACCTAATAATTCAAGAATGACATTTACAATGACGGGACCCGTCATACTTCACACTGAGTTTTATACGATTCGTGAAATGCCAAACATGTTGTGGCACTGTTTTTCTCATGAATTTTGAAGCTAGTTTTATTTAGGTTACGTATGGCGAATATTTTACGTACCTATTGTCTTGTTAAGACTAGAAAAAGATATTATTGTTTAGATACTATCAAAATATTTAAACAATCCTAACCATCCTTCATAATTGTAACCAACATTTATAAATGCGAATATGAGTTTGTTTGTTACTTTTTCAAATCTTAATCGCTAAACCGATTTTGATATTTTTTTGTACAAAAATGGATTCTTTTGCGAAAACTACTTAAATATCCAGCTTTTGCTGCAACGTCCAGAAGCATCATTTTCAGGGCTAAAAATTCATTTCTTCCTCTTGTCTTTAGAAAATAAAAATTTTGGATATTTTCTCAAAGCCAAATTCATACAATAAAAAATTGGCTCTTTTAGACCAAAATCATTTTCCCGTACACCTCTTTGTACACCACAACAGCCCAAATGGCCTAAACAAAAACTGTCAACCCTCAAATGCTGCGTGCAACAAGTCGCTCCACAGGTGCCTGAGACGCCCGCGCCCCTGTCTTATTAACCCGCCGTAATCACACGAGACAAGTCTGCCGAGATGGATTGATTGGCCCGTTTTAGCCCGAGCACTTTGATGTCTTTAAGGCGGCGTGAGACGGGTTAGATGTGACGTTCGTTTGTTTGAGATGATTAGGAAGAAAGTTTTAAATGAATGCAGGGCGTAGTGTGCTGCAATGTTGGTTTTTTTTTATAACCCTCCCTTCTTTTTGCTTCGCCGTAGTCGGGTAAAAATGGCTGATGGAGTCGAGTCAAGGAGCTCATTGGTTATGATGCACTGTTCAAGTCAAAGTCAAACTTCTATAGTGTTTCCTGATAGGTCTAATACCTTTGGAGTAAATAGATTTACTTCTAGGCAAGAGCGCTTCATCGTCAACCACATCATTGCTTTCCATCAGGTGAGATTGTGGTCAAACCTTAAACCTTGTCAATAATCTTCTTTGTAAATAAAAATGAATGGCTAAATGTGTTGCTAAGGGCAAAACTAGAGATCGGCTGAAACAATTCGGCTATTTTTTTTTTACCCGAGGAAGGTTCATAAGAAAAGAAAACTGGAAAAATAAAACTGCACGGTAAAATGTAAAAACCACCGGGATACAACTAAGATGAATTTAACCTTAAAATGTCCACGTGGGCTTGATTGATAGTAATACCTACTCGTAATTCAACAAATAGCATCTCGTAAACCTTCATGTACGGCATATTACTTATTTATTTAAAATAAAGACTTTAATTTATTTTGTAACTAACACCTAAGTAATTATCATTCTGCCTGAACTTTTGTTTAAACGCACTTTTTCATTAAATGTAAAAGAAAACTGACTTCGACTTAGCTAAAGCAAAAAGGTAGTTTTCAGTTACACCTTGACTTAAGTCAGATGCAATTAATTATAAAACTAATTCAAGGTGACGAACGAAACTTTCTTTCTTTGCCATAATGATGGTATAACGGTACCTACAGAAACAAAACCCAATTACAGCGCATCTTTATAATAAACCAATCAGAGACCACCTGTCAATAATAACACAAGGATATTTCAATACGCGCTAATTCGGGACAGCGTTGTAATCATGCGCAGTTCGGTCAATTTACGGCGGCTAATGGGGCGCGCGGCGCGAGCGCAGACCAAACCGCGTCTGTCATTACGGACTATTACGCGAAATCGAGAATTTTACTCAAGCAAATTGGTAGTATGATATAAAATTGACACTTGGTTATCAATTAGTTTATGTTGAAGAAGAAATAACGTTCATTTTGAACTTATACGGCAGCTAATTTAACGTAAGTATATGGCAAAGTTATGTCTTGTCAATTTTCGTACTAAAAGCATTATATACTTGCGAAGAGTGGCAATTTTTACCACTTAAAAATTGCCACTGTCTGTTAACTTCAAAGAAAAACCGTCTTTACAATATACTTTACTAGTATGCTGTTAAGACGGTTTTTCTTTGAACGCTTAAAGCCTGTTATTGTCCCTCGTTTTATAAGCAATACCAGTGAGATGGTTTGTATTGCTATTTTCTAACTGCTCTTTTATAACTTCCAATCTTCTTCGAAATAATTCCTATTTGAATGACTAACGACATTTAAAAGCTCCATCAAGTAACTCACTCAATTAATAAAACATATCTTCAGCAATGGCATAACTAACAAACGTAAAACAAAATAACAAACTACCATTCTGTCAACGAATTAACCCGTCAATTAATCACAGTAACGGGTGAAGCCGGGGCGCGGGGCGTGTCGTGTTATAGATCAAAATGGCGAATATCGAAATGTCGTTGCGCGTACGCAGTCGTAGTGAGTTATTCGTTCGTGATAGTTCACGAGGCGATGGCGATACGATATTTATCTGGTATCGAGATGAAGGCGATTTATCTCTCTTCCTATTGTTTATTGGAGATTAGTTTTGGTTTAAATAGGAACATTTGGAACGCGTAGCTACGTAAACGGTGAATGTTGCTTTCCTTGGTCTGCTGGTGGCAATGTTTTGAGTGTGATTTATTTATTTATTTATTAGGCTCACCAACAATTGTTAACACTAAAATATTACAAAAAATGCTTTGCTTAAAACTAGGTAGTCATGTATTACAATTTTTTATAGGTAAGCATCGCATGTGCCAAAATGATATCTAATGTGCTCTTAGTAATTGAAATATTTTTATGAGTGATACAATAAATACACAAAAAAAAATAACATGCATAAAAAATACAAATACACTGTCTAACAAATAACCAAATGCTTTTTAAAGTCGGTTAAAAAGTCGTGATTGTCACGGTGGCAGAAAATCTTTGTCTCAGAGCAACTATATGGTGGTCGTGTGTTTTATAATTTAAAATGAAAACACAAACATTACTAACAGCCAGGCCAACAGTCACACTATTGACCCTTAAATTTCATGACTTTATAACTGACAGATTCCTAGACGATGTAAAAGAGCCTGAAAATGGTTTAAAAGAAATATGTTTTGACTTAGAATTCCTTCGTGATCTTAGTTAAATTCTTCAAAGTAATTATGCTATTATTAAGAATTTAAGACCCCCCCAGTTTCTAAGTTAAAAGGCTAAATAGGCTAGATAGATAGTTCCCAGTTTGGTGCGTAATCACCTCAAAATTTCCCAGCTTCGCCGGTAACAAAGCCTGTTTTCAACTGCGATAATAATACTACAATAGTAATACATTCTCGGGTCTAGTGACACTGGGGACACCTGTACAGGGTCGGCAGGACTGGTCACGACTCACTTGTACCTGCTGTACCTATAGGTGCCTAAGGTACTGAGTTAGTTGGACTTTGTCGACTCATGATTGATGCTGACGTGAAGCAAAGTTAGGACGCTTAATATTATGGTAATGATGGTAGCTGATGTAAAGGATGCGAAAAGAGTTTTGTGATAATGATGATGATGTAAATAAGCCAACGTCGATGAGAAAGAAAGGAAGCTGTTAAACTAAGCAAATAGGAATGAATATGACATACCTTACAACTATAGAGAAGAGGTAGAGAGGAGTATAGATGCTGTAGAAGACTGTACAGGTTATTATATAAATTTTAGATACTAAGATTGCAAAATAGGACAAAATACTGGTATTCAGCTGGATCTGGTTAGACAGGTAGCCAACTCCAACATAGTTGGGAAAAGGCTCGGCAGATGAAGGAGACCCAATTATTAAGGCAATGAATTAATTAAACTAATAATGCAAAACACTGCCCCAAGTCACCAGGAGCTCGAGACAAATGAGATTCTGTCAACGGTAGCGTGGGGAAGGCGAATAATCAATACGTCAAAAATGTATGGGATTGACAGATGCTATCGAAATGTCACGTGATCAAATTCTTACATTTTGGCATTTAAACAATTACATTGGCTAATAAAATGGCACATTGTCTAGGGCCTCTTATCAATCTACAAACAGAACCTCACGACAGCCAACATTTTTCCAAACAAATACTCCCTTTTAAACATTCTTAATACAAAACCACGTAATACATTACGAGGGACACAGTGACATTAAGTATCGTTAGCTGTCGAGGTCGTGGGCACAGTCACGAGTACCTTGTACCGTGTACCTGATGCGCTGACAACGACGTGTCGACAAGATGGATGCTGGCAGGAGATAGGTGCCTGTAATTGAGATATTTTGACGGTAAATGTTGAAGGTGTTTCTATTGAGGAGTGTTTCAGTCAGGCTATGATGAGCACTTGAGCAAGGGTTCAGTGCAAATGAAAAGTCTGGTAAGAACGAGTATGATAGGTAGGCACCATTTTTATACTTTCTATGTGTTAAATATCATAAATTTCATAATAATAGAAATCGAAGTTAATGCTTCTCATTCGGTCATCATGAGAAATAAAAACCTTAGAAAAGAAGATAGTAATAAATCTGATAGAAAATGCAGTTGGCCGTTCATACCAGAAAACTACTGGGAGTTATAAATTTTATTTGCAGAATACGGTAATTAAATAATAATATTTGCAATATCATGGAAGTCAAAGGTTGCTGCTATAATATCGTAAATCTCTCAACAAATACCGTGAGAAGAAAGACATAAAAGTAAAATAGTAAATCACCCGCGAAATTATTCGAGCGATGACTTTTATATTATCAATTTAAACTCCTAGGTGTGTACCAGTTTTAAAACCTAAATACCGATGCAATGAGTCAGCAGGATTTGTAAAAGGAAATGTCGTCAAAAACCCACACTATCATAAAATGTGTAAGATTTCAAGTAGGCAGCCCTAACTGTCACAGCGAATAAGGTAAAGGATAAACAAAGTACTAAAACTTTGACTAATAGGTACTAAATAACTCATATACGAGATAACTGTTGGGTGCTTGAATATCACAAAAAAGATATCTGTTGATATGATGATAAACAGGTAAAACAGCAGAAATGATAAAGAAACCAAATATAGCACTAAAGAACCAGATCATTTCCACTGATCAATTGACGTCACTACTGCAAAAGCTTTTAAATGAAACTACCGTAGAACTAAAAACTACTAAACTGAACACAAGGTCCACACAAACTGACAATTGAAGAATTGGCGCTAATACATCAAACGACAATTCGATAGCTTACGTCAATTCAATAATTAACTTTTCTGGAAACACTACAATTCCGTCCACAATAGCCTTTAGTTTCACCACAAATACACCTAAAGCTTCCGATGGATCAACGCGGGCTTAAATATACCCTAACTATCGTTTTGTTTTTAAATGTCAATTCGCATTTAGGTCAATTTTCATTTTGTACCACCTATGGGGCCATGGGTAATGTAGCTTCTCCACCAATCGATGGTTTATGAGCCGTCAAAGTTCATGACATGGGAGACCATGACAAAACCATAAGAGCCACGTTAGACTGCACGGTTCTAGCGGTAAACACTATTGAAGGGCCCCGACGTCTTGGTGAGATGTTATTGATAGAATTTATCAGCGATCGAGTTCGGTGGTTGGTGTAAAGTATGAGCAGGAGCGAGGTGGAGACAAAGCTAATATAGTTATAGTGTGAGTCATTTATTTAAATAAAAATCAAGAAGATATTTTTACAGAAGCTAGTAATCAAAGACAGAACTGACCAAATTCTTCAAATTGGAAGCTTTGCAGAAGTGTCTTTGTATTCCTAGTTTCAAGGAAGAAATATGTGACGCATAAAAGTTTTCCACATAGAATTAGTCATTCTTTAAGCACAAATCATTCTTTACTTGCCAAAAAAGTTTAGAAATAGACTTTTATATTAAATTTTAAATACACACTACAAACTAATAAAGTGTAAATTTATTTAATACTATATTGTACACAAAAGTGCAGAAGCGGATTTGTTGCCGTAGGCACCAGCCAGTCAACAAAAACAAACAAAGTAGTAAGAGGTATAGGTATAGGTCGGAATGCAAAAGCATATCATTTTTAAACCCACTCTGAAATGTTCGCAGTGAAACCGAGAGCGATTTAGTCACCCGCTATAAGCTTCACTCTTACGCTATTGACACAAAGTTGAGCTGAACATCGGGTGTCAAGGCGCGTTACAGTCACGCTGTAAGCGAGTATACCTGCGAATTCAACCTGCGTCTTGCGGCTGCAGTCCCGAAGTCTGTTGCTCCTCATTTGGTATAGTCGCGTCCAAAGAGTTAATCCTTGAGGTTTCTTCGGCTTTGGATTAAGTCTCGAAGGTGTTGCGCGGATCTATGTTGCGACTTTGAGGTGGATTGGTATTAGCAATTTTATGCTTTAATTTTCGAACTATGTTTCAGATAAATTTGTGCAGGGTTGACAAGATTCTTGGTGTTTTAGTGGCTTTTATTTCTGCCATGGGAGTTTAAAAGCAGGGGTAGTAAAAATCTTTTCCAAAAAATATGTTTCTTAAATATTATGACCGTTTTAACCGGAAACAAACAGTTTCAAAATCAATGGCGATTAGCAATGTTATGACATATCACACAACATGAATTATTAACCTTGTTTTTGTATCAAATTAAACAAGAAATATTATCAAAATCATGTATCAACACGATAGGAAATAATAACTCGCTAATAACTCGTGTGTATGTATGTGTGCCGGCATGAGAACGACACAGTTAGCGCCACCTGTCGGCCGTTGCGTGAGTTACGGCGCGACACCACCGTCTGTTAGGAGAATACCTAGATTAAGTAAGTACTTTATCTAACGAGTACTATGTGGAAGTGTATATTATATGACTTTAATCTTGTACTATGAAGTTTATCGTGGAGTTCGAAATCTATTTTATTCTACTGCATTCAATAACTAACATCCCATTTTTAACCATTCTCGTAGGAATTTCGGAAAATCCTCTCTTAGTGCTTCCCTTCACTCCACAAGGAACCTACATGCCAAATTTCAACTTTATACGATCAGTGGTTCCGGCTGTGCGTTGTCTGTCAGTCAGTCAGTCACTCAGCCACTCAATCAATCAACCAGTCACTTAGTAACGGAAGATTTTTATATACATATTGATACGTTATTTTAAAGGTGTGTTAGAAAAGTCCACTGCTAAACTAACTTACTTTTCAAGATATAAGACGAAGAGTTCGTTACTCATACCTTGAGAGAAATACACACGTGAAATATACACGTCTTTTCATCCCAGGAAATTACAAACGACAGGTACACAGATGCAAGCAAACCCACGAGCTATACTAGACTATTTAACACAATTAATCCCTCTCACTCAACCAAAATTATAGCCTAACTCACTCTTATCGGCTCACACGATATAAATAGTGACTGGTTATGTAAACATTAAAAATAAAGCGGTCAATAATTTAGTTCCAGATCAGCGCCCGCCGATCAATCTGGCAGAATGGCAGGCCACTGGCATCAATCTGGCAGAAATGGCAGGGGGGTGGCAGGGGATTGGCATCCGTCTCTTTGGCAACTAATCTATGAGTGTGATGACTGAACTGGGCAGTGAAGGACTGTTATGTATGAAGGGACCAAATAGGGATGGGGGATGGCAGTGTAATTGCAGAACGTACTCGCAATCGTTTTCAATAGCTTTGGCATTTGGATAAACAAACTGGTAAACTGTATATACTACGTAGTAAGGCTCAAATAATAAGAACTGATATTAATACTGAACTGATCTCTGTAATGGATACTACCAAATTATAAATGCCTGACACTTTCAGTATTTTTTATATCCTAGAGGACACAAAACCATGTTCAAAAAATGAAATATGAGTCGTTAAAATATTGAGCATGAATAAGGCTCGGTAGAGTCTATACCCCTGTTAGTGATAGTAAGTGTCGGATTATAAACAGTAGGTGTATATACATAGATGATTTTATTAACCTCGTTTCTGTCATGCGACCATTTCCGTAGCGTACCTGTGCCTACATAGAGTAATATAATTTTAGCACCAATTGTACCACCGAGTCGACATTACAGTCGATCACCGCGACATCTATTACAAATAAAAGGAGCATCACCCACTCAAGCTATCAACATCTCTCCATCACCGATACCGTATATAGATAAGACTCATTCTATATTTATTCCTCTGTCCGTCTGTACATCGCCATCTCCGAAACGGTAACTCACGTCGCCAATAACAATTTATACCGATACCGAACGGTTATTGAATAGACCATCGATAAAGATTCTCGAAAATCGAGAATCGAGTTAAGTGAATATGCCTGCAGCGATCTGTTTTCGTTTTACATAATCGTTTTTGCACCTTATTATTAGAGGTGCAAGTTCGAATTTTATTTGGCAGTTTCGCTAGTGATGGCAAGAGCAAATTGGTGATTTTCTATTAATAGGTGTTTCTAGGTATAATTTAAATAATTTATTGGAATATTTGCGTCGGGCTAATAAACATGTCGAATCACCAAGTGTCACAGTCTTTTATACATTTTTGTTCTGTATATCGGATGATAATCGTCTTGTTGAAGAATTAATCAGACATATTTGGCTTTGCGCTTTCGTCGGACGATTTTTACATAATATTACAAACGAGTTTGCGCGGTTTTTAATCGATTATGACGAGGTTCAACGATTGCGGAGTTATTTGATTTATTTCTCTGTTATCAATGAAAACTGTCGGTATGTGGTGAAACTCTATGACAGTAGATATGACCTTGAGCGGAATTTGGTAAGCTTACTAGAAAGTTAGTAAGTTTGTCAAA
The DNA here is from genome assembly GCA_947386135.1 of Melanchra persicariae. NCBI lineage: Eukaryota > Metazoa > Arthropoda > Insecta > Lepidoptera > Noctuidae > Melanchra > Melanchra persicariae. The sequence goes on along the minus strand of OX376649.1, from coordinate 1,352,020 downwards.
ATGTGTAGGGATAACAAAAGTAAAGTATAAATTGGAGTTATCTGATTAATAGGTCTGTACTTGTCTATGCACCTGATATAAGCCTTAGCAAAACTTTTTCACTTATGGGAAGAGGGAAAACGTAAATAAATCGTTAGTCTCGTTAGCTAGACAGTGGTAAGAAACTTCAACCTTTAAAATAATGTGGAGGCTCAACGTAAACACATCATATTTCACAGTAATCAGCATGGAAATGGGACGCTAAATAGATACGAAATGGTTTCTGAGAAAGTCTACAAAAGATCCTATTTCATCTTAAATCAAAACACTTTATTTACAGTAATACGAGTGTTATAACATAATAATTGTTGAATATTCATTTAATATAGTCCTTATTTAATTAACGAGGAATAAGAAGCATTAAAATTTCTTCGTCTCCTAAACCCACACCGTTTATAAATATAGATATAAAATCCTAATCCACTTTAAATATCAATAAATCAATCGATTTCGAAATCGATTAGCATTTTAAAACACACAATATCGAATGATCGCTTTATGGTTGTAACGTTCGAATTCTCGTAGAGAGCCTATTCGAATCACAGTTTTAAATTTCGAATCGAGTTAATCGGCGATTGAGATCCCGTTTTTATTAGTAATCGGCCGTTTTCATTCGATTTTTTTTCTGTAATAGTATATTTTGTTAGCGATTAGCACGATATTAATATTATTTTTATTAGACGTTACTGTTACGATAATTTCGCTCCCAAATGTTAGAGATCGTGTTAAAATATCGTTGGTGCTGTAATAGGCCGATAATCGCCATATTTGGCTTTGAATACAGGTCGTAAATTAGTAACACAATGTAATTATGTCTTCCACGTGATTTTAGTCATTACTGTTAAATGTTATTACACCCTTATCGATTTCAAAGACCTCGTTTTGAAATAATTTACCTTAAAAATTAATTATTATAGGAATCAGCACTCTTATTTTAATATAAATTCAGATTGACAGAAGCTTCTTAAATGAAACGAACTGATTTATCCGAATTTAAATTATTCAAAATTGTTTTAGATAGCTCTAAAGAGATAGACTTTAACATAACCTGTAAATCAATAAAAATCTCATAAAATCTAAAATTGGTGAATCCACTAAATTACCTGACTTATGATCTCAACTCCTATATCATCAACTAGCTTTTGTCCGCGACTTCGTAGGCGCATATCCCGTTTTTCCCCGTTTCCGTTAGAATTTCCCGTTCCTGTATAGCATATAACCTTCCTCATAAATGTGACTATCATATGCAATAGAATTTTCCAAATCCGACTGGTGATTCCAGAGATAAACGCGTTCATACAAACAAACAAACCCTTCAGCTTTATTTAGTATAGATTCGTTTCCATATATTGGTAAATCTAGCTTTCGCCAGCGGCGAAACAAGAAAAAATATCTCCAGGAACATATTCTTGGGGTAAAAAGTATTGTATGTCCTAGTTCGTGTTCCAAATTTCATCCAAATCTGTTCAGCCGTTAAGACATGAAGCGGTAATAAACAAACACACACTTTTGGATTTACAGTATTAGTTACAATGGAACGTGTCGTCATTATAACCGTTGAGGGTCGGTAAGATATAGGAATCGGTCATAATTAAAGTGACGAATTCCAAGCATAACATAATACATTTGGAACGATACCACGCGACCGGATTCCGCCTATGCAAATATTAAGTGAATTATACAAGAGTCAAGCATCACGCTACCGTTAGGCGGACTCGGCTGTCGCTGTTAATAAATTTATGATGTACAAAACTATAGGAATGCAGCTAATTAGGTCGAGTTTTGAATGGCCGTTCATCAACTTGAGATATCGCAGGTTTTAAATAGTAGAAGACGCTAAAAAGCGGATTTGCATGCGCCAGTATCTTTCTTAACAACAAGTAACAAAAAAGATACAAGCAATTCCGCTTTTTATTGTTGTTGATAAAGGATCTTATCAGAAACCCTTTATCGACATTTTGATGAAGATGAAGACGTGACAAATTTTTGGCCGAAGCTAACCAAAGTTAACCATAGAATGAAGGTGGCCCAGACACTTCAATTCTATGGCAAACTGAGACCTTTTCGTCTGACTTAGTCCGTCTGTGTGGATATAATTTTCCATGGACACATCGTCTTTAAAATCCTCATTAACATTGAATGTTTGTTAGGCAACTAAGAACCTGCAATGGTGACAAATTAACCGTTCTTGGGGACGAACATTTCGTTATAATTCGATCTTGTTCGGCAAAAGATGACCTATGCCTCTAACGGCTTAACCAAAGCAAATAAACTTGCATAAACATTCAACACGTCTAGGGTCGGATGACATTAAATCCAAAATGGCCGCTTGATGTCTTATCGACAACGAATTTCCGATGCGAACATGTCAATACATACCATTTCCATAGATTAAAGAGTTTAGATGTGTCCCAAAATCATTTAAAAAACAGAGCTGACATGGTCTGACGACACAAGAAGTTGACATTAATTAGTTGAAACATGTTCTTTTTTTACGACAAGTATAAATCTCACATTTAATGTATCCTAAATTGATTTTACACAACAAACATTAATATTTCTACGGCACATATTTATCTTGATTCAAGTTGTTATTGGCGTGAAGCTTTTAGTCCATTTTATTTTAATTAGATTGATTGAAATAAGTTTATGAAGCTGTTATTGGGTATCTCCATTTTCTAGTAGCTTTTTAGTACCATTTTGTGAGTCATTTTTCCTATGAGTCATAAATTTGAAAAGATATTACCTAGTTCCGTTGATGGCTTAAGCAGAGCAATGACTTAGACTTGTTCTACCAAAGAAGTCCTTATAAGCCTTTTTATGTTTCTGGTTTAGATGCAGCTGTCAATCTTGTTTCTACATTCATATTGAGGTCATATTCAATATCTTTATCCTTTAGAGACGTATTTACAAGTACTATTGAATTGCAATCAAAATCTTTCAAATCAATATCACTAATCGCCAGTTACATAAAGAGGAACGTACTATTGATTTAACTAAGGTCTTATAGCCAGTTAAGCTTCATATCAAGTGCTAAGTCAAAACTTGAATCGTTATCCTTAATAGAAAAATATCGGTCACAAGTCTACGTTTATTCAACTTAAGGCATAGACAAAGTTGCAGATTTGCTCAAAAGCGTTACCGCGGCCCTGGAACGCAAAAGGCACAACGAGGAGCACGGATGGCTTTTAGTCAGTAAGAGTCTGACACTCCCTCCCGCTCCACCCAGAGCGGTAGTAGTCATTTGATGTTTCCCATTCATAAAAAAGGCATGGACAAAGTGACATTCTAGTACTGATACTTATCCTTTGTCGAGAAGACAAAATTGATTGATGACGTGACATTTCAGCAGCCCCTGCCAATCCATTCATTTGAACTGTTGACAATCGTCATCGCCGAAATTATAAAAATGTCACCTTGCCTAGAGAATCACCTTGTCACAGTCTGTGACCCCTTCAGCACATAATTACATACAGCAAGCTACATAACACGAACGCAATGCATTATTGCGCCACTCTGACCTGCAGGTCGTGTATCGTTGACCCAATGCGCCTAAATCTACTAGATACATGCGTTATCATCACTTTGAACTTATGTTTACCCGTTACCTACTAGTCGTATTTAGGACAAACATGGTTTATCAATTATATTTAAATAGGTTGGAGGAATGTTAGTGTTATTATTACTTTTTAGCATTTCACTATCTATGTCCGTCAGCTTCGAAATCGCGGTTTGCTAAAGTAGAGTACTGATCCTTCACGCGCCCCTTTAGAAAAAAAAATGCATTTCAAATTGAGAAGACTAAAACTAAGAATCTTAGCAGCAGCTTTCCGCATGGTGTCGGACGTTAAAGAATAGCACCATCCCATCACTTCCCGTGGGTGTCATAAGAGGCGACTAAGGGACTCACCAGAGAATGGGCAGCAGCATTTTCTGTAGCTTGTTGCTACAGCTACACTGCGATCGCCAACCCGCTTGCCAAGTGTGGCGATTATGGCAAGCCCCCCATTTGGGGGAGGCCTATGTCCAGCCGTGGACATCTTTTGGCTGATATGATGATGATGATGATGAAGCAGCAGCTAAGATGTGAAATTCTCTGCCATAGTCAGTGTTCCCTGTTCGCTTTAACCTGGGGGTCTTTACTCAAAAGTGAACAATTTTGTTCTAGGCAAGCGTGCTCAATCGTCGATCACATCATCTTTGCAATCAGGTGAGTTAGTGATCAAACGAGAACCACCAATATAACAAAACTAAACCACCAGTTTAAAATAAAAACGCAACACAGATTTACGTTGCTATAGCAAGAAAACCTATTTGACTTGAAAACAACAGTCATTACAGTGCTACTACACACTAGATAAAATTCGCTTCCACACAAGATATCCCCGTTCACATGAGCTTGCGGAAACTCCATACACCATAGACTAAAATTTCAAAATACCTCTTCCCATAGCTATCTAATTTCTAGAGGAGATTAGCTATTTATCGGCTATTTACTTCACCGATACCTGTAATATACTCAGGCGCCTCCCTGATATATGTGGCGACACTTAAATATAGACAAGGATACCGTATTTATGTTTTGGAGATAATTTTGAATGTACTTGCCACAATAAATTTGATGATGAAAATTACAATGTATGTGGAATTAATTTTGTAACCCTCTGTCTTCAGTTTTATGTGTGTACACGTCTCCAAGGTGAGGGGAGTAATATTGCGTGAGTTTATTTGCCTCGTAATCGTAACTAATTAGATGAAGTAATAAATTTCCAGTGCAGTTTGAAATCAACCTAGAGCTACGAAATCATTCATGATTACGAAAGACATCCTAAAGCTGTGAAGAATTGGATTGCAATTATCAGGATTTTCAGAGAATATTGTGTACGGTAAAAGGGGGCAAATATAAACGCAGGGGGTGAATAGACACTAAAGGTGTGAAGAGGTTTTTCACGGTATTAAATATTGTTAGCAGCATTTAAGAACTCCAATTTTTCAAAATAATTGCTTTTTAAGATACCAATAATACAAGTTCGGTATTAGTGTAGAATCCAATCAAAGTTTTGTTTCTATTCAACCCCTGCATTTCTATTCGGTGTTGAAAGGTATCGTATTTCCCCGATATCTGTGTTGTGGAGGTCAGATAGGCAGACGCTCCATGTAAAATACTGGTATTCAGCTGCATCAGGTTGGACAGGAAGCCGACCCAAACATAGAACTAAGGGTACCCAGCTGCTACCCTTCGTCATCATCATCATCATATCAGCTGAAAGACTTCCACTGCTGGACATAGGCCTACCCCAAGTGTCGCCACAACAACCGGTCCTGAGCGTCTCGCATCCATCGGTTACCAGCGACCCTCACCAGGGCATCGGTCCACCTAGTGGGAGGCCTTCCAACGCTGCGTCTTTTGGTACGCGGTCGCCACTCCAGAACTTTTCGGCCCCATCGACCATCTATTTTGCGAGAAAGGTGCCCTGCCCTCGATCATGCAAGGAAACTCCGAGCATTGCCCTCTCCATTGCCCTTTGGGTGACTTTACATCTTCTGATGAGGTCCATTACTACTCATGATAGACTGAACCAACAGCATTTTAAAGCTGAAGACTTTCAACATATTACACTTCTGCCAAGTCCTGTATGATTAAAGAGCATGATAATACAGTATTGAAGTGTAAAAAACTGATGCGCTGACGTCGGTCACCGCGTCGGGCTGAGCGTAATCAGCCGTGAGCGTAATCCACTACTCGTGTTACAGGGGAAGGCTGTGTTCACAGAGCAGTCAAAGAGGTAATGTATTGTGTTTTTAAATTTTGTATTTTATTCGAGAAAAATGGTTACTTTTCCTTTGAGACCAGACAGTTTTTAGTCAGTTATGGCATCATAGACCTAGCCACAATGAAAGTACAATACTACATTTTTTCAAACTGTTGCGTACAAAAATGACGTTTTTTGCTTCTAAATAGTGCGAATAAAGTGGGCAAGTTAAATAGCAATATCAAGCTCTGAAAAATAAAACTACTTTTCAGTTTTAATAACAATAACCATCCATAGACAGTTGTCAATTGCTATTAAGGATCATTATTACATCAGAGCTTTTATTTTCACTGTATTATCTCAAAAGAACTTTGAACTTCAAAGCGTATTTCAAAAAAAACCTAATAAAAAAAACTTCTACGAAACGCATGTAACCACCAATATAATCGCGTCCTAACCCTGCGCTTGCGCATTCTCCAGTTTCATTCATAAAGTGGCGTACAGCAGGATGTCGGAGATGGGGCTCACGTTACGAGGTCGCCGAGCGAGGCGACGCTACTTACGATATGCTTACTGTGGGTACACGGTACACCTCGTGCAGCCTCGAATTATTGCCAGAATAAAATTGTATTGGTGGTTTTAATTGTTGTTATTTTGGTGTTATTTTGTTCATTGCTTACTTTTGTGTATTATTTACAAAATGATTTAAGTTCGACTGAGTGTCGCGTATCATTTCAAAGGTGAATCCAAGGACTTGCGTACCTATAGTAATTTAATCGATTGCACTCAAAATTCGAAAGGAAGTGACTAAAGTTGAGATGAAACGAATTGGAAAACTGTACGCTAGCCAAGTATTTCCTCAGTTAATACATTTTTAGGTGTGAAATTAGGTTATTAAAAGGCAGCATCTAGGGAATAACATTTTGTGCAATACGAGGCTCGCAATAATTCTGCACGCCACAACCAGAGGTCGTAAACATGTTGCTATAAACACATAAATGGCTCGCTAGCCAGATAAACAGCTACATTAGTAACACATCAACCACTACTAAAATCCCTAATTACCAAAATATTTAACAATATGCAACAAATTGCAGCATTCATAACCTGCGTACCGTCGTGTGGGGCCACGCAGCCGGCGATTACGCAGTTAACGATCTAACGCCAACCCGACAACTGTTTACGCGCGTTTATTGACAACTAAACTCACTTTACGGCCTCAGGGCAGGCCTTAAATCTATTCACCTAATGATTTATACGTAATCGTCACTTTTTATGGCCCTATCCAATAATTGGGCGAAGCTTACTGAAACCTGTTAAAACAACGGATGTGTTTTGACACGATTATATTTTTATTACGAGTTTTAGTATTTTACGGAAATCGTTCATCAGAAGTTTATTGCGAATGCTATGGGCTTTTTTATGGTTAGATAATAAATATTTGACTGTGGAAATAAGTTATTAAGGCGGTAAAAAAACTATGATTATGTTAGCAGATATGTCATAATCGTTGCGTCAATCGATATTTTTATAGGCTTTAGTGGCAATCGGATGAGTCATAGGTATACCTATTCTGTTGGGTCCCACGCTAGCTACTCTATTCTCGAGACTGTAATCCAGCAAGCGTCTGCACATCAGCGCCCTTAATGAATAGCGGCCAAATCGCCTTGTAAAAGTTTACGACTGATAAAATCAGTTATAAAACTCTATGAAGCCGTAAATTCAGCGGGCATCGGGCCGATCGTTTAAAAGACGGGAGCTATTCCGAAGTCTATAAATCAGGCGATCGGGTGTATTCGGGCCTATTCGGGCCCGATCGTAAAGATTAACCGCGCTCACTGTTTGTAAACACTACTTTTATGCGGATTCGACAGATTTTTTTTTCACGATTTTTATGATGGCGGTTTATGAATGTATATGCTTGTGGTGTGATTGATTCTGCTTTATATTGTTCATATTTTATTTGCGTAAATCAATGTTGCTTTACGGGATATAGTTTTATGGGAAGCAGTCAATTCTGTGTTGGATGATACCAATAGCAGTAAACAACATACAGAAAAAAATACAGAAGCTCAAAAGTGAATTCTAAGTCCAGTGCATACAATGTCAAACTCCTCTAATAAGTAGAACAAAAACGAACAACAACCTTTAAAATTCAAACCGCAAATCTTCACACAATTCATCAATAGCCTCACTAACAAAGACACCCCACCATCCAACTCTTTCGTCAAAACCAATAAAGGGTTCCCAATAAAAACTTAAAGACTGGAAGTCAAAGTTAAAGTCGTAAAAACAAGGAAAGTGCTGCGCCAAGGTTTATTGTGCCTCGACATTTTGTGGCCTTACAATTGTTTTCTCACATAGGTACATAAAAAGGGGTAATAAAACTTCTGTCGGTCAAATGATTACGAAAAGCGTAAAGGCTCGAAGTACCGAACAACTGTTGGATTTGTTTGAGGGTATAAGTTATTCATTAGCTTTACGGTAAATCAATCATTGAAAACCTACCTGAGGTTTTGTTTACCTGGGAATGTATTTTTTTCCAAAGAGTTATTGGTCGGTGAAAAAGTATGTAGTCTTGACAATAATGGGACAGTATTTTACAGGGACCTTTTTATGTGAAAGGTATTTAGTTATAGATCGTATCTTTGTCTATTATTTTCTTTACTTCAAGGAGTATGGTCAGCTGGACTTGTTTGGAGTCACATTATAGTATATGGAGTAATGCAAAAGTTTATTATTTTTACAGGTTGAAACCTGACCTAAAGAAAGCTTTGCCTGCCTATCTAGTGTTAATTCATATTATGCTTCTTACTGCTTTTGTCTTTCCAATCAATTTATTGTTATCTCCTTTATCTCCATCCTGACCTACACCAATATGCATATCTCCACTTGCATGGCCAAACCAGAAGTGACAACAAGATTCCCAACGGCTACCACCACCATTATATTCATTCTAACTAGTCCACAAATTGCCAACAATAGGCCAAAGAGAAAGCCTGTAAATCAAGCCTGTGGAACGAGCCATAAATTGTACTAAACTATGGACAGTTTTTTATTATTTTATTGCATTGTTGTCTGTGATTGCGTTACGCTGATTTTGGACAGTTGGTGCAATTGTGTGGTCACTTGCTGGCTTCGGTAGGGGAAGAACAGGTAATGTGGCAGGTAAGGTATGGTAATTAAGTGTTGATATAATCTGTTTCTGATTGTGAAGGTTTGGTTCAAGTTTTAGCCTCCTTAAACTGGAGACTGCTTTTCAAAATATATTTTTTAATGTTTTTATTTTTTCCTTTGATTATCATCGACATTTCCACCCGGTGGTAAAACTAACGATTCACTAAATCCAATGTTCTCAATAGTTTCAGTTCGAGCATAGCAAATGATATAAGAATATGCCAAATTCTGTCTGACCCAGAAATAAAAGCTTTTTCAAGTTAACTTCAAGATCAATATTCCGAGTAATTCCTGTCTAATACACAATTATTTAATTTAAATATCAAAGCTAAACTATTCAAGTTAGTCCTTAGATGAAACTTGGCAACTAAAATAATTAATTGATCAATCATGACAATACTGATAAGTTTGTCTAAATCTAGCCATTAATATTTTAGTCAAGGTGACCTGACATTGTTATCTAGCGCACCTGTAATATCATTGCTATTACAAGTTACTATTGTTTTGATTATTGATAATTTATTGTTTTCAACAAATTTTACTTAATCTGGGCGAATAAAAGATGCATAAATTACTTTTTTATCTTTTCTAGTGTTTTGTTACACTCGATTTCCTGAAATGAATTATCCACTGCAAGTATTACGATTAGCTGCTAATCAAAGCAGTTATATACGCACTTTTCAATTTGCCACGGAAACTGGGGAAAATTGATTCTATAGTAACTTTGTCATAGTTCATTCAAGAATTATAAAAAGCATTAGAAGACGATGCTTTCTGAAGCTTAAGATAGGCTATGTCAACTTCATAAGTCAGCCCAGAAACTTCAAAACAAGAAAGAGGCAAGTGAAAAGTGTGAAACTTCAAAATTTCCATCAGGAAATACTCATTCAATCCTTAGAAGTTCCGACAAGCTGTTAGATTTTTTCAAGCTCAATTAGTTTACAAAAACCGTAAGTAGAGTTACATAGTGTGTTTATAAATATTAATATCGATTTAATACATAATTGCGGCGCCGGCGCATATGTGGAGGGAGCTTCGGTACAAGGACGAATGAATTGCATGGCGGGCTAGAGAAACAGCGGGTGGAAGAAGGGGTGAGTTTGAAGTCTTTTAGAAATTAAATCTCATTAACTTTGCAATCTTAAGGCTGTGTATTCCTATTGCGGAATTTGTTCTAAAGAGTCACCGCGACCCTAGAACGCAAAGAGCATTAGGAGGAACATGGATGGGGTTTAATCAGTAAGAGTCTGACACTCCCTCCCGCTCCTCTCAGAGCGGAAGGAGTCATTAATTGATGATTTCCCAACATCAAAAAAAGGCTTTGTTTCCCAAAAGCTACGGATTTCACTTGAATTACAGATTGGGTTTTATATATCAGTAGAGCAAACTAAAACAACATTACAATAAAGTATTTTATGTAAGTAGATAAAAACACTTTTAATTGTAATGTTTTTCAGCACGATGTTAAATTTTGAAAAGTTATCCGATGTCATCGGAGTAGAAGCTTATTTAAGTCATATGTTAAGAGGGCGCCGACCGCGCAGTGGCGCCCTCATCGTTTGTTGGTTATTTATTTTATTTTAGAATGAAAATGCAGAAAATAAGCACGTTAAGTTGTGTTAAAATTATTAAATACGTTAATAAATAAAATAGTGGCCACTATTTTCCGTTATTGCTGTTATAATAAAACTAAACAATTTAAAACTATCGTTTATAGTAATATTAACGTATAATCTTGTGGAGCACAACTTAACGTGCTTATTTACTGCATTTTTATTTTAAAATAAAAGAAATAACCAAACAAACGATGAGGGCGCCACTGCGCGCTCGGCGCCCTCTTAACTCTTTTAGCATAGGTGGTTACTGCCACTAACCACCTATTTAGATATACATATTACCTATTTATAAGTGATTTAGCGTGAATTTGTGGAATAGTCGATTTAGTAGTTTTTTATTCACTACATGCAAGCACGGTCGTTATCGCTATTGAATAGCATTCTTGGAAAGCCTTACACAAAAATCCTCTTAATATAGGTACCTATATGTTTACAATCTGCTAACCATAACTGTTACCACTAACAACAAACTTTGATGATTTTCTTATTTAGGTAAAAGTGTGACTAAGAGAGTAAAAAATGGGTTATATGTTATAACATTGGTGAAAGTACAACATCTTTAAATAAAGACGTCCACATCATCTTAATCTCGCCTCCACTAATCAAAGTGACGTACCCGCGTCTTTCGCGGCCCCGCACCGCCCAACCCGCTCAGCTTTACACCCATTACAACTGACAAAAACCCGTATAATAGCGAAAATAAATATTATTTATCGCTTCACGGTGGCTTAGTTTCATACAAAAAGATCTATGAATTATTACTTAGTACATTTGCGTTTTGTATGCCACTTTTTTTTTTCTATGGTCATAACTTAATATTTATTGCGAGTTTTAGTTGGATATTCAGAATCGTCACGTCACGGTCCCGGTTTCAATTGTTCGCTGTGACAAATTATTCTGGTAGAAAATGCGTGGTGAACGAATTTCGACTTTAAAACAATGGGACACAGCACACTCTTTATATAGAATCGATGCATGTATAACTTTGTGTCATAGTGTAAAAAAGTTGCGCTGTTGAGAACAGTAACTCAACGTATCTATCTGCTATTGATTGAATATGATTAAATAGGCGTGGGTTTACTGATTAAGTTGCTCTATGACGTCAGTGGCGTGCACAGTATGAAGTCTAGTTATAATTGAGACTTCAAACCCTTTGGATGACGTGTCCTTGATTTGCATCAAATTGATCGAGGTAATTGATATGCAGTTTTAATATGTAAATTCCAACAATGAGTAATCGAGCTGTTTTAGCTTTTATCTCACCAATTATAATTTCAATTTATTGCATTCCTGTGTTATCTTAGGCAATACGAATTGATATAAACATTCAATTTTATGTATTTAACAAACGTTTACGTGTGCTAATCTTCTAACAACAAGGTTGACATGTCTGATATTTTCAACTTATATCATCCCAATGCTGGGCAAAGATCTCCCCATAGCTTTCCACTCTTCCCAATGTTTTGCCTTCTCCAGTCAACCTCCTAAGACACCTCATACAGGGTGTTTTAAAGTGCGTGGTCATATTCAAGGGTGGTGTTGGGTAGCTGATATACATTAAGGAAAAAATATCAAAACATAAAAATGTGACTTTAAAAAAACACAACATACCTACATAACGACTAAAAAGTTCCGAAGAAATGATTTTTCAAGCAGTCTGATGCAGTTGGTGACATCAAATCTATGATTGATTGAACTAATTTTAATGCCACCAACTGTTACAAACCTTTTTGTTTCCTTGTAGCTAAACCACATTTTCCAAACCAATCACACAACGCTACATAGATAGGTGTTAAGTATGACACCATATTTAGTAACGTGCAACTGCCAATACTTCTCCAGACGAGCCCTTCTAAAAGTGCCTTTTTACTAGATACTTACTCCTATTCTTATTGAATTACGCTGTCTGTTTATTCACGGCATATTAATTTATTTTATTTTAGAAATAATTATTATTCTGTTTTATACAGCGTGTTCCAGAAGAGCGTGTTCATATTTAAGAGTGGTATTCTGTAGTGCTATAGAGTGAAGATCAAAATAAAATAAAAATGACTTTAAAAAAAACCTGACCTCGAAAAACGACTAGAAAGTTCTAAACCATTTTCAAGCAGTCTAATGCAGTTGGTTGCATCAAATCTGTGATTAAACTAAAATAAACACCACCAACTGCATCATTGTTTTTCAACTTTTCCATCTTTTTTAGCAGTGGGCTTTTTTGCATAATTTTTTATTTGATCTTTTTTCTTAATTGTTTAGCAGATACAGAACAACATCCCTAAATATGACCACACACTTCTTGAACACCCTGTATAATATGGTTAAATAATGTAATTGACATCGGTTGCTGTGTTTAACTAAAATAAATACACATTTAGTCCAACCATACTAGAATATTAACAGTTAATTGACGAGTAATTAATTAATTATGTTAAACACTAACCGTTTTCGTTCGTGTTGAGCCAACGGTAGGACGGGCGCGGCTGCTGCTTCGAGCGCATCTCTACTGCTCGCTCCACGTTCCCTCCCGGTCACTCTCTGTCATCTGAAAAGAACAAACACGATATTCAATACTTACACTTCCATAAACTGCCAGGGTTGCGGATTTTATTCGAAAGAGCCACCGCGGCCCTGGAACGCAAAGGGCATTAGGAGGAACACGGATGGGTTTTAGTCAGTAAGAGTCTGATAGACCCTTCAACTCCGTCCAGAGCGGAAGGAGTAATTTGATGATTTCTCGTCTTATTTTTTATTTATTTATTTATTTATTCTCGTAATTAATTTTAAAAAAACTTCCAAGTAAGCTTAAAAACGGCTTCTTGAAACGATACAAGGCGAAATAGGGGGATATTTACCAAATCAAATACCTTTAGACATTAGAAACTCAATGCATAGGAAAAACATAAAGCGCAAGCTAAAGGAACATAACATCATCTCGATTATAACTGAACCTGTAAGGACAACTATTAAATCTCAGACCATGGCCTGCTAAGATAGACCCCAGTAGTCTAGTTTAGTTTTTTAGTTTTAGTTTGTGTTAGGGAAAAACTTGAATTTAAAGTAAACAATAATTTATATTACTCTAAAATCGAGAAGCTACGTTCAAATCGATATAAGAGACCACTCAAGCCCATCCCTATCTGACACTAGACGTGTGTCAAGTCATCAAAATAATGACAGCCGTTTGTTTTGAATTGCATGAAATTGCTAGATTTCTGTTTCTGTGTTTATTTTAAGGATTAAGTAAATAAATATGGCATTAACAAAGTAAAACCTTAACCCGAAAAGGGTTGGTAAAAACAGTAAAGCTAGGTTACAACGAAAACGGTTCTCGAGATGGCGGTAAATGATTCGTTTTAGTATGAACTTTTGAACGCGTGGAGTTCTTGTCTCACGTTACTAATTAATGTGAACTGTGGTCTGTTTTTCGAACATTTTTGGACAAAAATGTTTTGTATCGTATTTAATTGACTTTTAAAAGATTATCTCGATCGCCGCCGATCACTTCTTAAAACCGATGAGTAACATCAAAAAATCCAATGGCTCAAGTCACTAAACACATTCGAAAATATTCACGATAAATTAAAAAAAGAACCGTCATTAATATGAGCCGAGACACGACAAGATATCGAGAGCAAAATTGTATTTGCTGCTGTCAAAATTTAAATTAAACCTTAATCCTTCATTATTAGGGTTGTATGTTGGCTTATCGAATGCATAACATCGTCGACAGTTTTATACAGAAAAATCTCGGAACTCGAACGATATGTCACACAATTTATGAGAGCCAAGCGATGCCGGCTGACGTGTTCCGAGTGATTCGAATAAGCCCCTCGTAATAAATTCGATATCAAACAGACAATGTCGTAATGCGATACAGTGATGTGCGATGCAGTGATAGGGACCCTGGATTTATGACGGACACTGTCTCTCGATTACCATTGTTGGGCGTTTTTGATTAATTTTGTTTTGTTTAACAAGATACGTACACGGGCACAGAAATAATAACTTGTAATGTGTCCCAAATATCGTGTAGGTGTGAGCACTGTGGGCCCACTCAGTGATTTGTGATGGGCGACTTTCAAAAAATATTTTTTGTGTACTCAAACTTCCATGTCCAAAAATGTTAAAAATATGGAGACGTTCGCTGTGAAGTAACATAAAACGGTTCGTGTTAATGTGATTCGAGAGGCCGGAAATGTGAATGCATACTAATAAAATTCTTCCCTCTAATGTGTATGAGCTTATTTATGTGATACCGAGACGTTCGATAAATTGCACACATACTCACTCAGGCACCCGGCAGGTCTCATGTCGACTATATTTATGACAATCATAGCAATATTATAAAGAGGAAAGTTTTGTTTGTTTGTCAGGGATGTGTGGAAAACGAATATGTTATTGATTGGTGTTTTTCCAATTTGTTTTCTATATGCTTGACTTTGAGGAAAATGTAAACTTTACCTTGCAAGCACTCTTTCTTTTTTACCACCAAAGGTTTGACTGATAGAAAATGCCAAAGACATTAAGTACATTTATTATTAATTAATTTATTAGAATTAGGTACCTACACCAACAGCAGTACATATACAACTACAAGCAAGAAACAAAAACCAAAATGAGTGCTGGTATGTATGCCTATTATAGGTATACACGGCTTGCATTATTGCATCTGTGTGTAAAGTATAAATAAATAAATAGACCACTTTTTGCCCATTCCAACCAAATGACACAAATCATTGCACAAGGAACCTCGAATATCAATGAAAGAACCGAAAATTCTGAACATTAGTTACTTACTTAGAAAAATCTCCAAAAATATTTTTAATCACAAATAAACACTTCCCAGATAAGTAGCTTAATCACCGAACTTCCTTCCATTCCATCCCACTTTATTCTTTCATAACAAACTTCAAACTCCCCGCCAGGCGACATTACCGCACCATATCATAAACCAATTGTAGACCCATCAATATGTGGAGTATATATTTTTTTATCTCCAAGGTATTAACGCTGCCTTGTCTTAACGATTATTGGGCCGGTGGCTGTGAGCGGAGGACAGGGCGACGGACATATTCCGCTAAAGCCGTGTAAATCAGTCAGGGTAACGACGGAAATATACGGGAGGCGATAAGGAGCGGGCCAGTGGCGGTTGAGAGAGTACCTAAAGTTATAAAAAGTTTATCAAGTGAATATTTTTTGGGTGCATGGCTTTTTTGGTGATTAGAATGTTGACCACCTGCAGGTGAGTGCAAACGGCGACTGTACTGTAACTTTGAGTATTAAGTTATCTAAGGTCCACTTGCACACCCAGAGTATTTTTTTAACTCCGAGTTAGTTTAACCTCGTATTAGCTACAGTAAAGTTGTAGTTTTAAATCACTTTAAACGTTTTACGAGTTATAGAATGTATGTTCAATTTTTTTTACTTCCGATTCCATATTTTGCAATAAAAATACAACTACCTACTATCAGACAAATAACTTCCACAAAAGTTTTACTATCTAGGTACATATCAACAACTCCGGATTTCAAACATTAGTCCTCACGCTTCACTGTCATTCAGCGTACATTGTACAGCGAGACATGTAGGTACCGTGCCGGCCGTAAAACCTCCCCGTATGTTTCCCACATTTATAGTGTCAATAAAGAATCGTCGCCCGATAACACACTTCAAGGGCAGTGCCATAAACTCCATACTATAGTGTTATTGGTGACTCGATTTATACACTTTTTTTTTTCTCCATACAAGTTCCAGACAATTTATTAAGTGGTTCCACTGTGATCGCATTTTTTCTGTTTCTTTGATTAAACTTATTTGATTTGAGTAGGTATTAATTGGTCGTAAACACTTATGTAGCTTTAAAACTAGTTCATAAAACTAGCGTCTCCAAACTTTTTAGTTTCCCTTTGTTTCAATATTAATTTGTCTTGTTAATGTGTCTTTTGTCCTTGCAAAGTCGAATACCAAGTTATTTGTTAAAAAGAGATAAATTCGCGCATCAAGCTCTAGGCTATATTTTATTACAGTAATAAAACAGTTGGAGCCATTACTTGCCGTTTATTTTGCTGGAAACCTAGCGCCATCTAGTTTCCAAGGCGAAACTATATGAAGGACGTTGAACAAAACTTTGAAGATTTAATGAACATTAATTGTGAATTACGTGAAAACATGCTGAGAAACTATCTAAGTAAAGATAAATAATAAAACGGTAATAGTATAAAATTAATTATGCGTCAACACGAGTTTTTATGTGGTAAGAAAGAGCACCATATCGCATGCTCACCTATTACTTTTTTATGGTCATTTAATGGTGTGCGCATGTATGGAATGACATTTCTGAAGGAAACACATTGAGAAGATTAAAACTCAAAATAAATTATATTATTTATAAAAACAAATTATACATAGATTAACAGATCTGAAATACAAATAACATTTCTTTAAATTTTACTGTTAATTAACCGAAAACCAAACATTTTTTGGCCAAGAGCATTGGCGATCGGCCATCGCACACAGTGGGCAGGTGCCGTTTAGGAAAGCCATATCGGCTGTCAAAAACTTGTAAAATATCGCCGTTCCTCGTCGGAGAGCCGCGGGCGTCGCGCGTCCCTCACAAAGATATCTGTAAGATTTATTCAGCCGTCTACAATAGGGAACGTTTTAATTCTTTTCATATGCGACAGATTTATGTACGGACAGATGCGGTGGGACCACTGTGCCGACTCGAGATAACGTGTTGCCACCCTTTACGTTAAAAGTGAACGAATGTTTGCGATAGTTCTGTTGGCTTGGAGTCGCACTTTATTGCTGTTTTCGTTATGGTTTGTGAGGTGTTTTTCGTGTGAATTTGGGGCGATAAGTGAATGAATTTTGAAAAGCAATATGTGATGGAAAATTACATTCAATAACCCAGTTTTACGTATGGATTTGTCTACAAAAGCGAATTCAAAGGTTGACTGTTAGAGGCCTTGTTACATTAAGTCCGCATAATATATATGCACAATAGTGTGCATGAAGTTTAAATAAATAAATAAATTACCTGATTTTTCATATAACTTTTCGAACACTCAAGTCTTCTATAAGTCTAGATAATGTATAATGTTTGCCTTGATCTACAAAAGGTAAGCTGCATGACATATTTTCTGTTTCAAGAGCCAAAATAAAAATGAACAATCCACAAAGCATTTCGTCGTTCGTCTCAAACACGACTTTGCAATGTCAATATTTTAATACAAAAATACAGCATTCTTGCCTCACAATGAAAGTTTTGAGTAAAAGTCCTCGCATATTTGTTCTATTATTCTCTTCTACGTAGTACTAAATTATTGTTACACATTGTCCCAAGTGACAATAGCATAATTTATAGCGGTCTTTGTCTAAAATTGTGCAAATTGTACACGTTGCGTAAACAAAAACTATTCAATTTTTTGTCCGGATTACAAAAATTTTGCACCACAGTGTTTCATCTTGTGAATGGGCTGAATAGAGATGTAACTTCCGTGCTTTTTCTTAACTTTAATTTGTGGTTTTAAATTAATTTGTATTAATTTATTTGAAGTAATAAAACTAAATTACGTTAATGTTCGTTTGATAAACGATTAAAAAATTCAAATGTCAAGCGACCGATCAATTTCAAAATGGCGCTTGAGTGAAATTCTAATACCGATGCTAATATCTGATCATTGGTATTTTATCGGAGGCTCTATCAGGCTATCATTAAATATATGGGTAATAAAACTAGAACCGTGGGCGACGTCTGTGGTCAAAACATATCCAACGTAGTTAAAAATACATAAATACGGAGCGTATCCAGGAGCGGGGCCTAGTCGTAAACGTGTTGTTTTAGTTCTGAGGCAATACATCTGATTGGATGAGAACACTTGCTCTAGCATCGATTAATGGTAATTAAATAATTGTGAACAGCATTTACGCTCTTGGAGTCATTTATCAACTGTTTCAATAGGTAAGCCACATGTTATCGATATATCGCTAACATTTCTTAGATTATAATCCACAATTGTTTATGAATGAGTGGAGAAGACTAGTAAATGACTGGAAAATACTGAAAATATTCTGACCAAATATTATAAACTAGGGAGAAAAAATGTTTGAGGTTATCTCTGAAAGTACGTTATTCATTTACTAGTAGAAAGATACACTATTTCTTCACTTTTTTTTATCCTACAATATGCATGGTTCTTCTTCCTATCGAGAAGACCAGTGGTTCGAACCCTTGGGGGAAAACTAGTTAACGTTTTCCATCCAAAGTGTAATCGAACGAAATATTTCAATGCCAAAGTTCTATCCACACATACTTCACATATACCATGAAAGAACTACAGTATCAAAAACTATTCCCAGATCGGTCTACATGAGCTGAAGACTTACGGCCACTACCTAAGACCTGCGTGACTGACATATTTATAAGGTCATAAATCTGTTGTAGGAAGTCTTACTGGAGTCTTAGACTAACCTATCACGATCGAATAACATGCCGCTGGAATGTGATGTGTGGTACTCATTTATAATGATGGTCGAGTTGATAGGGATCAGGCAGTTGGTAAGCTAGTTAGAAGGAAGCCTGTAAATCGTTTTAAAAGAAATATATTATTTTGCGTAAATGAGGCAGTTCTGTTGAAAAAGTTCTTGACAAACGTGTTTCATTGTTGACCACATTTTCGATAAACATCAGGTAAAAAACAAAAAAAACAATAGTCGTTGATCGTCTCTTTTTAAATTAGATTGGCAATCTTTGAATAAAGTGTTGAAATTCACCTGACGAACTTACAATACCTACCTTAAACATGCCAATATACTAACAACTTTCCGGGGATGTATGCAAAAGGGGTTTAAATGTTCCCATGGTTTACAAAAGTAAAACAGGATAAAACATAGAAGTGTACAGACGTTATAGCTACAAATATCGCTGTAACAAGAGTCTAAATATAAGAACAAACACGGTCCATCATACGTTTAATTATTGTATACTATTTTGACTTGATTTACGAGTCTCCGGACCGACCCCCCCGAGTCTCAAGCCTGACGTTTTTGTTAATTAAACGGTTACTACGTTCGGCCATTTTATGGAGTCAAGAAAAATACATAAATTCGTTACTCGGGATTACTTAGAACGTTACGTTAACGTTTTTCTTCTTTTTTGTGTAAATTTTTGTAAAGAGGAAAGTTTTTAGTGAAATACTTTTTGTTTTTGGAAGGGTTAAGTGAAAAATTTATTTGTTTAATATTTTTGTTTTTTGTCTACAAAAGTTTTCGTTGAGACCACTGGGTTTTCCACGAAATCACTCAGCGTCAAATATGTTTTATCACATTGTAAAACTACACATCTAGACTTGTCCCATACAACCAAGGGCAAATTGACATTACATCGACCCCAAACATTTTCTAAAATTACTCCAACTAAATCGAGCCCCATACCCCACAGCCACAATCCAACAACCATGTACTCATCAACATATTCCAGTTATTTCAGTGGCATTATTTTTTGCCAGGCTCTGGCAACAAATCACTCAAGATCACATTCATAATTTAAGTCGCCGCGTCACGCCTGATAGATTTATGACGTTTCTTTCATAACGTCTAGCGGGTCGACGGCGACGTCCACGGACGTAACACGACACTCGCTGGAGCCGCCTTGTGACGTACGGGACGTGAGTTGTACTGTGCTGCATTATGGGATATGCTTGCTTATTAGAAATGTGGAATTGTAGATCCTTTCATGAACTGTACCGGTCTACCTGCTGCGTTACTTGCACAAACATCTACAATGTTCGGTCGGGATAATGTATTTGTTATTCTTGTAAAGCCCGCCTGCAGGACACAGTTATCTTTTTAACTCAGAGTTAGCCTGCATGAGGTTAAATAACAAATATTTCACACGTCCTGGGTTAGCAACCAACTTGAAATTAAAAGATAATTCTAGTTTCAAGTGGACGTAAATACTTTATACTTAGGTACTAATCATCTTAATATTTGTCCGCGATTAATGGTAATATTACCCTCACTGCTATAGACTTAAGAATACCTAAATGATAAACTAGCTGATTTGAGACGGCAAGCGAAAAGAAAAGAAATAAATAATCGTTTATGCGTCATGCAAACCGTAAAAAAGAAACAAAAATTAGTGACATACAGGTTGGGAAAATAGAAGTGTCACATACCTACTAAAAATACAAAACAACCATCGCTCAGCATAATGCTGGGCAAAGACTACCTGGAAAGACTTACGAAAGGCCTTTGCCTAGATGTAGAACAGCAATGTCTTGGAGGTCTATAGCCAAATAAATAAAAAAATGATTAGGTGAATGCTGAACTATACACATCTGTCTACCTCATTAGTGAAAGCACGCGTAACGTTATTACATAAACAAACTCCATAAAAAGAATAAATTAATTAAATCATTTTAATTTTAAAGTCGGAAAGTCAACATCGAGCGTACGTCAACTATTCGCCAGATAAAAGTAAATCCTTCATATTTAACAGGCGGCTGACGTCACGGCCGCCATTTTGATTATACATAATTTGACGTGGCGACGGGTTTGACAGAGGACATTTAATTACCGACCCCTCATTACCTTGATATCGGATATTGATATGGTGACGTTTTGTGCTCACGATACGGGGCCGATACGTGATGTTATCAATATTGTTTAAGGTATTGTAGCTGAATCCGGTTTGTCTGGAAGCCGACCTCAATATAGTTGGGAAAAGGCTAGGCAGATGATGAGTTGGGTTATATGCCTCTACAGGAAACAGGTGTTACGCGGTGAGCGGTTTAGTAAATATGACGTGAGATAATAAATAACATTATTTGACGAATTTCAAGACACAGTTTCTGCTTCTAGAAGATAATGGTTTAGCAGTTAAAGGTAATCCTTTAGTTCTAACTATACAAATAAGAGTTTTTTTTTTCAACTATGTACCTATGCTTTAGAGAGATAGGTAAATATCAAAAAGATGGACATAGAGTCTTGGTTGTGGAGGTCGAATAGGCAGTTGCTTCATGTAAAATACTGGTATTCAAACTGCATCAGGGGGTCTACACTCTAAGCCCGAAGTCCGAAGTTTCGGCCTTAGGGCGTTTTCTACTCGGTATCACCTACGGACTTACGATTAGTCCCGAACCCGAACTAAGAACAACTGTCAAATCGTGTTGTCATTCATTCTTAGTTCGGGCTCGGGACTAATCGTAAGTCCGTAATACGGAGTAGAAAACGCCTGATACTAAGGCCGAAACTACGGACTTCGGGCTTAGAGAGTAGACCCAGGTTAGACTGGCTCCTGCATTCGTTGGGAAAAGACCAGCAAGATTTGTGACTGTAGCGGTTTTTGTGATATATTGGACAAAGATCGGCTAATTGTCGTATCGTTACCATATCCCAATCGTCACCCCTAAAACTCTCACATACGAATTTTCGTTAAAAACGTACAGTTTATTTGGTCCAATGGAGTTTATTAATAAAGTTTTAATTAAGATATCGCCGTGACGTCACTGATTAATTTGAATGATCAGCAGATAAACAGGTCATTAAAATTATGTCAAACGTGTAATGAAATGACGTTGATTGTATATTGGATGGCGGATATGGCAATATTCAGTGTTTTCGTTGTTATTTTGGGGATGAAACAAGTAAGTAAATAATGTTAGGTTCTGTTGTGAGGTAGGTTTGGTATTTCGTTTCAGGTGTGATTCGATTGGTAACCTAATTGCAATGTACAGTCAACCGCACATCTGGTTATACAAAAGTGTCAAACTCAAATTTTGTTCAAAATCGAATGAGTTCAGTTTTTGGTAACTTGAGGTGCTGTTGGCTGTATTACACTCTTTAAAAAAGGTTATGAAGTGAAATGAACTATATACAGGCTGCAAACATATTTAAGTATGGTGTTCTGTATCTGCAATACATTTAGGAAAAAATAACAAAAACATTTCTTTTGACTTGGAAAAAAAATCTAACTTCATTTTTTAGGCTGTCTGATACAGTTAGTGGTGTTTATTTTACCACTCCCAAATATGACTACGCACTTCTGGAACACCCTGTAGATTAGTAGGTACTTGAGTAGCTTAAAGATTGAGAAATCTCAAAACCTGAAAAGGGGTAAGTGAACTCAACATTATCAACCACTTACTAAGGCTACTAACACTTATATATTTTGACAGCGTAATCAACGCTGAAATCGCTGAGAAAATATATAATATTAACTCAATACGAACAGTCGAACATAACTCGACAAAAAACCGACTTCCAAAAAAACACTACGAAGACCAAAATAACTTTAATTTTGGTAGTCGGTGTTTTTGGTTGCTTCTTCGTTATTTGATACCGACTTCCGAAATTAAAGTTATTTTGGACTTTGTACTTAGTGTTTTTTTAGAAGTCGGTTTTTTTTTTGTAAAAAATTTTTCAATTTTTACTTTTCAGTGCTACTCTACACCTAACAACACCACTGGAAAGTCACAGGAGAGCAAAAATACGCAATTTCGTATACATGGATGATTTTTCCACATAATTATAATATTTTTTCCAGCTATTTGGATTTAAAAACCAAACTACTTAACCGATTTTGATGAAATTTCAATGGGACCAATCGAGAAGTATACCTTTCATATGAAACAATAATTTTTCAAATCGGTTCATAAATGACGGAGAAATGAGGTAACAAACAAACAAAAAAAAAAAAAAACATGCAATCGAATTGAGAACCTCCTTTTTTTTTGAAGTCGGTTAAAAATGTACTGAACAGGTTACACGTTGTATACTTACGTGCTGCCTAATTTGTTGTACGTAAGTAACATTCGAAGTTTCAAACAAGTCCCCCGATAGCTTATTGACAATAGTCTCAACAATACTTTGATAGTTTCTGAGAAGGAGCGACGTCCGTTGAAGAGTATTGACCATCGGGTACTAATCATAAGAGGCAATCAAGACGAGTGCATTGTATTGATAATACAAGCTGCCGCAAGTGGCTTCGCCCGCGTGAATTTCGGAAATTGTCCCAAGAAAACATACTCCTGGAATAAAAAGTAGCCTTTGTGCTATTTCAGCACAATTATTTGGAATAGAATAGAAAATATTTATTCGACACAGACACCACTCACAACAATAAATATACAACGTGTAACAGAATAAACGCGATACCTCTTAGGGGGTCATTGTACTCATCATTATGAACAACTTTCAATATGGGACCAACACTGAAATCACGAAAACAAATCGTCTGCCCCATACATTTATGAGCATAACTCGCCAAAATGAACTGAACAGCAGACTTATTTTTCGCGATTTCAGGGTTGGCCCCGTTAGTAGGTACAAATTGTTCATAATGATGAGTACAATGACCACTTAAGAGGTATTGCGTTTATCCAGTTACACGTTATATAGTAAAAAATAGAAGTATAATTCATGTGACATAACAACGATAAAACGTCAAATTCATGTTCGTCTATATCTTGTCCATGTCATCCAGATCCGTTCAGCCGTTCTGATTGAAAAACCAACATCGATACAAACTTTCGCATTAGATAATAGTTGTAGGATGGAGGTATGATGACGTAGCTAGCTGTGTTTATACGAGTACTTATGCAGGTGTAAAAGACAATTGATAATATTGTCTTATTTCTCACACTAAAGATATAATTATGATTGTGGTGTCTACGACTGAACTGCGTGCTGAGCTAGACTCGTCTGCTTAGTGATTATGAAGTGTTTATATAAGTAATACACATTCCTGTCAACCTTCTCATTTTTATTCCTTATGCTGAACGTGACCCATACTGAACTATAAAAACAAAGCAATACTTATGTTCTGAAATCTAGAATGATCTTCATCAGTAAAAAACTTAACTTTCCAATGATGTTGTTACGTGGTGGTACCACTAAATGTGAAAAAAAACGAACTTTTTTACAAAAAAAATACATCGAACTTCCAAATAAAAAAACAATACAAACTACAAAATAATTTTTAATTTCGGAAGTTGGTGGCTTTTGCCTTATAAAAATTTAAGTTCTTCATCAGTAAAAACTTCCTATTTTTGTGACAGCACAATATTAAGATGTCTAATCCATAATGGTAAACAGTTTGGTGTACCTCGCAATTGATGGGCTCATTTTTAACTACTCCATGGATGGCTGACGATTAAACACAGCCAAAGAAAAATCTTGTTATGGTCGTGTTCAGTGTTCATACGTGTAAATAGCTACAGTTCGATACATGATCCTCTTTCCATTCTACACGAGTACACATCATCATCACCATCATATCAGCTGATAGGCCTCCCCCAAGTGACGCCACAACAACCGGTCCTCTGCGTCTCGCATTCATCGGCTACCCGCAACCCTCACCAGGTCATCGGTCCACCTTATGGAAGGCCTTCCAACGCTGCGTCTTCCGGTACGCGATCGCCTCTCTAGAAGTTTTCATCCCCATCGAATATCTGTTCGAGCAATGTGCCCTGTCCATAGCTACTTCAGTTTAGCGATACTTCGGGCTATGTCGTCACGAGTACACGAATAACATAAATTGTAAAACACCCTTAATTAAAACCCTCCCTAAATACCACCCAAAACACATTAAAATTAGTTGAAAATAAAATGACAATGGTGCACCACCAATGAGTGACCACTCGACGCACTAGGTGTCAGTGACAGCCCATCATCAGACAGGTACAATCGAGCTGTCATCACGCGATGACACTTGAATGGCTGACGCAAATGATGACACTATTTATAAGTTGGTGCGGTAAAACGATTGGTGTTTGTTTTATGTTAGTATGGATTTGCATGGTAAAATTTTGGGTTTTCATGTGAAAATCATATAATTTTAGCACTTATAAAGAACTTATGACATTAAAAGAAAAATAACAATATCAGCCATTGCTTTCTGTATTGAAATAAGGAGTCTTGCAGAAACATACATTGGGTAAGCTTACACATAGGTATTGAGTCAACATTTCACTCCGAATTAAAATGTTCTTTGAAAAGAAAGCAAAATTCTTGTCGTGAAGTATGCTTGACTCATAAATCTTTAAATTTACTTTGGTTAGCGTGTCTTACATTAACAGCTTACACAGTAAATATGAAAAACGCAAAAAAGGAAAGTATTGAATCCAATGTCTATTGAATCAGATCCAAAAAGGCTCCGACAGACAAGTGCGACTTTATTGGTGAAAAGAAATCATAAAGTGTAGTCATCGTTGCATTCTCGAGTTACCACAGTCTGTAGGTGTCCAACCAACAGGCCAGTACAACTATGTCAGACAACATAAATATGTCAAAATTAATTCACCCAAACAATAATACAGCGTGTTTTTAACAAGCAGCGACAGTTCTCCATATTAGGTGATTGTATCAGAT
The DNA here is from genome assembly GCA_947386135.1 of Melanchra persicariae. Classification (NCBI taxonomy): domain Eukaryota; kingdom Metazoa; phylum Arthropoda; class Insecta; order Lepidoptera; family Noctuidae; genus Melanchra; species Melanchra persicariae. Next base: position 1,326,063 of record OX376649.1, on the reverse strand, counting down.
ATGAAGACAGAATGGTGGAGAAACCAACGGATTAGCGAGACGAAACCCTTAGTGCGTCTAACATCAGCCGCTTTCACATCAACAGGCTGTGGAACTGGTAGCATCGGGGACAGAAGTGGATGCACAGGGTTTATAGTTTTTAGAAGATTCGAGAACGAAGAATTGCTGGATTTGTATCTTGTAATTTAGCCGATCCCTGTGGATATCTATAGTGTACTATGGCTCTAGACAAAGTGATCTTTTATTAGCAATAATGACTGAAAAAAAATCAAAATGCAAGGGCTTGACCTCGTGACATTTCGGTAGCCATTCCGTATATTTTGGATTTTTTGAAAAATATATTCGCTGACCGATGACCTGGTGAGGGTCGCGGGTAGCCGATGGATGCGAGACGCACAGGACCATTGTTGTTGTGGCGACACTTGGGGGAGGCCTATGTCCAGCAGTGGACGTCTTTCGGCTGATATGATGATGACGTTATATATGAGCCTCTGACCGTAAATTGTCAATATTCGATCTCAAATATCTTTGTTTTAAAGTACAAACATTTCCAGTAGATCTACGAAGGCACCGTTTGCTAGTGTATATTTGAATAGGCAAACTCTAAGTCTGTCTTATCTCCAAAAATAGTAGTTCCATTTTTTGTAAAAAATGTCCATATTTCACTGACTTTAGGACTTGATTTCATAACAAATCATGATTTATCACAGTTATTCAGTCATTAGCAATCAACGGCGTTAATATTGCATATCAAATCTTCTCACACCAAAAAGGATGAATGGTGTCAGAACAAAACTTTGAGATTTCCTCATAAAAATCAAACAAGGAAGTGAGTAAATACCAACATCGCAAATCAGGCATCTTATATGACAAGCGATGCCTAATCGATAGTTAGTTATATTTGCTCGTTCGTTTTATACGATACACACTAAAATTTGCATCATCAGGTTATATTCCCACTTCTCCATCTAACTGTACAGCCTACGCACTTAAAAAACAAATTTAACACACCGTAAATCAACCAGCAAATTGTATCTTAAGTCCAAAGCAATAAAAGTGATGTTGCCTGCACACATAAAGTTGCTTTGAATATGAAAATATCGCATCGCGCGGCTGCATTACAAAATGAGGCGAAATTATGATGGATACTGATGCCTCGTTGCTCGGTTAATAAGACCTGATTCTATTCGCTATACATTCGATTGTGAACTATAAAGTAACTGGAATAGAGATGAGAATGGATTGCGTATCGATCAGGAATCAATCGCGACGAGTGACGCGATGCAAGTACACAACGTGACAAATCTAAGGCTATTTGCATACAAAGCTACCTAGAACAAACTCATAACTACTGATCTATAGACTGTTAAATATAATTCCAGTTTAGAATTGCACAAGTTCCACGCCTGATTGACAAGTCTGCAACATGTCAATAATAATTAGCCGAGCTCAGCGAAGCATATTATGCTGTTTTGACTTAGAAATTGTGAATAAATTTACATTCCGACCTCGTAAGGCTTATTTTATTAACATATCAAGTTGTGTGCGACATTTACGCCAAGCATAGCAAAAAGCAAATTTTATCAACAGACTATTTACATGTTACAACTTTCACAAAATGTATACCATATTGTATTCTCTGCCAATACCATTTAATGCGACAGCCAGGTAAATATTCGTGTATATTTATGTGTATAATATCCACATAACAGCATGCATCAACAGAAAACCCAATCAAGCACTGTCGATAAATTTTAACGATACCAAAACACACATTCGAAACTTAATTGTTATTGGGTGTATACCTAAACACTAATCAGTATCTTGACTGTGGCGTCGTGTACAAACGGCCTTAGTCTCAAGTTGCAATTTTAATTCCATAGGTAGATGTCAGTCGTTGGGTTCACCGCAGGACACCTAATAACATTGGAATTCATTAACATGCGAGCAAATTGAAGGAGTTTGATCTTCATAAGATGTGCATACGCAGCCATGATGCGGCCATCAAAGAGACTGGCATAAATATTACATATAATGATAGTTCAGAAAACGACGTGGAATTATGTGACGGGAGAGTGAAGGTAGTATTATTTGATGAGAAAGATACAGGTGGTTTCTGATGTTAGTCATAGTTCTAAATTAAAAGCAAGATCTGATTTCATTAATGAGGCGAAAGGAACTACAAATGACACCCTACGCATAGATAATATCGAGGAGATAATACGAATAGAAAACATTTCGACCTACAGATCTACTGAAGTTTTGAAATGGAAAAAAAAAACTAGCAAGACGGTTTACAAGAAACCAACGAAAAGCAACGTCACCTACACTTTTATTGACAGACAACTCAATATTCTTATCCCAATCATTACTTCTGAAAATCTTAATAATACTAACTGTAAATTCACAAACAAATGCTCTGGTCACGATCACCTTCATACAATTCAAAGCCCTAATCGACACTTAGTGCGTTCAACATGAAATATTAACGCAGTGAAAGGCTTCAAATATATAGCAAGCCATACTTTATCTATAGCCTGAACCCTCTGCTCTCAATACCATAACTTTCACGATAAGATACATATCTGACATTATAGTTTCCTTGCCTTCTCAGATAGGATGGAAAGTAGGTAAATTCGTGTTTAATTTAATATATTACAAGTTGACCGACGCCGACGCATCTGCTTGGGCTAGCTGATCGAGAAAGCTACTGTTTCGATTCTGAAGTTATTGTTTGGGTAGCATTTTGATTGGAAATGAACGTTCCTATCTATTTCATAAATTTCGCATTATGTTTTGAGGCGTTCCCCACTCATATTATGAGTGCTCTTTTCACAGTCGAATCTCACATACCTACAACTTTATAATTTCTATATGTATGAAGCATAGTTTTGTCCCTCTAACTGCATTCAACAAATAAATTACGCTAGACAGTTTTAAGCGTTCCTAATTCAGGATGCGTGGATACAATTTGAAATCCAGTTCACTTAAATTAACACTAAAGTACCTAACAAATAGGTACCTTCATATCCATAGTATCAACAATCCTATCTGATGTAGTCCTGCGCATCTTGACATCGATCGTTCCCAATTATATACCTACGCAGTTACGGCACAAATCACACAGACAGACAGACAGACAAATTGGCCAGCCCGTTGGCATTTGGCAACGCCGAGATCCGTCCGTCTAGAATTATGAGATATTTATGATATAGTGATTTATTTCAGCGTCGATTAGCTTATTATAATATATTATGGATGGCCCTCGTAATGGTTGTATTAAGACTTGATTGGTTTTTTTAAAGCATTAGTCATAGTCTGGTTTTGGATTGTCCACTCTATCATTGACTGTGGGTGTCGTGAAAGGTGAAGTCAGGATTAAGCAAGAGTAATTAATTGTAAAGATGCTACTAGAGAAGCAGTTGATTTAAAAGCTATAACTAGCTTTATCTCAAGGTAGGAAGACTGAATTTCTTAAAGCTCGAAGATGCTTTTTCTTTTAATCAGGCTTTGATGAAATCTAGTCGTACTCAGCGCTTCTCCTCCACATTTATTATGCGCACAGCCAAAGTGTGGAACTCTCTGCCAGCGTCTGTGTTCCCTTCCACATATAACCCATCTGCCTTCAAAGCAAGATTGAACAGGCATCTTCTGGGCACGCTCGCTCCATCATAGACCTCATCTATCGATTTTCATCAGGCGTGATCGAGGTCAAGAGCAAGCGTATTCCTCAATAAAAAAAACAGAACCTTTCGGAATGAAAATTTTGAAGGAATAGAAAAACACCTTTGATTGTTACAAAGACAAATAACTTGAGTAGTTAAGTAAATAAGACGAAGAAAATATTTTAGACATAGCCAGTCCCATAAGTGAATTGACAAAACCATTGACAACTTGAAACACCACCACCAATTCAGTCCATGACACAATCATAACCGCGGCCAATCTAGCCTGACAAGCAGCTTGTCAATAGCAACTATGACAAACTGACAGACTGGTGGCCGTTTATTAGCGACCTCATGAATCACAGGCCCTTGGCTGGACATGAATCTCAATTGTCCACAACTGATCGTGACGGCAGGACACTCAACTTGCTGAGTTTTTAGTCTTGTTGTGTGTTTGTTTGTTTGTGTTGAGTGTTAGTTTTGATTTGTGGATAGGGTAGGTCGTGTTGGTCCTGGAACGTGGTTTCGGAAGTAGCTGAGCCTAGTTTGGTAAAGTTACTCATTCCTTGACTTGAAGATCGGCTGATTTAGCATCATTGAGGAGCTGTTTTTTTTGTAGACCTGCTATATTCCTAATTGCATATTCTGTTTTTGTCACTGATGGGTAATGGTCTTCCCCATAGCCTTCCATTACTGTTATTATTATTATTTTTTTGTCTATGGTACCTACACAAGATGGGTAATATCGAAAAGGATGATCAAAAGTTAAAAAGTTATTTAATTATTTTCTAAAAAAATTTGACTTTGGAGCAATCCAGATAATAAAACTTGAACAGACATAAAAAGTCTAAAAGCTTTCCTCCGAATAATTTAATAACTCGAAACCGAATCCCCAATAACCACCCGTCAACCAACCGTCATTAAAACGCAATACATAACATAACTTATGTACTTATCTCCGATACATACCTAACAAATCAGTAATAAAAGAAACGAATCTCCTCGCTATAAGCACCAAACGATTTTATCTCACTTTAAAATATCGGCGAATGCGAAAAATGTCTGGCCTCAATCATATATTACCCGGCTAATGTCAACCAGTGACGGACGAACGTGATTGGCTGGGCGGCACGCACACACGCAGGTATGGGTAAGCTTACACACACATACCAAAGTTATGGGTCTGTAAAAGTTTTATAGTTATCGTATGATGGTTGTACACTTAATGCAGATGCGCTTTATTCCGATGGTTACAAAAATGTGATCAGGATCGATGTGAGGGTTTTATGGCCCACCGGTGGCTTTTTGGGTCAATGAACCCAGCATTACTTGGAACCTTTCCTAGAAATGTTATGTGCTTATGACACGTACCGCAAATAGCTGGCTTCGGCGCAAATCAAAGACTTGAAGAACGTTTAATTACGTTATTATAATAAAGTAGTAAATGAAGATCAAGCATCTGATTAAAGCTAACATATTTAATTAAATATTAACTGACAGGATAAGTAGTGGGAAATAAGTATTTGATTTTCTGCTTAAAACAAGTAAAGAAAACTCGATAGAGATGGATAAGACAAAATCAAATCAAGTATTTTAAAATTACGAACATAAAGGCCCAAGTGCCTAATTAAATGTTTACCGATAAGTACGATATACCTACTGGATAACTGAAATACTAATAACATCAAAATTACTTCTGTTCTGTGAAACTAGGGTAAAACGGGTCAATAAAACATTTACAAGAAATGTTTTACCAATAAACACAAGTAAAATAATGCTCATCAACTGCCTAGGGAGTTCATAATACTCTATAAACATGTAAAAATTCTCACACTTACATCCCATGCGTTCTTGTTTCTCTATAAACATGACAATCAGTCGTCGTAAACGCCGAGGGTAATATTGCCCAGGCTATATTACACGCCTGTTGGGTTCAACAGTAATCGACTGGACTTGTCCACGTCTGTCCATCGATTTTATTGTCCGTCATTACTTGTAAATGAATTTTTATATTTAATATAACTAAACTTGTTTATGGGAATAAGATGGGTTGTGGTACTTTTTGCAATGATGGCAGAGCCAGTATAACGTCTGAACACTCTCTTAGATGTTTGTTGTTTTGAGCAGAATCTTGTTAACCTGAAATGTTACTGGATGGGTATCGTTTGACATAATTCTTAAATGGTACTGGTAAAGGGGTAATAAAGAGTATTCTATTCTATTCTAAAATAACCCACCTTAACTTCGATCAAGAATGCACTAGAATGATGTCCGATTAGCACTTTAAAAATGGCCGGAAAAATAAGACCACAATACGTTTGCGGTGTTATTTCAAATCAGTGTGTTCCAATTGTTTCGAACTTTAAAATAGTGTAAGCCAGACTTGTTATCGTATGGTTTGAACCTTATTTGTTAAGACATAAGCATTTTTTCAGAATAAAAATAAGATTGTAGTTACTTAAAAATGACTGTTTATTTGAAGCCCATTTATATCCGATGACAGAAGGTCGCATACACAAATATATTTTATTATCTTAATTAAACTTTATGCTCGAGCATTATGGTTTTAATCAAGTTAGGTTAACTTTGTAAGTGTTTATGTTTACCTAACTAAAACATAATAAGCCCATTTGAACAAGAGTTTAACCAAAACGAATGCACAAACTATAATAAATTGCCAATAGATAAAAGCACTTTATCTCCGAAACTGTGTAGATAAATCAGTGTAATTTAAATTTAAATTGATTTAGTTGCAAACCAGCAATAAATCCGAGACCATTATCCAGACAGAAAATGACAAAAGTGTCGCGAAATTAGACGAAAAGTTGATAAAATATGTTCCACTAAATTCAGGTTGTAAACCTGCAGTAATCTGAATAATATCGTGTTGTGACTACGGTTCATTATGTGCTTAATAATAACTACCTTATAGAGATAGTCTATGAGAATCGAGCAATCTTTGAAATTCCTACTGTACTTGTTTGAAACTCTTGCAAAATGGTTGGTGCTTGATCTACATAAATTCAGTCGCTGATGAATACATTCAACGATTCGATTCTGAACAGAGAAACGCAACAAGCATGCGACCCATCTGATGGTAACACCACATCCTCTGGACTGTCGCGACACCTAATTTAGCTATGATGCCATTGTTTAACTACTTATTGTGTCTGATGCGTTGACAGTTGATGAATACCTGTTGTTGTTGCCTACGACTTTTGAAACTTGCTTTCACGTTTAAATCCTCGGCTACTACACATTTTTTCAAACACCTCACTAATTTGCTTACACACTCTACCTTACATTACCATACAAAAACCAGCCCCAACACATTTCTATTCATCATCTTCTCAGTCTCAAGCACAACACCCAACGAATCGATACAGCGCACAAAAGACGACAAAAAAACGCGGCTGCGACAAAACGTAGAAACAAAAAAAGTCGCAAGAACAACGTACAACTGAGTGAGTGTACGCTTTCGTTTTTCCGAATGCTATCTTCATATCCGGACGTGTGCAGTTCGTCGTCTGTAGCGAGTAGTCGAGGAGCCAGGGAGGCAAAGTATGTATGCGGTTAAATTGGAAATTTTTGATGTGATGTGAAAAGGTTCGGCTGGGATTGGATACCGTGTTGTTTGAGAATGTTTTGTGTTGTAAGTGTGGGTGGAAGATGCTATATTTGGGTTGGGTATTCATACTTTTCATTATGTTAAACGGACAAAAATTGTTGCAACATACCTAGAGGCCGAAATGAAAAACCACACAGCATTTATCCAATAAACAGTCCTAAATGGGAGTACCTGAAAATGTATGGGATTGACTATGCGCTACCGAAATGTCTCGTTGTCAGGTACATAACCAATAATTTTCAACTTCAGTCGTTATCGCTGAAAAAATGTCTATAGAATGTTCATTTTGTCTAGAGCACTAGCTATCATTAAGTCCTAAACTAAAAATCGATGCGTTTCACCACAATGAATTATTCCTATTTAAATAACTTCTGGTTTTCCATTTGTACGAGCTCCAAGCCTATCCTTATACAATACACCCTGGTGTAGTCCTTATCCGACTCGTCTTGACAGTTGCGTCTACGCCTCACGAAAACACACGAAGCGCGACGGAAAAAAACGAAGGGCGACGCCGTTGAGATGTTCTGATTTCGAACTGATTTGAAAAGAAGAAGCAATGCTAAATGGCATAATAAGAAACAAGGAATTATGAAACACGGTAATTATTATGACCTGAAAAAGTATTACAGGTCTAAAATGTAGTTTGCAATACACAGTGCAAATGAAACAATGATGATAACAGCCGCTTATCATCCCGTATGTCATAAAAATCAACTGATGACATTAATGATGATGCATGTACTAGTTTGTATACAGCTGTGTCGTTCGCAACTCAGATCCTTCAAATCTCGTAGTGCTTCAAAAACGACTGTTGATAATGAAGTGCCAACAAACAAATATAAAACTTTCTCAGTATTGTTTAAGTCTAACATGTTAGAGGAGAACCGATTCATCATCCTTCATGAAATTCTGGCCTTTGCCCGATACACATATTTGGGGTCGGCGCAAAATAGGGTTCTTCTTTCATACTTTTAATTGGTTGTCATTTTTTTTTCATTTGGGACAAGCCCGCCACTCATTCCCAAACCACTGCAACTCTTGAAAGCCACGAGTCAATGAAGCTCGACGAGTCCCGGAGAAACGATTCAACTGTCTTGAATCCCGCAACGAAATGAATCAGAAAACAACAGCGAAGAAGTGGGAAAAAAAAAATCCACTTCCCTCCTTATCAAACAGGAGACAGAGAACAGAGAACAGAGTTAGGCTAACTAGGTTAAGCCCAGTTGCCAAGCACCACGGATTATACATTAACACTAATACTAATGGGTCCCGCCCCTAAGATACCTACTGACCAAATTTTGAGCAGCAGTTGTCATCCAAGCAATCCTTATTACCTTATTTTCCATCATCTTTCACACGCTCATCTTCCTGCCCATGTACTATGTTACTTGAGATCGGTGCATTTTTTTCCTCCATGCTGTTCACGCTATCACTGAATCCATTATCTTATCATATCACCTCACAAAATCGATCGTTAATTCAGTCTTCATTTCCTCTTATCATCCACATTCGTACGGGTTCGTCGGGTTGAGTCGATTATAATCCCAAAACTCAACGACGACATCCCAGTCTCCATCTCCACCATCACAACAGACAGGTTTATCTTCAAAATTTGAAATTGCATTGGAAATCTGCGCAAGACGCGCTTATCAGATCACTGTGATCAGCTGTGCACCTGCTATCAGTTTGAACGACAATCGATATTCGGACGTTACCGAATCGGTCCGGTTGTTATCGTCTGTGGACTTGATCTACCCCTTTAGTGACGGTGATGTCGATAAGAAGGGTCTGGTGAAAGATATTTTGATACTGGCAGTCTACAGTGACAATGGGAATCAGAATGAAGAAAAAATTTAAATATTTACTGAGTTCTGATTTCAAAATGGTTGATTGTCTCAATTTTTACTTATAGGCACCTATATTTATAGTTGAGCACTAATTCTCCCCTATCCCATCAGCCCATCTTTCTAACCCTAAGGGGAAGATGAAGGGGAAGGCCTATGTCCAGCAGTGGACGTCTTTCGGCTGATATGATGGCTAATTCTGGTGTAAGTTAAACAATATTATTTATTTAGCATGAATAGATAGATTTTTAAGACACGGTTTACCTACAGCCATTGAAAATTAGTACGATAGATTGCATTGATGTCAATTCAGGAATTCATAATGTACTACAGCTGCTTAAAATAACCCGATAATTAAGCAGTGTCACCCCAGAAAAATGGCGCCATACAAAGCAGGTTGACGACATGTGGCATCGCAAGGGTCGTACTCAGCACCTGGTCTTAAAACCGCTGGCAGTTTACTTAACATATCAGTCGCCATAAATAAAAAAAAACATCTTAGGCAAGTATATATCAGATAAAAGAAATTTCAAACATGGAGGCTTCTGTCGGCCCAATTAAACTAAATCACATCAAAATCGATTACAATCGGGACAATACTGGAGCGAACCGGTTGAGATCGGTAGCGCGGCCGTCAGCGGCGTTTCAAACGCGCGTCGCGTGGGCGCGCACAATTTGCATAGCTTCATTAGGGCTGCCCTCACCGCGATAGTCGCGTTATCGACGCCGCCTCTGAATCGCGCCTTACCTCTTTTTTTTAATCGACAGTCGTTAATTAAGCGTGTGTGAGGTCTTACGCCTTAATTATAATTGCGCACAGATACGGAATTAGCTCGGTTTTAACGAAGCTAAAATAAAACGGATAAGTAAAAACCTATTTATTTGTAGCCTTTTTAAAGATAAGTATTACTGTCGTGAATAGTTTTAATTGTAGATAGCGTTATCTGTTGATTGCTTGAGGTGGTTACTGACCGATTGTTTAAGTGTCAATAAAATTATGTCGAATCGCGCAGTTAATGTGAAACACTTGTAATATTATTCTTGAAATATTGCGACGTTAATTTCGAGTGCTTACTCGTATTATAAGGCTTACGTTTACGATTATAGCTAAGATAATTATATCTGCGATAATCTTAGGTCTTTCACAACAATCAGTCACTCAAACAATTTTAATCAGCACATATTAATATTTTAGTGCGTTCCTAGGTGAGTTCTATCGATTATCGCGTGTCGTCTGTGGAACATCACTAGCGTAAAACAATAAGCAATTGCTATGTCATTGCACAGCAGCGCATTGTGTGACGTCTTACAAGTTAGATGAATTAATTCGAAATCATTTATCAATATTATTCATTCATAAGTTTACCAAATAAAAGTTAAAACAAACGAAATGAACAAAAAGTTACCTTATGAAAACGAGATAATTACAAGATAAATTATTATTTATTCTATTTTCTTGTTTCTGGTCTCTAGGCTGTGACTACATCAGGCTATTTGCAAAATGACAGATCATGCAATTGATATAAATTAAATGTTACACTAAATAATCCTACCTTACATGAGACCCGTTCCTACTCCAAAACTGCAAAATCAATTTCCCTTAACATATGAAAATTATGTTCTAAAGTACCTACATGATATTCAGTACGAACCGACTAGATACAAGTAAATAAACTTGCAATGACTCATGAACCCACCTCAACTTTACGACTTTCCAGAAAAGATAACCGCCATTACAAACATTCAAGTTTTCCTTATCATCACACACATGGCCTTTCCTTCAAACTAAAACTCCTTTTGCAAAGCTAATTTTGTACTCGAAGACTCCTCCATATTAAAAAGCAAATAAATCGTAGCCACGGTTGACGAAGCATCAACATAAGGCTCAGTACATGAAAGCGCAACGTTTCGCGACATCGCGTGTGTCGCGATGCAAATACGACAGACCACCGGCGTTCCACCGACACTTTTATTTAACAGTCGAAGAAACCTCTTTTATCGATAACTTATTCAAAATTGCATTTTTTTTAAATCGCTCAATTATGTTAATATTTTATTTTATATCAAATGCAACTCGTGCAACCTTTCGCGAGTTACGAGTTAACGTGTGCACATTGAAGTAATTGGTTGCGAAAAAAATATAAAAATTTAAATTAATTGCTGTAATTACTATCTACAGATCTAAATGGAGTAATTAAAAGAGGAACATTAGTATTAAATTATTTTTATAGGGAAACGTTGACTTTAATTTCGTACAGTAGCTAACTGATAAAGCTTTAGTATCGACTGCCCTTCGCCAAACAATTGCAAATTTCGTCGGTATCCCATTGAAACTACATCCTAAAACTGTATTGGTCTGGTCTCAGGCGTTAGTGGCTCGAGTGCCCGTAAACGCCTACGTTTCGGTAAGTTCGCCGCACTCGGATGAAGACATTTAAATACGTCGAATATGTTAATATTGCGATCGGATCGTGTACACTGCCCTTAACAACGGGGACTGTGCGTTGGCGGACAGCGGTCTATTAGTGAGGTAGTGCAAGTGATAGGAGGGAGCGGGCGCGATCGAATCTAATGACTGTACAGTTTGCTTGCAGTTATTTAGATGTACTATGCATTTTACGGCTGTGTTCGTTGGAGCTGATGACAGTAGTAAAATCGTGAAGCCCTCGGGTGTTACAATGACATCAATAGAGTACTAGTGAAACTGATAATAAAGGCACTGAACATTCACATGTCACCGTTTTAAAATTACTATCCTACAGTCTGAATTAAGAGAGCGTTTTAATGCGAAATTCTTACTCCTTATCAATGCCTCAACACACAATCTCATGCAGGACCTAGGCAAAAAGCCTTTATTTTAGAAATAGGTACCTTATACTACAATATTGGTCTGTGTGTTTCTTTAGTTTCCATTCACATTTGCCAGCTTATATTACTCAAATTCTTGCAAAAAATACTATTCTTATTTAACCCGTTTAGTCGTTGAGGCATAATAATTAACTAACAAACGTACAGAGACGCAAGCACGCCTATGTCAAGAACTATTTTCCTTAATTTCCTAATCGCTCTCGCTCATGCCCCGCACCGCTGCACCTAGCGAGCATCATAAGCATACGCAGCGTACATTACGCAGTTTATTCAGCATCACACTGACCCGCGCGCCATTCACGTCTCCGCCGCTAATACTGTGTTACTTTACTTTTAACAGCTTAGATTTGTATGCCTGTACTGTTGTAAATTGATTTTTATGGTGAGTTTCATGAGAATAATGCTTCATATCTTGTTAAAGTGTGTAAATATCAATTTGTAGTTTGACGACGCTATTTTGAAAGAAAAAGGCCCGTGTTTGTAACAGCTCCCGCTCATAAGCATATACGCAGCGTGCATTACGCAGTTTATGCAGCACCACACTGACCCGCGCGCCATTCACGTCTCTCCGCTAATACTACGTTACTTTACTTTAAGGTGGAAGCGCCAGGGTAGCCTACGAAATTCAAATTTTCTTACGTTTTTTGCAATTTGCAGGTCCTTTAGTTAGAATTGATGCCAAATGTTATGATTTCATGAAAAACTACATTTGGCATCAATTCTAACTGAGAGAGCGATATTGATGATTTTAATGATTACAGTTCCGTAAATACGTACTTGCTACGGCTGCGAATCATATTTTGACCAACATACAACCTGATACTGACCTGCAAATTGCAAAAACATAAGAAAATTTGAATTTCGCGGGCTACCCTGGCGATAGCTCTAAGAAATACTAAACTGTTGCAGGTGTGAAATTGTAGAAAGGTACTTATACCTATCTACTAAAAACTACATGTATAAGTAGCTCACAGAATGCATTCCCCTGTTCCCTTTAGGTAGTTATAGTGCTGCATCATCATCATCTGCCTAGCCTTTTCCCAACTATATTGGGGTCGGCTTCCATTCAAACCAGATTCAGCTGAATACCAGTATTTTACGTGGAGCGGCTGCCTAACAGACCTCCACTACCCATTTATAGTGCTGCATAAATCGGATAAAAACTAACAAGATGAAGTATGGTTTAACACCAAGGGTAAATCGATCATCCTGTAATTAAATTACTCTTCAATACCCAATCTACATGCTTTAAACGAGATTAAGGACCCTATCCATGTGTACTATAATTGACGATTTATAGTTCTAAAAAACCTCAAGCACATAGTAATTGCACATTGTAAAGTAATCTTAGTACCCAGACATACGCACAAAAAGTAGATAAACACATAATAGCTACTTTAAAGCGATTACGAAGACCGATGATGCGTACTTTACGAGTGTTAATTGCAACTGAGTTGACTGAAATTGAGTACTGGGTACAGTCAACTACATAATTTGACATTTACTGCACTTTTAGTGTTAAAGCGCTTTTTGTAGTTCCAATGTTAGCTCCGACGTGGTGATCGTACCAGTCAATGTATTGTGGATGAAAAGTATAAGCGCTGGTTGTAATGTGACTACTTACACGCCTACAGAAAGACAGGGGCCTAAAATTATAGATGTCTAAGGTACAATTAAGTCTAGACGTAAGGGAAATGCTTTATCCCTGCCCACATGAAAAACAAGATCAATAACATTTTGAACGACCAGAGTTGAACATGTCGGCCAGGCCACATACATTACAAATATAACAAAGGTGAGATACTGAAGAAATGAATTTAATTTTGCTTGTGAACCTTTTCTAACTCTCACTCATTCATACCTTTAAACAGACAATCAGGGAAAGCCAGCAGTGACCAATTCGTGACATAGAAACAAAATGCAACATTTTACAATCTTATCCAAAAATGAAACTAAGTTCAACGCGACTCACGAATAATATCTAACATAGATAGGAATCAAAATTACAAAGGACAATTTAAGAATAAAACTCAAGATCGACTAGCCTCAAAAAACCAGAGAACTGAAATGAATTACATAAATTCCAAACACGAAAATTCATACCACTTCTTACAAAACCAGCACAAAAGAAAGAAAAATAAGTCAGTCCCCAACGGATCTTAAACTGCATACAGTACAGTGTCACAATATCTCAAGTTAGTACGAGTGCATCCACGACACGACGTTATTAGACGTGCGACGGACTGACGTCGGCGTCGTACGACGTCGCCTCGTCGCGGGGCGACGACGGAACGTGACGCGACGTCGCCGTCACACCGAGATATTAGATCCCGTTGTTTACTGTACGTTTTCAAATGAAAAATGTTTGCAGATTATTTTCAAGGTGGTGTTTTGTATTGATTATTATAATTTAGTGTTATCTGGGGAAATTATGTGTCCGTCTTATGTGTCAGGTTTAAATTATAATTATTGAGTGACTGGTCAAACATCGTTTGCCTAAATCACGACACTTGAAATATTGATTGGAAATCGTAGCTAGAAAGACTCTGCTAATTTGATTGCACTTGAATATTTCAGTTCCACTTTTTACTTATTCGGGTAAAAATAGTTAGTTTTACCGAAAACGCATGGTCTTCACCGAGAATATCATCATTCTTGACGTGAACCTGGTTTAAATACGAAAAGCTACTACCTGAAAAAAGTCTGGGTGCTACAAGTTGCTGGTAGCAGTTTTCCCAGCTAAATCTTCTAAAGAATGACAAATGATAGACTTTGCCAACATTCAAGTTGTGTTTTAACAGTTAACAGAAAATCAGACAATGTTCAATAGCTAAGTGCAAGTTAATTGTCTCTCCATCCAAAATTCAACTGAATAAAACTTCGCCCAAAATGACAAACAACTGACAACAGCTGACACCCAAACGAAATCTCAAATCTCTAAAGTCCCGCTATCTAAAAAGTACTAATGACGTCATCCACGGAATATAAAGAAAAAGTCACGAAAAAACAACAAATCATTACTATCATCGGATCAGTGGGATTTCAATAGGTCCGTCAAATACACAGACAATGGCACAATGCTGATACCCAAGTCATTATCAGATCAACTTAGGTAACACTTCATGAGACAGACAGACGCACTGCGAAGAAACTGTGGCCGTTAGACGCTAGCGGTTGGAACGCTGAAACTTGGGACTACAAAATAGGAAGTCAAATAGAGTTGATGAGTAAGACAGTAACCAAGTAGCGACAAACGACTGGAAGATAAAAATATAGGCAAACAACACTGCTGCCATCGCGGGTAGAACCTGGGTGAGGTTGGAAAATAGCACGCAGATTGTCACAAGAATAGACAGGCTATTCCCAGCAGATGGTAAAGTCAAACTACGGATGATGATGATAAGAACCGGAATAATGCCAACGCCAAAAACACTTAAGGCTTTTTGGACACAAAATAAAATCCTGATTTTTGCATCAAAGCCAAACGCTGGCTAGAAAAATAAAATCTTGAATTTAGATTTTATGTGTGCTTTTACAATAACCGCTAAAAAACCGCAGCGTTTCCCACACCAAGTGCGTAACACAATCAAAAATCCAGAGTGGATCTTCCAATAATGAGTTGGTTGCGTTTCGCGGCCCACAATAGTCCGGGACAATGGACGGATTCAAATCAACGTGTACCTATCCTTGGACGATTAACGCTCTTTGTCATCCCTACAATGGGGGGTCAACGGTTTTTCTTCGTTTTTCCAATTACGTTTATTGAAATTTTGTTATGATATCCGAGTTTTTTTTTTCGTTGTACCGCTGTTTGCGAATTTCTGTGATTGCTTTTTGAAAGATTGAATAGGAGATGGAAAATTTTGCGGCCACGGAAATTCTTTGCTAAATTTTGTGAGACTTAATTCTAGCTTCAATTCAGGTCTTAGAGACGTGATGATAATTGAACTTGAATTACGTTTTACTCTCTTAGGAAACGTCTTTAAATCGATACTATTAAAAACAGGTCATCCTCCAGTACTGGTATTGGTATGACTTCTTTCGTTTATTTTGTATTAACTCAGAAAACGTATTAGCGATCAACGCATAGGAATGGGTCACTAGCCACATATTTCTGACTAACTCCTCAGTAGTTAACAAGTGGAATTGTTTAAAAGAAAAATATAGTTTGATTATGAATTATATCGAAGAAAAGCATGAAATCATGATTGTGTGCAATTGATATCGTTTCAGTTAGCTACTATAAACTACCCGATGCGATTTAAAAATTCACCTGGCACAAAGGTCGCCACTCAGTTATTCTCAGCGTATGGTTATTATAGATTTGTCCCAAAAAGCTAAAATATCCAAATCGATTAGGTAGCCTAGACATGGTCATAACGCTCTAATTCGGTACAAAGGGGGCAGCAGACGACGCTAAAATTAATGGCCGTCATTCTCCATTATTTCGATACTAATTTTGAAGAATACTATTTTGCTGCCGCTTTGTAACTGGAAGATGACCTGAATAATAAGATAAATGTGGATCAGAGAGCTGTAGTTTCATATTGGCCGTACCACATAATGATTTTATAGACACTAAGAAGCCTGATAAACATTTTATTCAGTTCCTGAAGAAACTGTGTCTGTAAAGGGGATGATTTCTATTAAAGCCTCAAAGAGCCAAGAGAGAGCCCTATTACAAGCGCAAGCATAAATCGAATTAGTAAACCATTTAGAAATATGACAGGTTGGTCCTAATTTGTCGGCCAGCACTTACAATATTAATGTCCCCAGATAAGCTATTCCATGTCCGTTCCCAAATAAGGATCAGCATCAATACATACACGTACAAGACAACGAATAACCGTCACAGCGACCTATTTGTACAATTATGTACCTTTTGATTTACCGCCGAGATATTAGCCATACAACTATAAAAGTCATACAACGATTACACGCCTTTGTACAGCATTAGGCATTAATTCAACTCTGGCGTTCGGAACGCGACGTCCGACTTGATTCATGCGCAAGCGACGATTGGAAAAGCGACGTAAGTGACGAAAAAATTGCAATGTAATTTAAGCTTTACGTGTGAAAATTTTGGGTTAGTTGTTCTTCAGAGGAGGGTTTATCATAATGAGTAGTGTACCAATTGTCTTTGCTGAGGAGATTAAATTGATTTATAAGACGCCGTTTCGTCCGTCATTCGTTCTTGGTATCTGCTCGTAAAGTTTGTGCGGGTCGCGATCGTTTCGCGTGTTTTATGCCGCTACCCTTTTGATGTGATGCAATATTACTAATGATTTATTTGCTGTTAATCTAGAATTATTTCCTGGTTTCAGACGTATGTCTTATTCGTCTTGAATCATGAAAGTGAATTATGCTGTAGAGTTTTTTGCAACTCAATTCTTTTCGTCTGCATTTTTATTGAGTTCTAAACGTTGTCTATTTTAAAACCAATAAACTGTACCAATTGGTTGCAATCCATTGAGATACGTTAGTCACTGACTGACACAGCGTTTGTTGTCAATTAACTTGTTCTCATTACAGTTACAGACGTTCTTAAGTAGTGCTAACCCACATAACTGTTCAAATAGATTTTCAAACTTAAAGATCCAATATCCTACAATTTGATCCTTTGAAACCAATGCAACATCACAGTTCAGAATTAACTGAAGACAGACATCGACACAATCGGGTTCGTAAGCTAGAGTTATCTTATTAAAGGGAAGGGACAAGACGTGTATCATGCATAGTTCAGTGCTTCTGTCCGTCTGTACGTAAGTGTTCGAGACATAATTGGTTCAATGACTAGACACACGTTACACTGGCCACTACTTGAACCCTGCACCGCAGTGGGGTATGGAGTGTGTAGTGTATGTAGAAACTCAAAATAACTACACACGCAATTTGCTGAAAGTCAGAATAATGAGTCAATGTAATTTGTTCTGTTTGACTCAATGTCACTTGTAATGATGTTTTGGACATTCTTTACTGCAATATATTATAGGAAAGTTACCAGTAATATAATTTATATCTATGATCACGACAGGAGTAATTAATATTTGTCACTATAAATGTCCAATTACAAAAGCTACTTTCTTTTAACACATAATTATACTTATTCCTTATCGTACTCACAAAGAAAAACATTCCAAAACATCGGCGACATTCTCAGTCCTCGCCAAACAGCCCTCAAATGTGTAAGGCTCGACTGTCACAGTGCAACTTGACATCCGAACACGGGCCATCAGCGCATAAATCATTAGGCTACAACAAGGCTACAAGGACCGAAGGCGCGGCGCACACTGGAATAAGCCGGACTTAGGTAGGGTCCTTGTTGCCTGAATAATTGACGAATGCCTAATGTTGGCTGGTGACATTTGTAGTTTCGTCGTGGAAATAGATGGACGCGGACGTGTGCGTGTTGAGGAGATCAATGATTTACTCGTTTTGTACCGTTTGGGCTCGGGTTTTTAAATCATTTAGCGACATCAATGTCGCCATAAAAAATCAAAGTAGCAAATTCTACATCGCAACAAAAAGAAATGCAACGCAACCTGTCCCGCCAACTACGAACTATTTGAATACATACAACAGCCCGAATATCAACTATCGGGCAGTTGCCCAACAGAAACAACAACCGTCCGATCGGAGGATCCTCCCTTTTCAATGGAGGTATGCGGGACTTTACTCTCTATTATGCTACCTCTAAAGTCACACTTTTCATTTTGGGACTGACCAAGTGGAAGGGGGGAAAGACACTACACTACACTACTAAATACGAGGAGTTATACTTTAATCAAACCTTTAAATCGAAAAAACGAAGACAAACTTATTAATTGTACCAAGAAATGTCGAGTGCTGTTATTGTTAACACCCAATTACACCAACAGACCTATATAAAGACAAACAAAACAATGGCATTAAACTAACAACTAGGTTACAATAAATTCCAAGTATGTATTAAATTATAATTTCTCTGAGCAGAAATGCCTCGCAGACCACCAGAGTCGCCAAGCTATGCGACAGCCAAAAGGTCAGACAGCGACTTGGACGCAACATTTAACGTTAATATGAAGCCATAGATCAGGCGTACATCTGTCGGCGCGCGCGCAGTGCTGTCGATCAACAGGACGCTAATAGATCATTAGTATTTACGCATGAGAGGTGAGGTATTCAGGATTGTTTCAGTGCTAGAGAGGAAGTGGAACTATTGACATCATGAACAGAATACTCTACAACGCGTACGTTGCAGTCCAGAAAATTGTGAGAGCAAAATATACATCGTAATAAAAAAATATTGGTAATGGTCGCAAAATTCTTTTAAAACTGTAAGACACTAACCCCGTAGAATGAAACACCACTACTATAATATGCTCTGTTCACAACATCGCAAATAAAACGTTTGTATTGTTATAGATGGCTTTATAATCTCAGACCACATGTAACCCGTCTGCCTTCAAAGCAAGAGTGAACAGGCATCTTCTAAGCACGCTCGCTCCATCATAGACCTCATCTATCGCTTTCCATCAGGCGGAATTGAGGTCAAGAGCAAGCCCATTCCTAAATAAATAAAAAAAAGACAAAGTATTTCCACCAAAACCTGCTCTGACACCCGATATGACTCTAAAGCTCCAAAGCCAAACGCTTAAAGAAGAATGCCAAATGCATGCTTATAATTCAGACTGATAGTCACATTAAGACATCATTAATATCCGTCGACAATGAATCAAACATAATCCCCTTTCCCCATAAATATCACGGAAAGCTGTGCAATAGATCACGAGTACATCGCGATACTCGTCGCCTGCGCGTACGCACCGCGCTGTCGATCAACGATCCACTAATAGATCTTTAAACATTTGCAGTTGTCACAGCACTTCTGAAACATAACATCTCTCCTGTATTTCCCCAAAGGCTTGGGCGGGGGTGTAGCTGTAGTGCACCCACATTTCGTTAGTTGTATTTAAATCCCATGTGATCAAACTATGTGTGTGTATGTGTGTTCAAACTATGAGCAGCTACCTGTGAAATTCAAGATGAAAATATTGCTTTGCCTGACACGGGAATGGAACTCGTGAACTTCGTGTCCAGTAGTAGAGCTTTGAAACACTAGACTAATGTGGCAAGCGCATCTTTAACTACGGGAAGTATGATGAAAGAATGTTGTTATCCAGCTAAAAATATATCAGCAAAATGTGTACGACAGGGCTCTCAGTAAGAACAAGTCCAGAGTATAATTGAGATGAGGTGCTAGATCTTATCAAATAAACTTAGTTCTCCCGCTGAGAATTATAAAATGGTAATATGCATTGTTTATTAGTTGCTAGGGCTGCCACACATCTGATATTACTTACGCTAATTTTAATATAATTATTTTTTTGTAAACTGATGAAAAGTTTCACAACGAATCTAGAGATGTTAAGACTTTTCTTAAGGGTTGGTAAAACTGATTATGATTTCAGTAACTTACGTTGTTCCACCTTTCTACGCCATAACTATCACAGCATATAAATCTGAAACAATGGAATTGCACTTTAATCACAAACTTTATAAAAAAAACACTGGTTCATGAAATAATGAGTTACTTGTAGGCAAGCGTGCACAACTGCACAATCGTTGACCACATCATCACTAGCCAGTAGAGACTGTAGTCAAACGCGAGATTTAATAATAAGAAAGAATACAGTTTTATGCATAATGGACGATAGCAACGATCCGGACAAAAGGACCAGTATTTCTAACGCTAGCAAAGCCTACTAAAAGCAAAAATATCGTCACCCACAAATAACGCTCAGAAAATTACTACATCCCAGCACGAATATCGTAAACAAGACATCGAAACATTACATTAGTTCGTCACTCATATTCAAATTAATACAGTAATCCTGCCGAAGTTGTAAAGAAGCGGTTTATGAACCGCCATCACGCGAGTGTTCTGTAAATCTCGGCACCGAACATAAACAGATCTAGATGTTATAAACTACTATTATAAACATTGTTAGATTCCTCATATATCTGATGGTATATATTAATAATGAGTAATTTAAAGCCGCCATTTTAATTAAGTAATAGGAGTTATGGAGTTATATCTCGTTTTATTGCTCAATTTGTGTTTTATGTATGTCTTTGTGATAGAATGGTATTGTATTGGGAATCGTTGCTTGATTATCGTTTATGGTTTTGTGGATCGTTATTTTATAGACCGTTTTTAGTCAGTTTAAGTTTGAATTTTTCTTACGCGAGACAGAGTGTTACATTATATAGTTTTTTATTTAGGTCAAAATCAAAACTACTGATTGATTCATTCATACACAGACAGGCAATATGAAAAGGACACTCCTAAAAATTAATACCAACCGCCAGAAGCTTTGGACAAAGTGAAATTCTATCTTTCAAAGATAGAATGAGAAGCGATAACTGTATCATCGATAAGTCATAATTTAAGGGACTGAACTTCTGAACTTTTATGTTATTTCACTTTATCAAGAGCCTCAGAAGCTATATAGCTATATGATTATTCCTGGATAATTGAATACAACAGAAAACTTTGAGCTGCGCTCACTGAACTAACCTCCTAGGCACCAATTAATTGTAGGTATAATTTTCAAATATAATTTAGATACCGAAGTTACAATTTCAAAACACATGCAACGTCCTATAAACAATACGAAAATGACATTCATGCATTAGAACCATTATAATTTGCAATAAAACAATACAGAGAACCGACTGGCTTTCATTCCGTTTACTGACGTTAAACGTGAGATGACGCTGAGCATATAAACGTCAAAAGTTTGAATATAACGGCTGTTAACGTCAGAGAGAATATAAGTGTAATTGACAATAATTATCGTGACCTGGTTGAAAGAGTAACAGCGCCAGTTGTGACAATAGTGAACGGCTGAGACGATGATGGAACCAAATTTTCTGCGGATGAAATTAGAGTGTGCATGAAATCTAATGAGCTTACCCTAGAGAGACAATTCTACTCATTTTCAAGCAACATTCGCATGTCAGTCGTAATTTGTCAAAAATGTATGGAAATTGAGTCTTTTTTGACAGAGTGCATGCGAAAATTAGTCGAATATTGGCCCACTGATTTCTGAATTAAGCATTTGAAGTTGAGTATTTATCAAACTATACTTTAGCCTGTCAAGATTTGCCATTAAAGTTGAGTTTGAAACGTTTTATTTAAATTCTCAAAATACTCATTCACAAACCCGACCGGAAATCAAGCCTTGTAGTAATTGTTTTTTTTTTAATATTGTTTCATGCATGTCGAAGTCAGACTCCATGAGAGCCGCTCCATGTACATAATATTACATTTACAGTTCAGTTGCATCTCGTTGTCTCGTCATCGACTGGAAACCGACCCTAGTAAGGTAAAGTCTGGGCAGAATGATTTCATCTACATCGTCTCATCTAGTTTAAAACGACCAAAAAAGTTTGACGTGTAAAAGTGTTATTTACAACCTACTTACAAAAAATAAATATAATTTATCGTTTATTTCAATATTCGACTGATTTCTGGCAGATGTCACTTAGGTTTCAATTTAAAATAAAAATTCGTTAGACATCAGAAAAAAACCATTGAAGCAGAACCTGTATAATTATCTCTTAGCTGGTCCGAAAGTCAAGTTCCATCTTAAGGGTCTCCCAATCGGCACAGCCAAAGAAATTCCAATATTTGCTCAAAGAATATTTACGATCGTCGCTATCGGTACACATCCAATATGCCATAAGTCATCCCAGTGACGGGTACACATTACTAATTAAAGCCCAAAGTTGATTGCAAACGATACTGGCGATTTAATTAATATTTTGAAAGAAAGCCGCTCGTAAACCGCATGTAAGTGTGATGGATTTACGATTGGAAGCATGTAACTTCTAATTTATTTTGTTGTCTATTGTTAATTAATAAAATATTATGTTTTTTTATGTAATTGTAACATGCATGGGTCTTGTTTGACTGTGAAGGGAAATTGCTGTAATATTGCCCGTACCACCCACGGTTTTAAATTGACTCGTTGTTGATAATTTTGAGTATTTTATGAGTCGAATTTTAATATATTAATTTTTTTCACAAAAGTACTAATGTTTTGCCAAGCAGAGATGACGACACTATACCAAAAGAGAGACTCACAGGACAATTTTTTTCAATCGTTTAAAAGTTGATCTTGACTGTAAACCCGAGTTAGAATTAAAAGAAAATATATTATTTATTTATTTAACACTTTACGCACACAAATGCACAGAAGCGGCATATTCTAACAGCCAACCTTTGGGTAATACAGAGACAAGTGTCGGCAGATGCAATATGGATGTGATAATTTTTAAAAAGCAATTGCTTCAAAAATGTCATTGTTTGAAGAGTAGTTCCGACTCGAACCGACTGAAACGGTTAAGTATGATTGAAGGAAGAAATCCAGAAACAAAATAAACTATTCGCATAACAGTTATTACGACAATCACAAAAAAAAACAATTCATCTCAACGCGTTCTCGAACTCTTAGCTTTTTGGCATCAAAAATCCGTTCCGCTTCGTTCTATTTAATTAGAGCCAATGAAAATCGTGAAGACGGCCACAAAAGATAAATTTGTTGTGTATAGATAACGATAGAGATTTCCGTGAGGTTTAACAAAGCGTTTTGGTATCAAATCACACAATTAGACGATCAGCTGTATGGATCGGCGGCTGCTTTGTCGGTGTCTGTCATTGGATGGTAGGCGCCACTTACGACCGGAGAATCGATGCTGTGTTTAATAATGTTTTGTTTAATATTTATTTGCTTTTGGATGTGTGACTCCTTTTTCTTGAAAAAATATTTGCATGAAATTAAAATTCTCTTTAAATAAATTACATTTCTTTTCTTTATCATATACATTTTAGTTTTTAATGATTAGAACATAACAATAAAACTCTTTTTATGTCAATAATAAAGTCAGTAAACATTTTATTATTGAAAATTAAAATGTCGTAACCGTTATAATTTAAACAAGATTGTCTTTGTTTTCGTTAATAAAATTATTTTATTGGGATATTGGAATTCCAAAGCAGAATGTTTTCGCTCAATGAACATTGAAATATGCACATAATAATAAATTGTTATAAGCACGAGACTAACTGTTATAGGAAATAATAAATAATATATTTGAAATGCTCTAAAACATTCTTCGCATACAGTAACACTACTTATAAATTTAAAACTAGTTACTACTAATACATAAAACTTATAGATACTAAATACAAACTAGTAGAAAATATAAAAGCGGAGTAAAAAGGGGAGGGGAAGAACTCATAGGGCATCCAAAAATTCGTCCACATCGCTGTCAACGGGAAAAGTGCCCAGAACACTGGCCGCATTGCCAAGTTGAATGGCAATGCTGATTCGTTAGCCAAAGAAAAGGCCAGCCCTCTGGTCACATGAAGAGTCGACTAACTGCTTGCTGATTTCACGAAAAACTCGATTAGCACTACAAATTAAAACATGTAAGAATCGTCATCCACTACTTTTTCTTCTAAAGAATCGTTTACACCATCCTATAAATTAGTCCTCCCAAAAATATATAAAAGTAAAGTACCTTTTTTTGTACAGGATGTTTTATAACTGATATTTATGTAGGTTTAAAGTTTTTTCTTTTAAATACTTAACTTACTATGTACACTTAAAATAAAAACTCAGAACTTAACAAGGCCTTAAAATATGGCTTCAAAACATTCAAGTAATTATAACTGCACCACTAGACCAAAGTGGAACTTAACAGCGCTGTTTGCCGTCACCCCACTCGGACAAGCGCTGTCGTCTCAGAGAGTCACAATGATCTACGTCATGACGCAGCAGTTTTGTCTCCTGCCTGCCCGCCTGCCCCGACGCCGGGGTAGCGGGCTGATACCTGGTTAATGAAGAGCTGAAAGTAATTTACAGGATCCAGGAGTCAGGACTGATTTGAGGACCAACAGTCAGTAGCAACATGCTTTACTGTCAGTTGGAAGGGGACAATGGATCAGATTTGGTCAGGCCGTGGTAGCTAGTTGGCATTAGCGGTTCAAGTGACTTTCCTGACTTAATTTGTCTTTTATTTTAGAAAACTCTTAAAGTAATAAAATAAAAGTGACTTTGACTTTGATGCAATTACAGTCATCATCATCATATCAGCCGAAAGACGTCCACTACTAGACATAGGCCTCCCGCAAGTGTCGCCACAACAACCGGTCCTGTGCGTCTTGCATCCATCCGCTACCAGCGATCCTCACCAGGTCATCGGTCCATCTTGTGGGAGGCCTTCCAACGCTGCGTCTCCGGAAGACCCAGCGTTGGAAGGCCTCCGCGGTCCCCAATCCAGAACTTTTCAGCCCCATCGACCATCTGTTCTGCGAGCAATGTGCCCTGCCCACTGCCAATTCAGTTTGGCGATCCTTCGGGGTATGTCGATTACCTTTGTTCTCTCGCGGATATTATCATTCCTGATTCGATCACGCAAGGAAACTCCGAGCATTGATGAGGCCCATACATGGCAGAGGCAATTACAGTAAGGTAGCATAATTTAATAATCCTGAAAATTTTAGTCTAATTTTTAAACAAATACGATAATTAAGCAGTTATGGTACTCAAAATATCAATCACAAAAAAAGGCTCAAAGCATCTCTTTTCTCTTAATCACCACGCAGTCACAACTCACAATGATTCAATCATTTTTTTATGCGTCGTCAATCACCATTGGACACTCTTGATTCACCATTGATGATTTTTAATTGCTATTCATACAATTCTGTATTTTTTTCCCAATTGAAACTTTTGTGTGGGCCCCTACCATGAGTTGCAAAATTGACGATCGATAATTTCTATCGACAAACGTTCGGTTCGATGGTTTTCGTTGTTTTGGCTGAATGGTTTTCGAATTTAAAAGTAGAGTAGTTTTGTTATTGTTGTCTTGTGTTATGGGAAAATATGATTGTGTTAGCTGCACTTTGTTTGAGTCTTTGAGTGGGAACGAAACGAAGTGAGCGAGGGTTTGGTTGAGCTTAAACTTGTTGCTGTTGTTAACTTACGCGTAAATTGCCACACGGCTTAAAATTTTCAGGTGTAACAAGACTTTCTTTCAATCAAATGTTATACTGTTACAGTAAATATTTTTGGAAATGAAATGAACCCTAGATATCAAAAACTCGAAAATAACTAAATAATATCAATTAATTAAGGTACATATAGAAACGGCGTATTAAGTTAATTTTTTTCAAAAATTTCATGCAGTAGTTAGGTATAATTTTTCAACCTAGTTATTATTCCTTTTAGAAACAGATGTTTACAACAATAACGCACTCCACTGCGTGCCAGATATGTGGAGTCATTGAGTTAATCGATTTCAAGACAGCCACGTATTTTTCTGATAAAGGTATAGCAGCGAAATTAATAAATGATAGTTTAATAGAAAAAATATGGGATTGCATTGTGATTGTGAAGTGCTGCGGATTGTGATACTTGATAGGCGTTGCCATTTGATTCTGCTCTTGATAAATTGTTGGAAGATGACACCTTATGTCTGCTTGTACTCTCTTTAAAAGTAACTCAATATCATCGCTAAAAACCAAATGGTTTGCATTGTGACAATGGGATCGCACTCATAATCGTCAAGCAACTTAGTTTCTTTATTAACCTCTAACACAATGTAAGTTAATGACATATAAAATAAAATTATTGAAGTCCGAGTATCGAAGAACAATGACTAGTTTTAATAACCTATACTTGTTCTCATGTCTTGTAAGTGAAATGTAAATTACTTTATGAGATTTAAATGTCTTTAACCAGAAAACAAAATGATTCCCCGGTATCTAAAAAAATACCTGCAACCTGAAAACTTGATAAAAATATATCGTAAGTTTTAACGATATATTTTGGTACTCCATTCAGAACCCAAACCATAATCAAATCCACTAAAATTATTGCTAAGCTGCTACACATTCTATAGTGTAGGATCTACCGCTTGAAAGAAAACTCTTGAGTACCATAATTTATGAACGGTATGTGTTCCACGCACTTCTGGAACATCCTGTATTGGGTATACAAGGTGTTCCCGAAGTACGCGGTCATATTAAAGGGTGTTGTTCGGTATCTGCTATAAGTAGGTACAGTAAAGAAAAAATGACAAAATAAAAAATTTAAAATATTTTTTACATTCGACCCCAAAAGGCGACGAAAATGTTACTCACTTCTAGAACATCCTGTATAGACACATGACATCAATTAACCACCGAACAAAACAATACATAACACCGCTTCAAACATATAAACATCAAGAGCCACTTAACCAATAACACCTAGATCAACACATAACCAATTTCCCTAACATCAATAGCTCGATAGCATCTCCACAAGCTAATCTCGTAAGCAGCTGACTCAACTCCTACCGTCAGGTGTGAGTCGCCGTCAACACGGACTCAACCCGAGCGGCACTCCGCCGCCGTGACTCGACGACTCAACCCTGTTGAGCGCTAGAGGGTGTATGTTGGAGGTGACGGACGGGATAGTCCTATCTGAGATTGGTGAAAAGTGGCTTGGAAAAATTATGTAGTTTGTGGGAGAACAATTTTACTAATTGATAAGCAATGTTCGCATTCGCATGTCAGTTGCAATCTGTCAAAAATGTATGGAAATTAAGGTTTTTTTGACAGATCGCAACTGACATGCGATTGCGAACGTTGCATACAAATTAGTAGAATTGGCCCTCTGGACTCTAACTACTGAACTAAGGCTAGGTCTATAGCTTTAGAGTAACAAATTGATGTTCGTAACAGTAACAAAGAGCTGGTTGCTGGCATTTTTAGGGTTTTTTAAATTATCAGAATTCAAGATAATTATGATAAATCAAATTTTAATGCTGATCTGCATTTGATCATGCCAAAAACAGGAAAGAAAAGGGTGACATAACCTTGCAGTGGGATAACAGAGACTAAAAATAATCCAATAAATACGAAAGTAATAGGATACTTTTCATCTCGGGAGTATGTTCACTAGGGCTACTTTTCCATTTTCACACTAGCAAAGCTAGTAAATAATAATAAAGCATACAGACAAGACTCGAAAAGAAAAGCCTGAGGTGGAAAAAGAATCTCCAAATGAAATCTACCAATCTTTGATTATCGCTTTATCAATGCTTCAGCGAAATGATCCATTTTCAAAAATGACTACGAACCAGACACAAAACCAAGACAAACAACCCCATTACAAACGAAACACGCTCACGTGAAATATCCCGAATCCCTCAAGCTCACAGACACCCTACCGCTAAGTGACGATGATCCACAAAAACGAATGAAGTGCGATTTTATTAACACTACGCTCCCAATTCGTATAGAAAAAATATAACACTGACTATAACAAATGATGTTGTTTGCCAGAAAAGGGCCTGAAGAAAGGCCTCAGAAAGGCCTGGAGTGATGTATTATGGCCCAGGCCATTGATGACACGTGACGTCATCGGTTTTGGATCAGATGGTGAAAGATGGTCGCTGAGATTTGACTTGAGTGCTTCTTTTGAGTTGTAGATCATAGTAGTTGTGTGACTTTGAATGGCGCTCTATCAGTACCTATGTGTGATTCTAATACACCTATTGTTTGTAACTGTTACGACACACATATTACTTACTTAAAATTTCATTAAATGTTAACCTACTCTAAACGTTAACTTTATAGTTTAGGTGTAAAAATCAAGTAATCGGCCCACTGACCCATCTTTCACTAGCATTCAATTTAAATGTAACTAATTAATTTCAGGTCACGACATTCAATCCTCTCATAACACTAACACACATTATGACACAAACAGCTTTTCCACAAATTCAGCTCGATGTCTGTATGCCGCAGGGATCCAGCAGAAATCAGTGCTAGGTATATTTTGCCTGACACATGCTGAGCTGGACTCCCATTTGGTGCAATCCTGAAGTGCACACTGCACCATGGTTGTTCTTTTCGGTTATTTTTTTTTTTGTGCTAACTCCCTACCTGTGACATAATGTCACTTTCTTTATTTCTAAATGTTATTTTAATGTTGGCATGAGCACTGTAAAATGATTGTGATTATTTTGATATTTGTGATTCTTTTGATTTTTTGGGATACTTTGTTTAGTGATACCGAGCATGTACACCAATTTCTTGCAGATACATTTTTAACACTTTATACTGGTTTGGTTTTAACCGACTTCAAAAAGGAGGAGGTTCTATGTTTGACTGTTTATTTTGTCGTGTTGCATCAAATAAATGTTGTACCCACTGACGATTTATTTGCAAGTTTTATGAAGTGAAGCTAGATCAAAATTAAAATATTAAGTAATTGAAAATCAGACAAACACTGAAACCAATTTTTACTAGAATTGTTTATCAAAATATCTAAAATATAATCTTAATAAGAGACTATTTAAATATTCCATTGACCAATCAAGCTCATTTTCAATTTACACTAACCCAAAGATAAATCTAAAACCGTCGATGGTAAGTGAATTTGTCACAACACTAGACGCCATATGATCGGGTACAGACGGCGGTGGAATGTGCTGAGTCACACCGCTTAGGGGAACACCCCTGCTCCAGTGGCGTTGAAGGGTCGGGGTGATTTCTATACTGTTGATGTTGATCGAGCCACTAAATTGTTTGTCGACCCTGATGAAATGTTCGTTTTAAGCGAATTTTAGGTTGTACCTATATATTACACTAACAAAATTAAAATTATTATCGTCAAACGATTTCATAATACATGATTTAATATATATAATAAAAAAAAATTGCTTACATCAAATGCGTCATTTAGATGCATGTACAATGTAACTTGAGTCATCTCCAACAGTCTGCATATAATATTTTTATGACGTCAATAGTTTTAAATACATTCTTATTCAAATAAGTAGCTATTGATTTTAGTTATTCGGAAGCCATTGGAATGTTGATTCTACATATAAAAAACCGGTGAGAACAGTAGTTATTTTATAAAGAAATAATATTTTATTCATAAACTACTGAGCCGCGGCAAACTTCAATAAAAAAATAAATGTCAAATGTAAATGACTCCCAATTAAATATCAAAATTGCACAGCATACATTCAATATTATTATTATTATCTTGTAAAAAAAATAGAATAAAAAATTAAACCCCCTTGGAGTTTATGCCAATATTGGTAATAAAAGACAAATAATAATAGCAAAGAATTTAACAAACGTTATTAATAAAACCGCAATTTTCATATTTTATTGCTATAAATCAGCGATCGAGCAGCTATTTGTCAATTATTAATTATTGAATTATCATAACTTCTTGTTAATATGGAAGCTGGCCGCGAAAATATTTTAGAGCCAGTCTGGTTATTAATTTTACAAGACAGTGTTGTGAATATAATAATTAATAAATAAAATAATAGTGTGATAGTAAAACAGAGTTTTACGATAGTGATAAAATACACAAAATACTGGAGAATTATGACGTCAAAAGTAGCGAAAGCTTCTTTAAATAAACAAATAGCTGTGGCCCTCTTCATCGTTTCGTAAGTCTAGAGTTTTGTGTCCATTCTTCTCCATACGAATCATGGAATACATTTTGACATTCAGAAGCACCTTTTAACTTAAATAAATTATTTGACTTTGACTGTCAAAAATCAAAAAGATACTTTCAAACCCTTAATCAATATCAATCAATAATACATTTTCTGGTTTGCCTATTTTTTCGTCTTCCTTCATTTTTTATTCAATTTTATGTTAGGTGACTTCGTAAATTGATTAAAAGCATCATTTCCTCACTAAAGCGCATGTCGCAGCACTAATGACCGTAATGACACTTAGCAGTGACCTTTACTCAGTACATACTTACATGGCTACTGTTGGAGCACGCATGTAGCATGTTGCTAGATAACGTTGATTGTAAGATATATTATAAGTAATTTTAATTAATAACTAAAATGTGTTGTTTATCTTGACTTTATGGAACTTTTTAAATCATTAGATCACATAAACACTACAAAGATAGAATCAGATGTCATACTCACTGACTGGAATACTGTTCCTAAATTAGCCTTAGGCTAGAAAAAAACCGTTTCTAATTATGTTAATTCAAATACAATAATTATCTGACTTTGTCAAAGACGGCGTGTTAATTAAGGCCATTGCTAAATTAAGAATTTCAAGCTTATTATGATATGTTGATTTAGCCTGAAAACTCTCAAAGTATACTTTACCTCGAAAAACTGATAAACTTTGGCATTCAATTCAGAAATCAGACTTAAGTATCTACTTTTAAATATCAAAGATTATAGGAATTTCAGCAACTCAAATACAAATCAAACACTGATTGATTGTACAGCAAAGAAAATATAAACATTCGAACACAGATTTATTTTAAAGCCAAAAATCTGCAGGACTCAAAACTCCTCTGGCAGTCGCGTCCCACCCCTTGCGGCATAAGGGCTAGAGGTCACCGCAGCGCTTCCGTCAACCTGTTGGACGTCAGACAGGACGCGACGATTAATGCGTCCCCACTCTATGATGTATCGATACGATTCGCGGCGCCTCACTATTACTTAGGTACCGGTTTTTTAGCAATGTAAGATACATGCCGGCTCTCTGTGTTTGATTTACCTACATGTGAAGATACTGTACAGTACTTTCAACTATTTTCTTAATGTCCCTCGGCAATCATTGCATTTCCGAATACAAACGAATGCTAATTTCCATATCCGTCAATTATTAGATTAAACGTGTATAATCATTTGAATTCAGAACTGAGTTCTATATATTAACTAATTCTTGCTATACATAAAGGGTAACTAAAGCCGCGATTCCATTAGGCAAGTCTTGCATGCAAGTATGACGTCACATTTACGTACAAGTTGCTTGCATTGGAAACATGTTTTCGAGAGTGTGCATATTGCATACAGGTTTTACTTGCATACAAGTGGAGATTTTCAAAAATTGAGGACATCATGGGTATAAGACGTGCCGCTGTGGTTAGTGCTGCTTGCCTAACAGCCATAATGTTACGATATTATAATTTA
Organism: Melanchra persicariae; assembly: GCA_947386135.1. Classification (NCBI taxonomy): domain Eukaryota; kingdom Metazoa; phylum Arthropoda; class Insecta; order Lepidoptera; family Noctuidae; genus Melanchra; species Melanchra persicariae. The sequence goes on along the minus strand of OX376649.1, from coordinate 1,294,039 downwards.
TACAGCGAGAGAAATGCGCGTACACGTCACTCGTTCGAAATCCGAAATGTGCAACTAACATTTGCGCGTTCAATTTGCACGTCACTTGAATTAAAAAATGTACAAGTCCAAACTACCTCACACAAGTTGTAGCTTGTATGCAGGTTTGATCAAGTAGTATGCAATTTGCAACTTACATACAAGTAACTTGCCTTGGAATCGCGCCTTTATATGAAAGTGAAATATAAATTATTTTCTTTTATCACCTTCACTGCTTGTGTATGGTTTTTATGATAGAAATCATAATCGTTTAGCCCGATAGGTGGTCATGCCATGATATTAGCATGAATCTGTTTCATGGAGCACAAGGTTGGATGTTCCTCAAGGCACAGGAGGCATGGCTTGTCCGGCCACTGCGATATCGAAACTTACTGCCTTGAAACCATTTAATGCAAACGTTTACGCATATTTTAAAACAAGTAGATACCTATTGTAATCTAACACCCAATAACATGCTAAGCCAGTGGCCATGTCTGAGTAATGGATATCCTTGCATCGACTCCGGCCATTTTCCATTCATTATGATAATTCATTGATTACAATGACCATTATTATCACCTGTTATTTAAAAAGGTCATGTTTAAGTTGTAGGTGCCTACTTGAAATTGTGACATATGCTTAAGGGATGGAGAAGCTCGAAATTTTATTAAAGATCAGAGGACCAATTCTACGAATTTTTAAGTAACGATCGCATTCGCCTGTCAGTCGCAATCTGTCAGAAAAGACCCAATTTCCACATGTTTGACAGATTGCGACTGACATGGCATACTGATGGCGTTCTTTTTTTCCATCGTCAACAACATCATCGCTTTCAACGAGATTACTTGAGTACCTATTTCAATTTAGTGAGAATGCAATTTTCATTTATGAGGAAGAGATAATGGCAATCAACGAGAAACATATTGAAAAAGATAAGGTATAATTCAGCGTATAAAAATAGTAAACACTTTAAACAAGTCTAAAATGGTGTCAAAAATCAAAGCATAGAAATGAAAGCCAGGTTCATTGTATTAGCTGACCGCCGTCGACGATCCGAATTGCGAGCAATGATTGACGGCGTATTATTTGGTCAGACACGGCGGCAGCCGCGGAACACAAAACTGACTGTAAAATATACTAAATCTACTTTGACAGGCACGTGTCTACAGAAGGTTCAGTTCGAAACAAGAGTAACTAAAGTGCAGTCAAACCGGACGCATGAGAGATTATTAAGACACAAAGCCACTTTCGAACTGAAACCAGAGAGCCTAGACCAACTGACATTCCTCGATTCCTTCATTCGGCGATAGCCAAAGCGATAGTGTTTGTCGAACTGCCAAAATGTATGCATTGACAACGTGATGTTTCGATGCGACGTGTCAATCCTGTGTCTTTTGGACTTTTTGACAATATGCTGATAGAATGTCCCCTTTTCTAGAGGCTCTGTTGTACCTATAACTAGCGTACATTCCGACATAGATGCCATGTACTTGTAGAACTTTAGAATAGATAAAGAGAAAAAAATCAATAATCAATCCATCACCAAAAGGGACTAAATAATTGAGAAGAGAGAGAGAACATATTGCCTTTTCGTTTTAACCGACCGTATTCATAGACAAGTTGATTAAAGTTTACCTTCTGTCTCTTCGCTGTTGCTTGACCTTCGGTATTGTATAGCACATGTTTGAAATATTCAATTTGTATATGAATAGAAAATGTAATCGAAAACATTGCAACGTATATATAACCGCAATGAAACTAAATATTAGAATTAATTAGATTTTGTACAAGCTTCAAGCTAGGGAGAAGATGCAGATTACAAACTGTCTTGCTGTTGACAAAATGACATTATCATAATAATACCTACATAATAATATTTTGTGGGATCCAACGCCAAAAATATTAAACTGGGATTCAAAACTGGGATCCAACGAAAATAACTGGATAATTCCAGTTTCCACTGGATTTTGTTTTTCAGGCTTATGCTAAATAACAATTTCATGTCTGTGCGTCATTTTCATGACTAAGTGATGCTCTATCAATCATAATGATTGTCGAAATGGAAAAGAATGCACATGTCATGTGCTACCGTATTGTCACATCCCAAACATTTTGACATCACCGCAAGAATATCACTTTTGACTAGAGCCCTTGGACCTCTTAGAAGGTGACAACAAATGTACCTACTCATAGTAATTTATTGTATCCTCCTATCATCGCAAGCCTGTCCCAAAACCCAATCAAGGTAACTAAAAAAAGAATTTAACCAATCAAAAAGCCGAATAACAATAATTGTCATCATGCCATATTACAAGCACACTTTATGGTAGTGTTGTGATAGCAATTCATTCGTTTTGAAACATAATAGTGACGTAGCAATCGACAATTAACATAAAATATAATTTATAGCCAATATATCGACGCTTCGGATCTATTACCGATTATGATGCAAATTTTAATGACGTCTATTACAGTTTTGTTTAATTAATAAAAAACGTATCGAAACGAATTTTTAATTGTGGTTCGGCCACGTGTGTTTTTTTCTAGTGAGGAAATAACAATGTTAGAAAGTTACCGTTTCAACTGGCCATTTGTAAAAAAAAATGGATGTGAAAACTCATCCATTGGTAAGAAAGAATGAGAAGATGTATTTAGTTTTTTTTTGTTTATTATATAGGGTCGCAGTCGACCACAATCTCACCTAATGGAAAGCGTTGATGTGGTCGACGATGGAGGACGCTTGCCTAGAAGTAACCTATTCACTTATGGACCCCCAGGCAGTAGGTAGCTATCAGGAAAAGAGACTCCGTCAGGGTTTTTCAATGGATCTAATATGCCTTATCAATTGTGGGGCACCTAGTCAAAATACCATGTGCAATTGTGCACATCCTTATCGTGTAAGTAACGTTACAAGGTGAAATTCTACAAAGGTGTAATGATAGTATTTCTGCATTATTTTACACATTTTTCGAATATTATTTAGGTCGCAGTGACCAAGAAATTCTTAAGGTCCCTACCACTTTCTTTTAACTACAAAATATTAATAGTAAAAACTGTTTACAATCAATTACATGCAATTAAAATATTTAGCAAAATAATCGATAATTAGATCAACCAATTACGGTCCAGGTGTTGAAGTCACCACCAACCATCATTTATTATTTATTTTTTTATTCAGTCCATGTCTTTAGGTTCAAAGTTTCCAGCATTAGTATGCGATGTAGGGCCGCCATATTTGCATATCGATAAAGGTTAACAATGCAATTACGCGTGTCGATACTCGATAAACAATAAAACAAAATCGACAGCACTAAGTTGCTGCGGTTTTAGTTCGAACGACTTTTTTTTGTCGGGTCGCAGTCGTGTCGTTGGTCGAAAGAGTTTTTGCTATTCAGAAGATCCTGAGGATATAATCCATAGATTGCCATTGGGATTTTTAAGTTAAGACAGAACAGATTTAAGATTCTTTATAAAGTTTGACACGTAAAACTGACAAAAAGATGCTCACTTTGTCAGTTTAGCAAAAGGAAACTAAACCATTACAGATTTAGTTTTTAGAACTACTAACACGTAAAACTATATTTATCTCCACATGACCATGAACAAATCGTATCGTGAATCGTAAAAGCCATTATTCATGAGCCATCCGCAGTGGACATGCAATAATTACAACTAAACACCAACCAACATTCACGGTAGGCAAATAATAATCCAGAACCCACTATTATTGCAATAATGTTCCTATTAAATTATGTTAAAACGCTCAACTATTCGGTATGCTGCTCACTTATTTAATATAATTTAATTCAATTATCTACATAATAAGATTATGTTAGTAGATGTATCTACTTGCTTAATAAATTATTATATTTGTTAGAAGATTTAATTAATTTTTACATGAGAAAGGCGACGATGCATCGCTAAGAAATGCATTTAAATGTTAAATATTTGAGAAGAATGGGTAATTTTGTGTTGTTAAATTAGTTTTAGTATGAACATTGGTCAAGTTGTCTATTTTCAGATGGCTTTAGACATATTCTGTTCTGTTGAGTTTCATATTGTTCTTTCCTGATTAGGTTTCTGAGTAGGAACTCTTGTCAAAGTGACAATTCATTTTAACAGTAATTACGTACCATTGTCTAAAGGCCAAAATGTTGATGTTAATCCGAGGCTCTACACTGTACCATTGTGACTAGTGACATTTCGTCGTCAGCGGTAGCGTGGAGAAGACGTCAAAAATGCATGGGATTGACAAACGTTGTCGAAATGTCACGCGATCAATTCCTTATATTTTGGTAAGACAACCGCATTCGCTGGTAGAATGGCATTAAACGTCAATACTTTCTGTAACAATGAGAAAAGGTCCTATTCCTCGATCTGTGCACAACTCAAGGCAATTAGAATATGACTCGCAACTGCATCCACCTGCATACCTAAGTAGGTAACCTACCTACCTACTGATAACCTCTGACTGCAATCACCAATCCCGTCTCCGACCTCGAGGCTTGCAGGGCTGGCCCGTATTCTCTCACAATCGCTTAACCCTTAAATGTCAACGGTGTCAATAACGTCACTTTGACGTCAAATGAAACATTACTGACATTTATTCGATACTGCCTATAGTGGTCTTATGATACAGAGGTAAAAGTTCCGGGTTCGATTCCTAGTTCAAAAGCCATTTTAGTGAGTTGATTAACAAGATTTTTCAGTTTTAGCCCAGTTAAGTGACAACTTACAATCGCCCCGTTTCTGTTTATATGAGACATTTCTGCCTAACTCTTTCAGGGATACCCACTGGCGTGATGTTTAGTTATGTAATTAATTTAAAAAAAACGTCTGACCCATTTTTTGCCTCAATATCGATCTATTTGTATCGCTCGATCTCTGATCCAGATCTCCTCAATGCCAGACATGACGTTTGACTGACAGATTGACGGACAAACATGCTGATTGGTTATAATTACGATGCATATTTTGTTAATAAACAATTGTCTGACAATTTGCTGTTTGAACCAATCCTATTGGTCACTAATAAGGTTGAATTTGGTGTGGATGGCGAGTAAAAGTAAGTTGGTGAAATATCCTTAGAAATTAGACTCGTGGCGGTAGGTTTGGTATTAGAAATCATTGTGTTGTGATGGGATCAAACAAGATCCTTATTGAAGTCAGTTTGCGGTTAATCATAGATGATATTAGAAGAAAAGGTCATAGTTACACAGCTACATTTATGGTCTAGACAATTTAATAGTGAATTGAGTGGTAAAATGTGCAATTTGGGGGTTGACTTGCGTTTTGTTTTCATACATCAATCCGCCTAGGGTTTTCCGAAGTATGTTGGTTGTCATCTTCCAGTCAGATGCCAACAGAATGATGGAAACAGATGAATGATGGAGTCAGATGGAAACAGCTGGAGCATCGTGGGGTGACTGCCTATCTGACCTGAAGAGAGAATAACAGCCGCACGGAACGATCTTCGAGGTAAAGCAACCCTTGCCGAGGTCGGTCTATGGATGGGTGACCATCTTAACATATCGAGATTCCTCCGTGCCTCTGAAAACACGTTAGCCGTTGGTCCAGCTGTCATTTGTAGACATTTGGATCGATTGTCAGAAAATCTGACTCCAGTCTGGCCAAGAAGTACCGTGTTATCCAATTGTGAAGGTCTTAAAATACCGGTATTCAGCTGAATCCGGTTTGACTGGAAGTCGACCCCAAAATAGTTGGGAAAAGGCTAGGCAGAAGATGAGTAAAGGATTATTTCAGGATATTAGCCAACACCCACCGACCGTGTCACTAGTAACTAGGTTGAGCAGGTGATAAGATAGACGCTACATTTCATGTTCCATGGTAGGTTGATAGATTGGGACAGCCTGGAATCCGATTCAATATAGTTGGAAAAGGTTGGACAGAAGGTAATGAGACAGCAATGCTGATATAGAAGATGATATTCATCATAAAGGTTCTTGAGAAATGGAACTAGAAAGGAACAATTTCTACAGCAAGCAGTCTGCATCATTATCTTCCCCCAAGTCCCCCAAGTGTCACCACATTGACTGGTCATGTGCTCTCACATCCCGAGGATTCCTGCGGCCTTCACCAGGTGGTCAGCCTATCTTGTGGTCCTGCCCACTGCTACTTACAAAAGTAGATCTGCCATTTATCAAGATGCAACTCTAGATTGGTAGTCTACTGAATACCAAAATTTATGATCGTATATTTATCTGTAAGTGCGTAATCAGCAGGTGTATTATCTTATCCAACTTTATGTAAAGCTTACAAAACTATTCATTAGATTGAAAACAAAACTCATCGGATTGCGTCGGCATTCGACGGCCGTCCGTCTTGCGATGTACGATCGATGTTCAGTCGAACTAATAAACAGAATAGTATAGTTAAACAGCTTTGCATGCCTTTAATAAAAATAAAATTGGTGAGATTAAATTCTAATTGGTTAGTAGAAACTAGGCAAGATCGCAAGATGCTCGCGAAAGGCTAGGCTAGGACTCTTTTGCAAGAATCAAGTTTGCATGTTCGTCAATTTCGATTTTTATAATGTAACAGGCTGAAATAGACAAACATGGAGATCCGTAGAAACCACTTAATAATTTACTGATGACCAATAAGAGAAGATGGCTTAGGTGGTCTTATGGCAAAAATTTCAGCACAGACTCAAACAGTGAAGTATGAGTCAAGTATGTGGAAACACAAAATCATCAATCAATCAATCATGACAAAAAAATTTATAACAAAATACTACCATTAATTGAATGTTAATACAATTACTAGCAACACTAAAAACAAATGAACAAAGAAGACATTCTCGTTAACTCTAAACACTTCAAAATCATTCCACAATCCAATTTCAAAATTCAAAAACATAAAACCATCAGCCAGTACGAACAGTGACGACCAAAAATATCTGCAGCGCAATATTATTTGGTATAGGAACATGGAGTTAACAGTCTGCTGCATTCATTCCGGCCTGATTGATAGAGTGATTGATTGGCACGTGACGCGAACACTCCCGATGTAATAGCCCAGTAAACAGGTTCGCGATCCGCGACCGATTCAAACTTCTAAATTGAAATTAATATTTTTTGTGTAATCTGTGGTAATTTTTGTTTGTTTAGGTTTTTTTTTTGATTTTGGAGTATGGGTGTTAAATTCATAGGTGTTGGAAGATTTTAGTCTTTATTGTAGGTATACAATAAGTTTTCGAATTTTTAGCCTTTTTATCACATTGGTCAGGTTCAGATAATTTAGAGCAAAGTACATGGTCTATATTATCTGAACCTGAACGATATCAAAGATTTACATGGGTAGTATGTTTTGTCAGTCGCAGCTTTTAATTTTAAAGGTATTTCATAGACAAAACCCTTCAACATACTTCACCCCATTAAAAACTTTTCCCTTATTAAAAATAGAAGTCTACGCCCCAATGACACGCACACAAAAACAATTGTTCCCTCAGTCCAACTTCCGTGCACCCGGAACACACGAACAATCACACATCCATACTCAATAACGCTTCGCAACAGCATCTTTACAAGTCATTAGACGTGCCACCCCGTCCCCCTGGCCACACGCTTCCCCCCACCCCGAGGCCCCCGCACCCGTTTGTAATTAACTGAGGGCCATAAATTGACCGTAACTGTCATATCATATTGATTTAGTCCCGTGAGCGTACCTACGCCTTGCTCCGAGTTTTCAGCCTCGCCGGGGTAGGGGAAAAATTAAAATTGTTTGGATTGACGCTATCGGGGTGCGCTGTATCGGGGTTGATGCTCATGTTAGAGCACCCTCCCTGTTCTCTGTAGACGAGTTAGTGAGCTTCGATTCTGAAGTAGCAGTAGAGGTCATTTGATTCTTGCTCTGTGTACGTCATACTGTCTCGTACAATGACTAGGTACTTATATATTACATTTCATGTCTCAATAAACGTTTACTGAATCGTTTCTTGTCTCAAAGAAATTTTTTACCGATTTTTTAAAATCCTTGACTCAGTTAGTGATGGCCAGCAAAATTACGAAGTGTTGAAAAACTTACAATCACCCAATTTTATTTTCGTTCATCTATTGAAACAGATTCATTCATTCTTTCATTCGTTTCATTCATAACAACTAATTTATCACATTGAACGTTTCAATTGCATATCAGAATTCCGAAATAAAACAAACATTGGGCGATTCGAAAATAGTCGGAAATCAAACATGATACGACTCATTTAAATCATATATTCACATACAAAAAATTCGTTCCGTATGCGTATACATACGTTTATGCCCACACAGAGCCGTGAATGAAGTGAAGACAGCATTATTACCGCTTTGCAACGATTGAGACTGTCAAAACAACGCTAACTAGCGAAATCGAACAACATTTGGCCGGCGGATGATAGAAAACAAACATTTACTTGCCATTCTTAAACAGATGATCCGATTCAACAAACATTATTGAACGAATTTACGAGCCATCGAGATCAAAGTCGTAATACAAAAATATCTGTAGCAATCAGCCGAGGGGCTTTAGTTTCTTAAGAGCTGTGCTTAAGGAGCAATTTTGTGCGTGAGATGACTTTGATGAGTGCGGATGCAAATTGGCCGCCATGTTTTTTTCCCGCGCCAACAATCGCGCGCTGCTGCCGCATCGAAGCTTCTTTTTTCTACTGTAAGTTCCTGATCGCGCTAATTCTGATTGAGAAGCATTTTTTTGTTCCGATTGTGTAACATTTTAGACGTGTTCTCGATATTTCGATGATTGCTACGCCGATGCCTGATCAAAGACGGCCTGGATCTCATCCAGCCTTGATGTGTGAAAGATTAATACGTTTTTACAAATATTGGAGCATTTGTTTGGACAATAATTTCATAGCTGATAGGAAACTTTGCAACTGGACCGATGACATGCTTCAATCTTCATCGATGATTTTCGAATTTGATATTATTTTCATTATTTGAACACACACAGAGTTTATCCAAAATACAAAAATGTTAGAGGATTTAAAAAACTATAACGACAAAATTGCAGACCACCACGGCCAACCTAAGGAAGCCATGCTTACCACTCTACTACCAGTCCAGCTCGTTCCACCTTCGTATACGACGGCTCAATGCCTTCTAACTGATTCAGGGCTCCATATAGTGGCCCGTAGGCGACCAGCTCATTCCGCATAGGTACAGCAGACATGATCACTTGTTCACCCCTTCCAACATCAACTTAAGTCAATCTTATCTCTGTATCAAATGCTGTAATGATGTGCAAATTTTGACTGTAAACATCATATTTGACCCATATCTATTTTTCAGCTACAGTTTTATCTCATTTATGTTTACATGTTTCTTATGTCAGCGCATCATCGCCGTTATCTCTATAAGTCACATTCTCTCTTGTCAATTGTCAGTCAAGCGCATGATCTTCAGTGATTTGAGATTGTGTGATTTATAAGATAAACCCAAAATATAAGACGAACTAAACATGTGAATCTATTGTATTCTCTTTGAATTTCGTTACTTCAACAGGAGTTATCATGTTAATTTTTGTAAAGACTGCGTCTAATCTTTCAATGAATTGAAACTCTGATCAGATACGCAGAGTCAAACATGTTTGTTTCTACAGAAAATATATTTATTCACAGCAATGTCTCTTTTACATAAACTAACATGCATCTCTCCGACTCTGATCTAGTCACGAAATCAATATATCAGTTAGAAAGCTCAAACTACTGTAACTCCTTGCCTACACCCAATTTGACAGCAGCCATTAGAAAAAAAAACGGGTTTTATTTATCGTCCCACTAAAATTCCTAGTGATTTCACATCTAGGAAACTTATCTTATAAATCGTGAAATGTGTCAATTAACTCCAGTTTAATGTCGTATTTATGTTAATAGACGTCTGATGGACATTTTTGGGCATACACAAAAAGAGACCAGGCAGGATGCGACCGACACTGAGGCACCACTACACTTGGGTATTTTTAAATGTCAAATGACTTAAATAAGTGTTGCGGCTTCAGTCGTGTGACACCTGATTGATTGGCTGATTGACTTTTCGCAAGGGTTAACGTTTTTATCCTTTTTTTGCTTCACCTAAGCGAAAATGTCATTGGTTTATTTAAAGCCTGATCAATCAGATGAATAAACATTTTCATTTTTCTGCTCATAATATTGATTGCCAAAAACGACTACCAATTAATCGATATTCAAAGAAACGTAAATTAGTTAATGTGACATAAAATTCTTTTAATTTATCATTACTATAATAACCATCAAACGAATTTAAGAAACGGCTAAAAAGCTGTCAGAATTTATGTATATTGAGATCATTTAGGCAATAAGAAAGAATTAGTACGAGCTTAGCAACAAAACTGATTATTAATAAAAATTCTAATTTCAATCACTAGTTTAGTGGATGGATGTCATAAAAATAATATAAATAACGTAATATAAATTATTGGGGTATCGAGAAACCTCGTATGGATGTTAATAATCGTAGAGGGACACATAAAACGTTTCTGTTAATACATTCTTGATGACCAAGCCGTGGGACTGTTTGTCTGTTATTTATGTAGCGTGCTTCAGTAAACGCATTGATCGGACACACAGCCGACGTAAATTTTAATGACGGAATCCGAAAAAACTATTTCATAAATAATGGTACATCAATACATAAATAATGGGACCAGTCTGAGAAACTAGTACCAATAACGCGAATAAAAATAAATATTACTTAACCATTCGAAATAAATATGGCGGATGATTTATGGCGTTATTGACATTGTGTGCGCGGGCGCAGGCGGCCATCTTGCCGGCTAATTGCCAGTCTGTCATTAAATCAGTCACGCATCGACTATAGACGGATGTTCGAATATTTGTTTTGTGGCGACACCTAGGCAAATTAACATTTTTTATTATTATTTGATCTTAAGTGAGTCTCATGTCGTCAGGCCAATCGGTTCGATGCCGCGCGGTGGTCTATGCAAATATCTAGAATAGGAGTAACGCCTCTTTAATTATCAATTTGTTTTAGCATCTGTTTTTCCAGTCCGAGGTTGTTTTAGGCGTTTTATTAATTAACAAACTAATGAAGCGTGCTTTAGTTCTAGTTATAGCCTTGCAGCAAATGTCAACCGTCAAACTTGATTGAATGTGGATGAGTTACCGTACCACTTTTCATTCTATAGAATTGTATTTGTTCACTACCTATGAGAAAAAGTTTTTTACAGCGACACCCATCGTCAACCAGTCAAAAGTAATTTGGAAATGTAAATTGTTATTGAATAAATGAAATGAAATGGAAATATAGATACATACTTTGATGACCTTTACTTTTATTTCAATCAGCAAAAAAGTATTGGTCGAGTTTTTTTTTTCAGCATTGCTCCTCCTACTGTTTGACCGGTAGAAAATGCCTAAAGCATTACACACAGTCCGACCATACGTGCATCCGTACATCCATCTATACATTTCCGGTCGAAAAGTATTAATACATAAAAAAATATAAATTATGTAAATTTATTTTTTTCTAATTTTAAGTTAAGCGTCATTTTAGAATTTTTAATAAATACCACTTGAATTAATCGCTGTAAGGTTCATTTTGGCATTATAGGTAAATGTTACTTAAGGTATCGATATGCTCTTTAGGACTAGTTGGTACGTTTAAAAGTATCATATTATACGTCATAGGATGAACCGTTACAGTACTGGGTACAATGTACTTGATACCGGTACCGCTCCAAGCTGTAGTCTATGGAAACTTGTTGCACATAAAGCTGAACATAACTACATATCTACATAATATACTGTTTAGTGACACTTACAGGTTCAATAAAGTTTACATTTGTATCAACTGCGTTATTAAGAATTATGATCCATATTATATGACTAAAAATAACAGACAGTCGGGTCAAACTTCGAGGTTAAGCAACGCTTGCCGAGGTCGGTATGTGGATGGGTGACCGTCTTTTTCATACTGAGTTTCCACAGTGCCTCGGAGAGCACCTAAGCTTTTGATTCCAGCTGTCATTTGAACAGCTTTGACAACCAATACGGGTATTCAGAAGTCAGAAAATCTGACCCCAGTCTTGTCAAAGGGGTCGTATTACCCGGTTACTGGGTTGTGGAGATCAGAAAGGCAGTCGCTCCATGTACTGGTATTCAGCTTCATCTGGTTGGACTGGAAGCCGCAACTTGGATGGACAAAATGCTACACAGACTTTAATATTATGACTTAAATGTTTTAAAAATCAAATAATATAAAGTTGATAATTACTTAAATAAGAAAAAGAAATTACAATTCAGGTACATTACTCATACCATAAGGAGGGTTCTTAGGAAAGATCAGAAGAAAGACAGAATGTTAAGAAGTTGGTTAAACATAAATGTGAAAGAAAACCGACATTTGGGTTTAATCTTTAGGCCTTGACAAAGTACTTATTTACTTTTTTATGCAGGTTATTTGAAATTAAACTGCCTCTTTTATTGCTTCCCTTTTGAAATGATTAGGTACCTATTTAATTTAAAAAATAAAATAACAGCCATAGACACACTGTTAGAAGAAGGCCTGAGAAACCTACAATATTATTTAATCAACAAACCAAAATCAATGTTCTAATTTCTGTAATTCGTCATTAAGTTCAGTCATGTCTTTTTATTGATTTTGAATGTATTCGTAAACAAACTGCTGATGATTAAATTGGTATCACACCCGGATTTCTTTATTCAGAGCCAAAACATCGGTATTTTCTTCATGAATTGATTGTGTAAATTATCATAAAAATTAAACAAAAAAAAAGTGGTCAGGGCCGATCATCTCACCAACGTTCTAAGACAACTAAAGAAGAAAACAGAGACAATCAATCAATATTACGTATTACTTATATATAAAACTCTTGCGTTACTGAGTCATTGAGTGACTGACAGACAACACAAAGCCGAAAGTACTGGTTGTAGAAAGCTGAAATTTGGCATGTAGGTTCACTAGTGTAAGGGATTACTGAGAGAGGATTTCTCGAAATTCCTTCGGGAATGGTAAAAAACGGGAATTGCGAAGTACGAAGTCGCGGGCAAAAGCTAGTTAACAATAATATGAAACTAGGAAAAAGAATTGAAACATGCTGAAAATGCCATTTGATATTTTTATGAATGGCCAAGATGTGAATATTAACGTCCATGACTCATTTGTAAAAAAACTTAAAACAAAATATATCAAGAATCAGTACCTACTTCACCCGCGACTTTATCTGCACAGATTTAGAACAAACAATTTGAAAAGGGAAAATTGTATGGTTGAATTTCCAAAGAATAGAAGATAGATATAGCATAGCATTGTATGAGTCATCTATACTTTTTTTAACAAAATAATTTCAAGAACCACTCACAAACTTATGATTTACGGCAGTATCTTCTCAAAATCATGTCAATGGTATGTAAGGATATTAATTTGTCTATTGTGTCGTTGTCTATGCTCGTTGAGATCATCTCGGTGTGCGTGTGGGTGGAACACTCGGGACAAGTGTTGAATGTCGCTCCTAGGATGCGGAATTGGCTCTATTGAGAATTGATACTCAGAGGTATGGAAGATGCTTATGATGGGCGCCAAGAAAAACTGCTAGGTACTTCAGTTTTTTTAATAACGAAAGTTTTTTTTAGCAGAATAAATCGTAAGGCAATGATAACAGTGTTTTGGCAACAGACATACATATTATTTCTTCACAAACATTCATTCAAATACCTGTTACAATTAAAAATCTGTCATTTAATACAATAATTAAATAATTATAAAGCAATTACAGATATTTCTTACATGTTCTATCGTCGGTAAAAACTAGACAAGGCTATGAAAATCGTTACAGCAAAGCAAAAGGGTGTCTTATAAGAATGAAACAGTCATCAGCTGAAATATAAGGCTAGTATTTAACTGTTAATAAAAAAACCTAACTTTTTTTAAAAAAACTCAATCCTTATTAAAAAATACAGATTGCACAGCAAAATAGTTACCTCAAAGTATTATTATTTTATTAACAATTTGAGTTCGTGACGCATCGCTATTAATTGAAAAGTGGAGCTTTTCATGAACGCATATCTAATAATAACTAGCGCACAATAAACTTTGTTATTCATTTGATTAAAAGGCCAGCGAAAACTGACAATATCGTTTAAACGTCAACTTTTGATGATAATTATATCAATCCACGTTTGGTCATACATAATCATAAAATGCCTGATCACATCATGAAATGACCACTTCAAATCTAACTTGGGCAGCGGAGCCCCGCAGCGCGGGGCTTCTATTTCAGCCTATAGGATTTAAGGGAACCTAACATGAATAGTATGACGGGATCTAAGTTCGCTCGCTCACTCTAGCTCCCGTCGTCCCATTCGAACCTAACCTATCCGTGTCGGGGTACCCTAAGTTTGTGTATGATTGGTTAATTTGATGTGCAATCAGTATATATTTGGAACATAATATTGTTGATAGTAAACAAATATTTAATGGATGTAAATGTATACATAGGTACTTAAACATATAATAATACATTTAAAAATAAGTCAAATAGTAATTCCAAATTACTCACGAAATCAGTTAAAATAGTAGCATGAATATAGAAGACTATAAAACTTCTATAAGAAATATAGAAGGAACTAGAACAATGACAAAGAAATATCACTAACAAATTTTTATGAGAACGCGAGTAGGTACAAAGAAAACACACAACAAACAACTAACAAATTACTTTTATTAAATATACTTATTTACTTGGATAAAGTTTTTAATATTCCAAATATAGAATGAACGATTGACCCGGTAAATAAAATTGAAGTTAAAATTATATTTGCGACAGATGTCTTGCTATAATTATATGAAATTGGTAATATTACTCAAGTCTGGGTAGCAACCGACTTGTCATGTTAATGGAGCTAAAATAAGTTCAGGTTCAAAATAGTAGCTTGTCTTATCAAATATTATATGAAAGTAGTTAATGTGAAATAATATTCTCAAAGTTAAGTTACTAAGAGACAGAAAGTGCAGTCCTGAAATTATGTTAAAAACAATAGTTTCATAAAAGTGAACCAAATTTGATCTTAAACAACTTGATTTTGTTCAAAATGCTTTCTTTTGGCACTATTCAAAATAGTAACTAGGTACAACATTCTTTTTTTTTGCATGTTCTACCTGATTATTAAAGTAATCTTTTTCCCATTAATTAAAAATACCACAAAAACCGATTATCATTATAATATGAATCCCTAAAAAATTAAACATAAATATAATATATTCTCGACCATAAACAAGTCAAACTTATGGAAGATCTAGCAGATGTCGCGTCACATGGCGTCTATAAATTTTAACTTGTCGTATTCAAAATGTCGGGTTCAAATTGTTTAATATTATATCCATAACTGATAGGTTTCGTGGCAGGAATATTTAAGATAGGAATCAATATAATTTTGTGTGGAAATAAGTTATGTTAAGAATACTCGATAAAAATTGCAAGGATTAGGTGAGAAACTTTTCTTGCTCTGTTATTTATCTATGTTTAGTATACCTAAACAAGTGTGTGCATTTTAGTATTTTTAATTCAATTGGTATTCAATCAACAGAAAACATTCTAAAACCAAGCCAACTGTGTGATGTAGATATATGATATGAGGTTTTTAAAAATAGAGTAACATTCTTCAATAACTAAAACCAAGAAATACCTATTAGGTATGTATATCGGGACTTGACCAAAACATTTAGTTAATTTTTCAAACTAATTAAAATAATTTAAAAGTTTTATAACAGATTTATATCCTTACAATATCACTGAATAATAGAGTAAAATAAATAATAACAACTGTAAACTATTGTTTAATACTTAAAATGTTTGCTTAACAGCTTATGAACCAATATCAAAGATAACTTACCAATAAAAATAATAAAGGCATACAACGCTAATGCAACTTACACATAAATTTTCCATTATGCATATCGTAATTAAAAATTGTTTCGTTTTCAATCAGTTATTAATCAATGTCATTCGTGATTGCGACATTAGCAATAAAGCTTTATTATTGACTTCTATTGTATTATTATTTACGACATTTGATTGTCAGGTAATAGTTAGCTACAACACTTGCGTCAATCGTTGTTATGGCTTACTTTTTGTTATTTGAATATTGATTATTTATTTTTACCAGTAAAATACGTAAGTCATATAATTATTATTTTACATAATTATTTAGAAATAATTATCTCACATGCGTTTCATTTAACGCAGTGGTAAATGCATGGTAACGGATGTGGCAGGTTTTATGCATTGCGGCTCGAAGGAGCACTTTTACACTTTTCTTAAGTTGTTGACCTGTTCACCAAGGTCAGGGTAACAAGCAGTTTTACTGGTATGAATTTACGGGATACTAGTAAAAGCAGTTTTTTTATAAAAATATTTTTGTAATGAAATATTGTGATATACAATATTCAATGAAACTGACTAAATTGCAAAACTTGGCGCATTTAAGGACAATATTTTAGAACAAAAAAGAATACATTTTGGGTTCTAGAATTAGGAATGTAGGTAACATATAAATTAGTTAATTATAAATTAGTGTGTCATACTTTATTCTGTTATTATTTAAAATGATTAAAGGACATTTCATTTTGTTACAAAATTCACAAATAATGTATCATTAATAAAACCCTTATTAAATTGCACTTAATTATAATTACTTAAACTTACTAAAGTAAAATTATATCATCAATAGAATATTCAAATGCCCGCATGACAGGCACTTAGTGGTTTTTTTAAGGTGCTCAAATATTCAAAATAATTTAAACATTGGATACTCTTCAACATAATTATGCCACGAAAAAACTATTAATAAGAAATGCATTGTATTTTAGTTTCATTCTAACACTAATCTATGAGGATAAATACAGATCAAAACAATGGACGAAAAAAAACCAAAAAAAATGTTTAAACATTTTTTAAAGACTTGTCATGACATTCCGGCCAAACAAATTTTGCACTAGGCATATTGCGTTTTCCAAAACGTCTTTATGTACACAATGTTTATGATGCGGCGTCCCGCTCTAGCGCCCCGCCCCTGCCCCGCACGCCTGCCCCCCTCCCCCTTGCTCCCAGCATAGACGCGTTGCAGACGCTTGGGGCGCGCGCCACTCGACTATTTAAAATGACGACTGTGTGCATTGCTTTACAAAAATAAAGATGGCGGACTGGGGAAAAGGACGCCAGTGGATGCAAAAATATTGGACGTTTATTTTGTGGTTTGCTACTTTTTCTATTCTTTTAGGGCCTGAAAGATGCAAAAGTAATGCAGAAGTTTTCTTAAAGTTATGTAACTTGTATGAAGGGTAAACTTGACTCGAGGAATGTGTTTGATGCAGCTTTCAGGTTTTGACGCAGCTTTTTGTGCCATAAATATTTCCTGAGAGTAGTTTAGGATATTTCGCTAATTAAATACATCTTGACAGAAGATATGTACACCTATTTCGTATTTATCAGGACTAAATACGAAAAGAAAGTTGAATCCCTAAAGCCCAATTTACATTTTTTGATGAATTTCATGCATTATTTTTCTTGGGTAACCAGTCACCAACGTTTTTACTAAGTCGGAAGTCCGTATTTCCTTTATAAGTTTTTGCAAAGTTTACCCGAAATATTTCAGTCACTTGAAACTCTTTCCATAACTATTAAACAATACCCTAAGCAGGTTAACATATTGAAAACCAAGGTAATTCAGAGTTAAAAGTGTTTATGTAACACTTTACAGCAATTTCATACACTTGTTCCTTTGTTACATTATGTTTTATCAGCAAACGCCCGGCACAGTACCGTCGCGGGCCGTCGCCGCATCCTCACTGAATTCAGCAGCCGTCACAAAGTTTTCAGAGCCCACCACGCATTGTGAAACTTAACAGTACAATATTAAACCATCTACTCTATCTAAATATACAAAATTCCATACACGTTTTTCAAAGAAATAGTTTGAAATGCGTGAAATATAGTTAAAAAGCGATAAAATATTTAAATGTAATGTTAGCACTTGTTTGTCATGTTACACTAAAAGTATGCTCACCTTCGGTTTCCAATGAATATTCTTATTTGACAGACAATAAGAACTCCGCTCCACCTGTCACAACGAGCACCTAAGCAAGCAATGCCACTTGAGACCCTCTCATATAACCATTGTTTTCTAAACTTCTATTTGTTTTCGAAATACGTGAAACGAATTCCTCAGCACATCAAACACTAAGTACGATGTCGTTGAACCTCTTTCCAATCCATCAATAGTAAACTTAAACAAATCAGCCGTATTTGTACAGATGGGCTGCGACGGTGTGTCGGTGGAGCAAATACGTTGATAATGCTTACTGGAATCGCACAGCGCGGGTCACTTCACACTTATAACTGGCACTAAGTTAACTGGTCACAATATTTGGCACAGCACGTGAACATGTCATTGAATCGCGCGGTTGGAGCGCGTGTATCGTGGCGTGTTTACGCGGGCGGGAGCGAGCGCGGGTGGCGATGCGGTTGCGTCGCGCGCCACGGCCGGAATGACGCGCGGAGCGGCGCCCGCTGCCGACAGCGCCACGCGGCGCCGCAGCGAACTAGCGCACTCAATCAAACGTCCAGCCGTGATAAGATGCAACTGCTTTTTTGCAACGTACTGCATTCTTATTGTGATTGATCTTGTAAATCAAAATGGTTGCTTATTGTAGATATTATATCGGTATTGAATTCAGTTTTTACTTTTGTTTAGACTGTTTTGGTTTTGTAATCTATAATTGTCCTAAAATTAGATGATTTTCGTTTAATTTAAGTAAATTATATTCTCATGGAAGCAGTTTTAAAAAAAATATTTTACAGCTATTACTAGTTTTAATTTAATTAACTCCAACAATTAAGTTCACAAACAAAACTATTCGAAAATTGAAAAGAAAAACCAATTTTCCTTCCAAGAAATCTAAAAAGAAAATCGCAATTACCCTGAAAAAATACAAACTTGGAACATGTCAAAACATTGCAAAAAGTCAGTGAGGCTGACGTGACCTTGCGCGGTGCAGGCGGGCGCGCGTGCATGTCGCCGTCCCGCTCGCGGGGGGCGGCGCCCGGCAACGCCCCCCGCCCCCCGCCCACCGCACCGCGCCGCCTTTTTACCTTTTTGCCCGAATGCCCGCTGTTAACTCACTTTCGTTACGATTGTACTTACCTACGTTACTTATGCTAAATGATTATTTTTAATTATTTGTATTTTGACTAATTATTTTTTTAATTTTAGGTGTTTTGTAAATTATTTTGATGTTTGATTGATTGATTGATTGATTGTTAGTTGTGTTGTTAATACCTACTTACTTAGTTATCTACAAATAATTATTTTTAATTTATGTGGATAATGCTTACATTTAGACTAATGTGTATTTTTGACAATATTTAATTAACAAAATAATAATCATGGCTTTTCTTTAATTTCATTGATGTAAAACAATACATTATTAGGTAGGTAGGTATACCTTTTTCAAGATTTGATAATTAATATATTCTTAATTATGGTGCTTTTAATGATCGTACCTACAGTTTAATGGCAGTCTAGACTTTTATATTATAAACATAAAAAAATCAACAATCAAATTTTGTTTTATTCGTTCTCAAGTTCAAGGCTGATTTGGGTTAATTAGATTATCTTTTTTTGCTTTTTTATATTAAATTAACTAGTTTTAATTACTGTTTTATATTTTTTAACCATCTCGTCTTATCTAAAAATGTGGCAACTCTGACCCTCAAGATACAGGCAAATGTCTAGTTTGGGGGTCACCGACCATCCTGATCGCTAAAATATGTGTGTGTGTATTAATAATAAATTAATAAGTAAATACTATTGAGAAATTTTGATGCGTTTCGGAACCCATGTTTCTTAGACATTTAACATTATTTCTATTCATAGAATGCAACCTTATTGGTATAGGATATCAATAGGAACACGTTGTACATCTACATTTTAATGTGTGTTCGGGCATAACTCCGTCATATATAAACGAATTTTCAAAATATTTTTTTTGTTCAAATGCAGTTTATTCCGAAATGGTCCCATTTAAATTTCGTAAAGATCTGATGAAGAACTTTGGAGATAGGTAATTAAATTGATTTAATAATAATTTGTATGAATAATGAATTTAATGAAAAATGTCAATTTAATATTCAATTTAAATTGATTTGGCTGGTTGGATTATAGAGGGTAACAGCACTAAAAAGTGAAAAATAAAAAACTTTTTTACAAAAAGCAACCAGTTTCCAAAAAAAAACCACTACCGTACAATATAGGTGTCAAAAAACGAAGAAACTACATCAGAAACACCGACTTCCCAATTTAAAGTTATTAGTTAGCTCCTTTTTTGGGACAAACCCGTAGTACTATTCCCAATCACAGCAACTCCTGAGAGCCAGAACCAAGGGTACGACGACCAGAAAAACGCGGAGTCAATGAAGCTTGACGAGTCCCGGAGAAATGATTCACCTGGCTGGGATCCTGCAACGAAAATACCAAAAAACACAAAAATCCCAGCATGGACTTTAACCCCAAGAGGCAAACAAAAATAAATGGTGGGAATGTAAAAATTATAGCCATGAAAAGTCTTCAAAGTATTTAGATATGCAAAAGATTCATTAGATGCACTGTGCTCGTAATATTAATAAAAACAGAGTTTGCACTTCCAATGTTTGAATTCTTTCCTAAAACACGTTACACTATAAAAATCTCTTTATGTTCTCACATAGCATTACCAGATACTTCTACATACTACCATGTTCCTTTACATAGCACTTTGACTACATAGAAATAAAGACTAAAATCGAAAAAAACCATAACATTTCAATATTAACCCGAAACACGCGTAACTTTACGATCCGAATCGTAAAAATCCGATTTTTTCTTCGTCAATATAATTTTATTCGCGTTTAAGTTCGCTTATTAAGCAGATATTATGTGGCTATTTTCGGTTTTTACGAACGATTTTGACGAAGTTCTGATAAACTTAAGGAGTCAAGTGTGAGTTTTTTATTGAGTCGCTTTTAACTTGATGTGAGGTTGGTCCCTCGGTCCGGGGAAACAGGTACTTACCTACCTGCTCTCTCCTGCTCCCCTTATACAAATCTTATATTATACCTACTATCTTAAAGCACTTTTGGATATCATTACCTTAGCTCATTACCATAAACAGGATATAAACTTTGTTACAAAAAAACGCTTTTATACCAGTAATTTACACTAAAAAATGGTATGGTATAGCTAACGTAATGTTATTTTACACCACCATAATTACCTACACAAAAAGAAAATTTATTTATTTGAAAAGTAATAAACAATGAAGAAAAATGTTTACAATAAGCATTTGCTACTTTGTATTTCCCTCCATACAATGTAATATTTAAATACTAACTTTTGAGAAAACATGTATTCATAAAACCAAACATTTTAAATATCTCATACACACATACACATGCATTCAACGATAATTTCAAAATATTTCAAGTCTTTATTTACTTATCAACTACTAAGTAAGTAGATACGCATTCCTAGTTCACTGTATGTATTTATGTAAATATGTAACATGCAACTAAATACAATTATTTATTGACATTTATAAACAACTTTACAGCAACTGTCATAATTTCATAAACTACTAAAATTATGTCTACGTCTGAATAGAAACATAAATATTAAATATTTTTATGAATCTTAAATCACAAGTTTGAAGTTCAACGAATCAACTAGATGCTGCATTTCATTTTAATAAAAATGTTACGATACGATGAATTATTTTGAAGATTTGGAGTATGAATTATTCAAAAGACATCTAAGTGGATGTACTACATCAAAATGCATATTATTTAACTAAGCACTTAACAAATCTAAGTTACTGACTAGTTAGGTACAGCACTGATTATAATAAAGAGAATAATTAGTTGTATTTCTGCAAAAAAAAATACATAAAATTGTCTACCCATTCCCAAAAAAATGTTTCTTAATTCTCAATATTCACTACACGGACATAATATTTAATTTAACTGCCACAATTTTCTTCCCATAATATATTAATAGTTCCCAGAGCACAACGACATAGTGCTGCCATCATCATCATCACGATTCCTACCGTCAAGGCTGACAATAAACCGTCAAGTTTATCCGTCCCCCGCTGAGTAGCTCCAGTCCACCAGTTCAGTCCACAGCTAAATATACACACGATTATTATCGTCATAAATATTTATATGTACTAACTTCTGCCCGCGGTTTCGCCTGCGTGAAAAGTATTTTTTTTAGCCTCGCGTTTGACCACAATCTCACCTGATAGAAAGCGACGATGTGGTTGAAGATGGAGCAGGCTTGCCTAGAACTATCCTATTTACTCTTGATTAAAAGACCCTTGCTATCAGGAAATATTATCAGTATTTTTATGTTTTTTTTTTTTGCATGGAACCGTAATCCTTTTTCCTGAATAAAACTGGCTTTGATGGTGTTCCTATGACATCAGATATCTGCCAGTGAAAGTTCCGTCAAAATCGCTCTAGTCATTTCGGAGATTAGCTGGAACAAACAGACAGACCGACAGAATGTTTTTGTTATAAATATCGCACATGCATCAAATACACTAAGTAAAAAGCTGTTATTTTGATATTACAAACATACACTTGAATTTTATTTATTTGTATAGTTAAAGATGATAATTTTATTTGTATGATAAGTTTGAAAAATCGGATCTGACCATAACAAGCACAGTTTATGTTGATTCGTGACGTGTTGGCAACATTTTGATCGCGACTTAATCGCCCCGCATTTGAGGGTTAGAGGTTAACGAACTCGCGTAAATCTTTTTTTTGTCAGTTGGTCCTTTTGTTTTTGGAAGGGACTAGATTGTTCGGTTTCATTTATACTGGGAACATAAATATGTGATCCATATGAATGTTAACCTGATGCAAACGAAATTGCTTATATATTTTTTTAATGCTAAAAATTACAAGCTTACAATTAGTTTCTCGCAAGGACCGCATCCGAGGGCAAGTGATTTTGTCAAAGAAAGTGTCAGAAAGAAATGAAAATGAATGCTGAAATTCAGTAATTTACATGGTGCATCAACGGTCATATCAGCACTCCTGTAAAACGTTTTGTCAAATAACGAAGTTTTCAAATAGGAAACAATACCAGCTTATACAAATATGCCTAAAATCAAGTCATTTCAATCTGCACTTTTTTCTACCTAAACATTTAAACCCAAAACTCCCGTCACCACTTCATAGTAGGTACATATAAGTGGAAGAAGAAGAAGCAATGGCGCAACAAAATCGTCAGCATCCATCCCATCAGGTTGATACACCAAATATACATTAGTGTCAAAATGCAGCCTTCAGGCAGTTCGAAAGAGTTACCGCGGCCCTGGAAAGCAAAGGGCACTAGGAGGAGCACGGATGGGTTTTAGTCAGTAAGAGTCTGACAGTCCCTTCCGCTCCACCCAGAGCGGCATGAGTCATTTGATGATTTCCCATACATAAAAAAAAGCCCAAGTACGCGTACAAGAAACATGATTGTACAGTGCACCAGTAATCTATCAAACTCGACATTGATGACTTTGCGTACAAGTTTATCCTAACTTTATTTCTTATTACTGTTTTAGTGCCAGTAGCTTCATCAGTTCATTGCTCTTTTAATTATAAACAAAGAAATAATCGAAATAGGTATTTAGGTAAGAGAATAGCCGCTGAACGACTTGGCGTCTGAATGACAAGCGAGAGGTCACAGGTTCGAGAGGTCAGTCGCTCTGTTTGTTTAATCTCGATGTTGTGTTTTGTGAGCTTTGTTTCAATTATGGTATCTACAGGACGTTCGAAAAGTGCGTGGTCTTATTTAAGGGTGATGTTGGGTAGCTGATATACCTACCTACATTGAGGAAAAATATAAAAAGTGACTTTAAAAAAAAAGACCACAAAAATCTGTCAGTCTGATTCAGTTGGTGATGTCGCAGCCAACTAGCTTAATCAGCCGTACAGTAGGTACTATCCTGTTGATATTTATACAGGTATCTATAAAACAGGATAGTACTGTCATCGTTTTAAAAACAACTGCATTTCTACTACAAAGTTTTCAGTCAACGTATGAGACTAGTGCCCAAACAAGAGAAGAATGTTTTTCTCAAATTTTTGACATGCTCGAGTTCGACCACTACCTCAACTGATGGTTAGCGATGATGTGGTCGACGATGGAGCTCGCTTTGCCAGAAGTAACCTAAAGACTTAAAGAGCTATTAGAACCTACAGACTCCGACAGGTAAGGGACATAAGGGTTTCTAAACTATCGAGACTACCTTAAAAGGCAGTACCAGAATACACAGCAAGTGCTGAAATAATAAAAAAATGTGCCAGTTTACTTACTATGTAGGTATTTATGATGGTAAGAACTTTCTATAACACAACACTCTGCTACTTTTTAGGCTGCCTAGCCTTTACCCAACGTTATTGGGGTCGGCTTCCAGTCAAACCGGATTCAGCTGAATACCAGACCTCCACAACCTATTAACTGGGTAACATGGAAAACTGGAGTCAGATTTACTGGCTTCTGACAATCCGTAGGTAACGACTGCCAAAGATCTACAAATGACAGCCGGGACCAACGGCTTAACGTTCTTTCAGTCTCGATATGTTAAGATGGTCACCCATCCACAGACCGACCGGCAAGAGTTGCTTAACCTTGAAGATCGACCCGTGCGGCTGTTATTATTTAGCCACGAGCTTCTTAATTTTTAGACAAAGTCACTAGGTATATTGGCTAATACTTAACACTAAAGCTAGAAGCTTTTGTAAAAGAGTTGTGAAACCATTTTGGTGTACAGACTGGAGCACATCAAGCTACCCGAAACTTTCAAATTTTCCCAATCAACCTTGAACCTAATGCTGTAGCGATAAAGTTAAAAATCGATTTAAGAAATACCAATTGTTGTGCTGGCGACTGTACAATAATGTAAATTCCACCTATATATCTATCTAAAGCTAATATACACCGCCAGCTTTATCCTCGTCTTCTAAACTTCAAAATTCACATAAACACGGACTTACGCGATTCAATAACTGTTTCTATCCGATTTCGGCTACAGTGACTGATTCCTGTGTGAATATGGTTGCAAGCATGTGCTCTAATATGTCAAATGAAGCGGATATTCGCTGTGAAGGTATTTAAATAGTGCGGACACGTTAAAATACCATTTTGTTAAAGGTATTGTAAAATTTGAGGGCTTATTCAGTTATATAACTGATGATCGCTCGCCTTATGTCGAGATCTCTGATCCGCTCTTTAATGGTATTTTGATATCTAATAGATATAGCCAATGCAGCTAACTGGCTTAATCAGCCGTTTCATCAGCGACATAAGTGACAAGAGCAAGTCAATCAACAATATTGAACAAAAGATGCCCCATAAGTCGCTGTAAAATCGGCGCATTTAAATGAAAAGGCTAGGCCACCAATTAAAGGGCTGATTACGATAATTGGCGACGACATAGATATTTTGTTTTACCAAACGTCTCCAAACAAGTCTATACGAAAACGATAAACAAACTAAACCTGATACGATATTGTATTCCTGCAAAAGTCCTTTAATCCCTAAATCAATGCTTAAAACAAGTATGAGTTCATAAACCTACCTACGAGTATCTTTAATAAAATTTATATTCTCAATACACATCAACCTTATTAGGATATGATACTCAAACTATTGTCGTCTTATTTTCGCCAATAAATAAACACAACACCCACAAAATCAATAAAATATAAATAAAACCACGTAGGTTGTGTTTTACAACCTCATAAACTCACTTCCCTGGTTCAAATCTTAATGGTCACCCTTACACCTACACTTTCGACCAATTTAAAATGATCCAATAAGATATGTAAGAGTGCATTAAGGTTCGTGTAATCGATATAGTAATCTGACACCAGACGGACAAACAGACGAACAAGAGTGGACGTCAATCACAAGCAATCAGTCAACGGTTTCATGACACGAACACACTCAGGCAAACGTCTATACAACCGCTAAAGGACCTCCATACTCTTATTACAGTCGTATAAGGACCAGATTCGGATCAAAGGACCAGTTTCTAGCTGTACCACAATAAGGTCTACATGTAATTTCGGATCATAAAATTGGTAATTTTCGCGGATCGCCATGTCTGCGCTGTCATCACGCGGATCCTTTATGGCGCTAAATTATACACGCTGCGCAGGCGCACCGTTTTTCTTGCATTGAACCAGTTGCACGCAAATTGGGTTAGGTTTCTGAACTGCGCGGTGGAAGACCATAATGAGTGTCAATCGTGTCGGGTTTCTTTGGGATTTAGTTGATTTGCTCTATTTTTGGTCCAGAGCTTGTTTGTCGGCGGATTTACGCAGTTTTTTTTTATGGGGAATAAAAAATGTCGGTTGGACAGACCATTCATAAACTTGACGCCTGAGCACAATAGCTATGTTTTATACCATTACAGAAACAAAGACAACTAAATGTCATTACCCAAAATAATAGCTCGACAGAATTATGCATTACGATACACCAAACACCATGAAATATAACTTAACCTGCTGATGTTATAAAGGCTCGAAGATTCCAATTCCCCACGGACCACCTACCCAACACCTGAAAAAAAGAACTAGAAAAACCGTTCCCTTGAACAAGAAAAAAAATACCGTCAAGCTTCATTTGCAAACGCCAAGTCAAGCGCGTTTCCTCCATTATGATAAATAGAAATAAAAGCATATTTCCAATGCAACAGTTATGCGGCTGTCCGAACTTCTCACAGAGGAAGCCATGTCGGAAGGGTGTGCTGGCCGCATGCAACCCGGTTTTAATTACCCCTGCTTACTCCCTGCCCCCTTGGTGAGGTAATAAATATGGTCTTCGCACGCACTCATAGTACTAGTCAATTGATGAATGTGCTCCAAAGGTTATGCATGCTTTTGAAAAGTTGTTGACAATTTTTATTAGGCCTGGCAGACTGTGGAATGGAGGATTGTTTTATGGGTTCATGTGTTGAATGTTAGCCTGTATATTTAAGGTGTATCGATGCTGATAAATTTCTCAAAAACAAAAGAGTTGTAGGAGAACTGAGAATATACTTAGAGCTGGCTCATCATCGTGGTAGTTCATATTAGGCGCCATATACGAGGTAAACCATGTACCTTATGAGAATTAATATTGTTAGTAAAATTGTAATGTAATTTTCATTTGTTTTTTTATCAAATGTATTTTTTGTAGCTTGTTGTTTTATTTGGGTGGATTACTGTATTTAATCATTCTATTCTATTGGCAATGTCTTTTGTGAAGTACAAGTAAAAATTCTATCGAAATTCAAGATCTGTTATTAAGTGTAAAGTTATGATGTCCTAAGGACCACAAGAAAGCTTATGAGACTTATCAAAAATGATCAAAAACATCTCAAACCTATTGTATTCCTGGGATCCGAAGAGTAAATAATTTTAAAATGCTTGAGCATCAAACAAAGCAGTATAATATCGACGGACGGTGATGGACGACGTAAGCGCGATGCGCATAACTAGTTAACGCTCCATGCGTCGCCCGCTGTAATGATTGCACGGAACTAGGTACACCATACTTGTAGAGAATATATCGGGATATTGTATGAGAGGCAGAATAGAAGTATTAGATCATCTGATCAAACTAAATTACCGATTTATCAGAACCGTTTGTTAGGGTCTTTACAAAAGAAAAAACAACCTAAAATGAGATAAAGAGCTCTATTGTATGATGTGTATTGTTTACTGATTATGACACGATAAATAACTAATTGGAAGGCGGAACAAAATTTAGGCTCACACACAAATCTTCGTTTTAGGAGAAGCTTTTGCAGATCAAACTCAAACTATTTATTTCAATCAAACCATTTTCAGGCACTTTTGAAATGTCCAGGAGTCGGTCAGTTAGAAGATGAAACTTCCTCTGAACCCATGCATCGAAAGATCAGCCTTTTGTGTAAAGTTGACTTACGATAGCACTAATACAATGACCAATGGCATGTACACTGCAAAAAAAAATAGCGCACCGGCCTAGCCTTTTCCCAACTATATTGCGGTCGGCTTTTAGTCTATGGTAGGCGCCAGATAAACTTGCAATTAAGCTCATTGACCTTTCTCTAATAACCGTTCTTAGATACCCGAACAATAAATTATGAACCGTTTTTTATTACTAGAGAACGTAAAGGACACGATAGAAGTCGATTCTGGAGGCCTACCACAACCTCTTAAAACAATATTATTTTAATATTACTTTGTAATTTCTGTTGTTGCATTTTCAACTCTCGGCGCTGATCCGAGCGTTGAAAATCCAACAGAGCGGAACGCAAAGTAATATTAAAGTAATATTGTTTTAAGAGGTTGTGGTAGGCCCCCAGAACAGTTTTAAGTCTTTAGTTCTGTTTTTGATATTAAGAAAGTCAATAAATGTATGAGGGTCAATTACCGTTATAGCACATTTATCTGAGGGCCGATTTTACTCATTTTTAAGCAACATTCGCATTCACATCTCAGTCGCAATCTGTCAAAAATGTAGGAACAATGAGGCTTTTTTGACAGTTTGCGACTGGCATGCGAATGAGAACGTTGTTTGAAAATTCGTCGAATTGGCACTCTGGTGTCTACCTTAACCTTGGTCTATCGGGATGCAGCTGATTAGTGAGGACAAGTATTTACGTAGAGCAACGGTCTATTCAGGTAACACGGTACCCCTTGATAAAATTGGTGTCAATTTCCTGGCTTCTGATTCTCCGTAACGACTGTCATAAATGTTCAAATGACAGCTGGCACCAACGGCGTAACGTGTTTTTCGAGGCTCGGAGGAGTCTTTGTATGTAATAGACGGTCACCCATCCACAGATCGACCTCGGCAAGCGTCGCTTAACTGTGAGGCAGTTATTACAAAAATCGACGCGTGAAGCAGTTATTATTTAAGAACTGGGCCTAAACCACCAACTCTTAAATCAGTATTACTTTAATTACTTCCAGTGGGAAAGAGACAGAGCTATGCGTCCTGTATAGCTCCGTCTCTTTCCGACTGGAAGTAATATTAAAGTAATACTGCTTCAAGAGTTGGTGGTTAGGCCCCAGTAAACTAATTCTAAGCTCCTGAATTCCTGTGGCTGTGTTTCCGGAGAAAGAATTGCCTTCAGGAACACAGACTTGATTCGTCGATGGTCGCTTTTAGAACCTCATTCCTCCCCGGACAGTCCTGCAATAACACAGGCACATAGTCCCCCTACTAATAACCCACAGTACAGTCTAATCAAGCTCGCATATTCATTAATGCCTGTCGAAAAACCACTAAGCTAGTAATAACGCGATCGGTCCGAACTGAGATTTATATCAGTAGTAATTAAGAAATTATTTACATACTTACAGCCACGACTGACTTCGAGTGAATGATGATCAGAAGGAATTGATGAGGATTTTTTAATTAGTTGGTTTTGAGGATGAGAAGTCAATTTAAAGAGATTATAGTCTCTAAATCATTAGTGATTTATGGTAATTATTTTACTTTGCCTAACCATCTTTTTGTCAATGGAATGAATGGAGCTGGCTAA
The DNA here is from genome assembly GCA_947386135.1 of Melanchra persicariae. Classification (NCBI taxonomy): domain Eukaryota; kingdom Metazoa; phylum Arthropoda; class Insecta; order Lepidoptera; family Noctuidae; genus Melanchra; species Melanchra persicariae. Next base: position 1,264,388 of record OX376649.1, on the reverse strand, counting down.
GTAATAAAAGCCGCATGGGTCACTCTTCAAGGTTAAGCAACGCTTGCCGAGGTCGGTCTGTAGATGGGTGGCCATCTTAACATATAGTTGTTTTATCTCACGAGTGCGGGCGAGCCATAGTTGTGTAGGTAAATGTACGTGCACATTGTCTTAGTGTGCGTAACCTTGAGAGCGACTGACACAAGCTCACGCACACTAAGACAATGTGCACGTACATTTACCTACACAACTATGGCTCGCCCGCACTCGTGAGATAAAACAACTATACCGAGACTCTTCCGTGACTCGGGAAGCGCCTTAAGCTGTTTGTCTCGACTGTCATTCGTAGATCTTTAGCAGTCGTTACGGATTGTCAGAAGCCAGAAAATCTGTCACCATGTTACCCAGTTAGGTTATATAAGTCAGATCAGGCAATCGCTCCTTGTCAAATACTGGTAAGTATTCAGCTGAATCCGGTTTGACTGGAAACCGACCCCAGGAAAAAGCTAGGCAGATGATGATATTTTTGTATATACGTAAGGCTAAAGTGTTTAGCTAGAATGCCAGAAGCCCAGAAACGGCTGGGAGAGGCCTATGTCCAAGATGTTCATTTTTTTTCGCTGGATTCACGATAACGATTAGAAAAATGCTTAAGGTTTTATAAGAAGATATTGTGCATAGCAACAATGTGAAAATAGCATTACAGAAATAAAAAAATAGCCTTTATTTCTGTAATGCACAATACAAGTCTCCTGAAAAAAAATATATGGGTAGTTAAACCATGTCAGAGGCCCTTGAGGTGGTTTAAAAACACTGACACTAGGGTGTGTGGGGTCGTTAGACCTTACTGCCCCCACGATAAGAAGAAGAAAAAGTTATTGGAATTAAGCTTTCAGCATGAAACTTACGGTTAAGACTCATAAAAAATCAAAGATCTAAAACAAACCTAGTTGTATACATTCCAAAGAGATCTACAGCAATCAGAGCAGCATTTACATAAAATCTGCGACACGCACATCTCAAAGTTTGTCCCCAACACCCAACATTGGCTCCGACAAACAATAAACAAAAACATGCCAACAAAAAAGTGACTCACGAACGCATTCGCTTCACCATAACCCTACTAAACAAAGAAGTCTGCTTAACTTTGATTGCGTTGAATATTAAAGAGACACTTTCACTTAGTAGGGTTATGTATCTCATGCTAAGTACTTGTAATGGTTACGGAGAATTTCGTCAGAAGAAAAAAGAGATGTGATTCTTATTTTTATTAATTTTGTCTTTAGTTTTCAATTAAATAAGAGGATAGTCCTTAGACCTTTTTAAGGTACATAGTTGAACATTTTCGTGATAACCGAATTAGAGAAAAATTGGCACCTCGCATTCCCCACAGTGCCCATAACTACGAGTATATATAACCTGGGATTATTTAAGACAAAAGTAACTTCTAGGTAAAGGGGCCAGTGCAGGGCGAGGTTACCAATAACAAATTTAATAAATATTATATAAGGAAAATTCTAAGTATTTTCTTTCTTAAAGATATCAAGAATCGTAGTAAAATAACCCTTTCACTCGAAGTATGATTCACCTAAAATTCTCAGCCAATAGATGATTCATGTGATAAGTCAAGTGGAGCTAAGTTTCCGAGAGTGCTTAACCTTCCGGCGGTCAAGGCTAAGAGGTCCGAAAGAGGTTTCACTGACAAAGACTTGTTTAGCCTTATTTGGTTCATAAATATTTACCCACTGTGTGGTATAGTCACGTGTGAAATGAATGGATACAGGTAAATGCAGAAATAATTAAACATACAGCCATAGTTAATGAGTTTATTCATAAAAAATGAGGCAGAGGCATTATTAGTACAACCTCTCGCAAGTTTTTTGCCCCAAATTGTTGGAGAAATCGAGAATTAGAGCGGATACTGACAAATAAAATTATGATTGGGATGACACAATTAACACTTTGACCGACCCGGGAACGGAACCCAGGACCAATGCTCGCGCACGTCTGTATACACATTGGGCTCTGCTAATGAACTCACCAGAGTATGGGCAGCAGCATTCTCTGTACATTGCAACAGCTACACTGCAATCGCCAACCCGCCTGCCAAGCGTGGCGATTATGGCAGAATATAATATGGAAATCCCCCCCGTTTGGGGGGGAGGCTTATGCCCAGCAGTGAAAGTCTTTCGGCTGATATAGTGATGATGATGAATACACTATATTGAAATTTAAATGTTAGCTGTGTATAAAATAAAATAGAGAGTTTTATAGGAATATTTTACAATCATTAAAACGTTTTAGTTTCTATCATTTAACTGAAACAAACTGAACGTGTACAAAGACTTCTACAAAAACAAAAAAGAAACCATTATATAAAGGTATCGGCCTGAAAAATATCGCGTCCACATTTTTGGTCCTTTCGGTCGGTAACCCGTGCGCTGCCGCGGCGCGTAAGTGTGTCCCATTCACTCAATTTATGAATGAGTTCACTCCGTTCAGTCATTCACTCGCTCGCTAATGTCAAGGCCGTGGTGACACCTACGTTACGAGCTGTATAATAGGGACTTTATGAATTTTTACAGGTATTGTTTAGCGAATAGTTATTAAACTATATTTTATTTGTAAGCGTTATGTCTCTGTAGTGACTTGCTTTGGAATTATTTTAGTGAAAATACGCCACTTAACTATTTACCAAGTGGCGTATTTTCATATAATGAAAGCCTCCAAGTGCTGGTTGGTATCCATATAAGTACCTACCAGAACTTATAGAGGCTTTTATTTAATCCTTGATTAAGCGTTATTTAAAAGAATCGAAATCGATGCAAGCTCACTAAAAACGTTGTGCAAAAAGTAGAAAAAAAAAAATCAGTTAGTTCCAGTATTTCCATTGATATTTTTTATTCAGCCTTTGGGTAAAGGCGTCAAGGCCTCAAGGGGCCAAGTCCTTCTAGATATTTTTGTCCCGAGCCACCTCGAACCAACCCTTGCAGTAGGCGTCCAGGTTATATTAAATTAGATTCCTATTTATATTTCAGGTATCTTTTAATTATTGTACATACACTTTAAAGTTTAAATTCGTTTACATGTTAATGAATGTCGAGTGTCAACACTAAATATATTTATTGAATTTTTATATCCCTACTCGCAGAATAATTGAGAATGTCACCATATTAACAAAGGCTTGTTTATTTTTTATTTGCACGTAATTAGGCTCGGGACATAGGTACATACAGCGGCCCACGCAAGATCTACAAGACTATAAACTACACATCGTATGGCAATCGTAAGTCCGTAAGTCGCAACTGTCGCAAGTCAGTGCTGTTCTTAATCGTGTTATTTTGATAGTGACATACATGACACAAACAAAAGTGTTTTTTTTTTGTGGCCCATGGTAAGTTGAAGGGTTAAGGTCTTTGACTAGGATTGACCTTATGTGTAAGCATGTTTTGCTACTGGTTATCTATTATTATAAATGCTTATTAGAATAATAATTAAATTAAAAAAAGGAAATAATTATTTAGCTAGCAAGCTAAAGCTATAGAAGACGTAACCTGTGTTAGTAGGTACTACATTTTTCATAGTTACTACATTCCTAAGGCCCGCTTGCACAAGCCAGATTTATTTTATCTTTTAATTTCGAGTTAGTTGCTAACTCGAAATGAAATGACAAATATTTCATACATAATGTTCCCGGGTTTGTGATTAACTCGGAGTTAAAACATAACTCTTGTTCGTACAAGCGAGCCTAAAAGAGATTAGCGGTAACCCTTAAAGTTACACTACCTTAACACAAAATTACCTACTTAGGCAACAACTTACGACAAGCCTTAAACTAATTCATACAAAAAGATTTAATTCTAAAAAAATCAAATAAAAAGGAAACAATTCAAATAAATAAAGATTGAATCGCACCCAATATTAACCCTTTAACGCGTTGTACGGTCTAATGGAGGCCCATAAGTTGGTGCAAGTTAGCACCTTACTCCGGCTTGGCCCGCGCGCCGTAATGTAGATAAATTGATCGCTTCAATCCCTTATTGGATTAATATATGGTAATATGTTCAGATCGCGATAGCCAAAGCCGAGTTACGATTAAACAGTTTTTATGTAAGGCCGCCATCTTTGTTCGCAGCAGTCGGTGTGTTGGTCGGGTGGTGCAAAGAGAGAATAGAAGCGGATTGAAAATAAACAATTAAAGTTATGTAGGTATTTACGTAATTCCATTACATAAAAACCAAAGGAAGAGGAAATAAAGTAAGAAACAGTTATTGCCAACACTGTACAATCTTAACATTAACTACAAACAAATGTTTATTATTACATATCAAGTTTCAGTACGGCAAAAGGCGCTCCTTTTGCCATATTACATGCTAAGCCCGCTGGCTTAGCTAATGTTGAGCAGTCTGTAGCATACCTACAACGCTGGTCAACGCTGATGTCCAGTCCGCCCCCTTTCTTATGACTGTACTGTGTTACTGTATTGCAATTATTTTAAGCCTTGTCAATTGGTTGCGGAACTTGTTCGAAAGAGTCACCGCGGCCCTGGAACGTAAAGGGCATTTGGAGGAACACATCTGGGTTTTAGTCAGTAAGAGTCTGACACTTCCTTCTGCTCCGCCCGGAGCGGAAGGAGTCATTTGATGATTTCCCATCCAAAAAAAAAGAATTTCCACTCAACGGCAATTATAACCATTTTTACACATTTTTATCCTCTTCCGCGCTTCCCTACTAGACCAGCCAGCTCTCCGCTTCCGCTTATAACTTGTCCCATAACACACGTGTTAATCATACCACTACCATGGCATTCGTGATTTTATGACAGGCCGCGAGTCTGCATAATGTGATCGGTTTTGTTTCTGAATGTTCGTGAGGCGAAACTATTTGAACGTGATAGATGGACGCTACACTGAATGTCAGGATGTGACTCGATGCCGGAAAACGGACGTTATGGTGGAAAACAGAACAGGAAGAAATATAATGATGTGAGTGTGATGAATAATTCAGTTGCAAAAAGTGGCATATTTGTGTGAATAGAACGAAATTAATGAGTTTGCAACCACATTGTTTTCTATAGGAACCAGAGAAGGTGCCACTTCTGCTTCCCAGCTGAAATACTAGAAAACGGTGTCACGGGGACCTCCATTAAAAAAACGCAAATTCTCAGCTTCAATTTATGACTTTTGTATATGATTTAAATTTGCAAAAGGATTAAAAAGCTATTTAAAGTCAGTTATTTAAAACTACAAGCACTGACAGACTCATTTGTCAGTCAATTTTTAAGTTTTAATCGGTAGTTCAGTATATATTATGTCACAAGAAAATTGCACACACCGTAAGATTGTAAATAAATCTTTATTAGATTATAATTTCTGCGATAATTATGAAAAAATCGTTTTGCAATACATGTCCATGTCTTATTATTAAGAAAAAATAGTTTTCAATTTCCCGCGACATTGTACAATCTTACGGTGTTTGCAATTTTCCGGTGACATCTACTTAACAAGCCCAAAAGATATTTCACACGAACCAGGCAAAGCAAAGTAGAAATAACAAAATTTAGATATTGTACCTCTAATAAGAAGAAACTCGCAAAGACAGTCCAAAAACAGAGAGCTCAGAAAGCTAAGGCCCAAAAATAGAAGAGATTGATAGCAATTTATCTAACAGATACATGCATGGCAATAGAAAGTGTGCCCGGTGTCAAAGGTGACTTAATGTCACTTTATGAATACTTGAAACAATGCTTATGTGTCTGTCCGGGGGGCAAACAAAACACACAGACAATATTAATATAAAACAATATTATCGTGTTCTTTCTAGTTTTAATGGGCGGAATAAAAATTTATGTGTTAGTTTTAGACCCCCGGTAGTGTTTAATATTGCTTATTCAATGTTTAGGTGTCGAAGAAAGTTGTTAAAGAAATAGCTGAGAATTTAGGTCAATGTTGACAATTTGTTGGTTATTGTTTTATTCATAAATATTTTTGTTTGGAATTTAGTAATAGAAGCCACAGTCATTTTAGGGTTAAATTCTTAAACTTTCGTCAAGGTTTTGACAACTATCTAGTAATTTGTTTTTATTCTCTTTGCGAATAATGTCTCCAAAAATTAATTAGGAGAAGTCCGCTTACTATTCGTATTGAATTTGTGACCCAGTCAAAACAAGGAAGAAAATTCATAGAGTGTAAGTGATGCGCCCCACAAACATTTCCTCAAAAAAACAGGTAACATACTGATAAACGACTTGATACACTTTGTTCCGAATTCATGAATCCAATAAGAGAAGCCGAAATAACCTCAAGAAGAAAAGAGGAAAAACGAAGAAATATCCTTAAAGTTTGTTCAATAAACAAAGCGAGGTGAGATCGCAGGAAAAACGCTTTCGAGCCACATTGCAGTACATTTTATACAAACGATGACATAAATACTCATTTTCGGCAACAATATCCGATATTGAGTGAGGCCTGTCTTCCCAGGAATGAGCTGATACAATGTCGGCCAAAAATTGGGGTATAGCTTAATTTTTTTGTTCGGTGAACGTATCCGATATTTTCCTTTTCGATATCGTAAATTTTTTGGCGATTGCGCCATGAATATGTGATGGAGGCTTCTGTGTTCCATTTTTGAATTTATTTACTCATGTGGTAAAAATATCATAAGGTGTATTTTTTTCTAATTTTATTAAAATACGCTGAAAATTCTCCTTTTCCTCAAATTAGATAAATAACATTCCAGAATCCTCATTATTTTTTTTTTTGTTGAATTTTGTTCCTCCAACGAGCAAAGAATTAGATACATTTTAAGTTTATTAAATTCCTTCTGAACACAAAAAACCATCATCCTGATAACAGAACACACGAAAAAGACCGTCAAACTTTTCACCAAAAATATTCCAAACAATCGAGGCACTGGAGTAAATTTTCGTTCCGCCAGTGTACTCATTCATGTTTATTCACTGGCGCACCCCCTCCTATACATTTATCGGTTTGCATCCGAAGCTACGTGGAATACTGGCCGAGCAATGGGTCTTATTCGTCTTGCATTTAACTTCACAGTCTGGCAATAAGTTAGAAAACTTAGTGCTGGTAAAGGGAGTATGAGTGATGGAATGAATGGGAGTGTAGGGAATTATTTAGGTGTTGCTGTGGTTGTGGGTACAGGAGAAAATGATGTCGATCGTTTTTGATATGAGTAAAAATAAATAAGCCGATGACCTGCTGAGATTCGCGGGTAGCTGATGCATGCGAGACGCACAGGGCCGGTCGTTGTGGCGACACTTGGGAGAGACCTATGTATGTCCAGCAGTGGACGTCTTTCGGCTGATATGCTGATGATGGTGATGAGATAAGACAAGTTACCCTATTCAAATTTTATCGTTAAATGAACATAGCTGAAAATTAAGAGCCGCTACCTGAGAAATAAAAATGGCGGTTTGGCAGCTTTTGTTTATTTATTTATTTAAACTTTATGTACAATAAGGCATTAAGTAAATGAAATATTCAGATTAATACTTCAGTTAAAAATATCCTGACCATTGAAAATTCAGCCCTAAGAGTTATTACTCTTAGACCTTTTGACATTGATCTGGCCTAGGGCAGTAGCTCGGATTTTCAATAGAATAAGAGGCCAACTTGTTCTGGTTGTTACCACTGGCATGTAGCCTACTGTAGTTATGTCCCTCCAAATAAATAGAAATCAATGTAAATTGTAGATTATTCAGCATATTATGAAAAAAACAAACTGCTTAGAAGAACATTATAAGGCAATATTCTTATAAAACGTCATAAATAAACCCACAAAGTTGAACAACGTTTCAGAACCATCAAGCCGCGACCTATACGCGACATACTCGTACAACGCGCCCGTCCTAAGTATCGCCATCGGGGTGGTATCGGAAAACAATAGCAGAGGACCGATATCTTACTTATTGCTGGCTACGTTTCCGCCTGCTGCACTGACCGACTGTTTACGTATTAAGGTGAGTATGAATATCTTTAACTGAACCTGAAAGTGTATGCTCAAACGTAGTGTGGGACAGGCACGATGGATCGATGATTTGAAGAAGGTGACTGCTCAAGACCGGGATGGTTGGCGCCCTTCGGGGAAAGCTTACGTTCAGCAGTGGACGGCAATATTATAATGATGCAACAGAAAGTAAATAGACAAGTACAAATTAAATAAATTTTCATTTAAAATATCTTATTGGTCCTTCGAGCCGGATCTAGGTGCCTTCTTTAGTTTGAATAAATCAATCTGTCTGCCATTTCCCAACCACGTTGGAGTCAGCTTCCTGTCTAACCAGATGCAGCTGAATACCAGTATTTTGTATAAAGCGGCTGCATAATATCTGACCTCCACAACCCAGTGACTTGGCAAATTGGCAAGACTTGTGCCAGAGTTCCTGGCTTCTAACTACCTGCAACGACTGTTATAGGTGTTCAAATGAAAGTCGGGACCAAGGGCTTAACGTGCTTTCCGAGGCACGTGCAGTATTCAGTTTGATAAATGCCCCAAAAAATTTGTTTATCACATTTTTTTATAACACTGTCAAACCCATTCTAATACACCAAGATACACTAAGAAGCTGACCTAGTCATCCTATTGTTTACAATGCGAAAGTTATTTAAATCACTGAACCTAAGAACCGTTAATGATTGAATTTAATTTAAAAAAATTATAAATATCTCACAGTTTGTGTAATTTAGTCCCAATCAATTAAAATCATATCACATGGACAGAACCGCGGGCTAAGCTAGTAATTATTAATTAAATTACTCTGAGCCAAGCCAGCGCAAGCGTACGAACGGGAAACGCATGACACATATGATTTACTTGCAGTTTTTACGTCAGTGAGAAGCAAGGCAAGCTATGATTGACAGCTAAATGATCGTACGGTCCCACAGTTGCGCATGAGTGGCGTTATACGTCAAAGTCAGGCGCATCCGGGCGGCGAGACTATCTCACGGTGTGCCGTTGTTACTGCAAATGATGGATTTGAGATATTTTTGCAATAAATGTTTTTTTGTTTATGTTGTGTTATCACGTCCTGCACTCCTGGTGAATTTAGTTGGTCGGATGCCTTCATACAAACAAGACGTCACAGTTACCAGCCTTTGATTTTGCTTTAATACATATTCTAGTCGAAGTTATACGCATGCCTTGCCTTATTCATTACAATAAAGATCTATTGTTATGAATAAGGCAAGGCATGCGTATAACTTAAAGAAAGCTTTGTTTTTATTCCGAATGCAAAACAATATTAATTAAACAATATTCAACAGCGTTTTTTTCTAAATTGCATGTAAAATTCAAATCTTAGTGTGTGATCGAAATCAAATAATTTGCGGCCATAGTTCCGCTAGTTCTGCGTATATACTTACAAAAGTCAACGTCAAAAATAATGCTAAAAACAAGAAAAAAACGTAGATTTTTTGAAGTTGCTTATTATTCATTTGCTAACACATAAATTGAATAAAACACACCACTCAACATTTAAAAGGCCATTACGTAAAATGTAAACTAAATTCACTGAAGCCTTGTCACATGAGTTAAGTCTTATTTTCATAATTACCAGCTGTTGTTATAGTGTCATGCATTTCGAGCATTGCTACATAAATCCATAGTAAAATACTGCAGCGAGACTTCATAAGAAGTGCGCTTCAATTGTGCACCATCGATCATGCGCCCGCGCATACAATCATTCGCTTTTTATTCGCGCTCCACTCAATCATAAATCAAGTCGATGATTGAACCCTTTAGACGGGTAACTTCACGCTATATCCTTATCAGGGTAGGTAGGCTGTTGAGTGACAGTAATTGTGCTGGTTGGACGGTGGATATCCTTGCTGAGCTGCAGTTAATGGGATCAAAAACTGTAAATAATGAAATTATGTTTGTTAGCAATGATAAGGTGGCTCTACGCTAGGTAGGTATCCCTTATCCATCATTTTCTTTATTACTTTTTCAAAACATTTGCTCAAAAATTGCATTTACGAAGACTGTATATGTACATTGTTCGAAAGTTCAAAATTACGCACCACACAATGGAACGTGCGGTAAAATAGATACTCTCACCTAAGTACATACTTTACCGCATACTCCGTTGTTTATCGCGTATCCTTTACGATTTTTTTTTTCTTTAAAAAAAATTTTAAGAATTCCACCAAGGAGTTTCACTTACGAGAATAAATAAGCTGAATGATCGAACCTCATTGGAAGCGCTTTAGCACAATACGTTCGTCTCACTTTAATACTAAAGAGAAAATGAGATGAAAGACGTAGTTCTGTTTGAAAATTCGCGCCATTTTAATATTAGAAACGTCAAAGATTGTTGCGACTTTTCGACTGGTATCTAAAACCAAATAGTTTTTTTTCATTCTATTGTACTGTTTTCTCGCAAATGTATTGAAAAACGTTGTATGACACACGTGCGGAATTGGTATTTACAAACTCGTGACTATCGTAAGCTACATTCGTCAACTCGTTTGTAAAAACCAACTTACCACACTAATATCATAAATAACTATTTCAAGTCATTGCTTTTGCTTACATACTGGGCTTAAATATAGATATCTACATAAAATACTATCCATGTAGGAACTTAAGAAATAAATTTCCTTACTAATTAAGTTTGTAGTGTGCATGCTATAAACGCCCAAATATGAATCATTGATCTATTGTGTCTTTCTAACCATGTAAAATAAAGTAAATAGGTATCTTGACTATATCACCATGCATTTTGAAACCTTAAGGAAACATCTGAACGTTTAGTTTCTCTCTTTGCATACGAGAATTTCCTGTCTGAACACTTGGAACTCATAAAATCGCAAAACAGGAGCATATCATTAAATTATGACAAGCAGCTGAGCATTGATAGATACTTCATGTTTCTGATACTCCATATCTTAATTAACCAAAACATTTACAAATGATAATTTTTATGGTTCCGTACAAATCAATCTGACTAGCCTTTTCCAACTATCTCGGCTTCCTGTCTCACTGGATGCTGCTGAATACCAGTATTTTACGTGGAGCGGCTGCCTACCAGACCTCCACAACCGATTAACTGGGTAACACGGTACTTCTTGGCAAGACTGGAGTTAGATTTTCGGGCTTCTGACAATACGTAACTGCCAAACCAACGGCTTAACGTGCTTTCCGAGGCACGGAGGAATCTCGATATGTTAAGATGCTCACTCATTGACTCATCCACAGACCAAACCCAGCAACCGTTGCTTAACTGCTGTTATTATTTAGGCTGTTATTATTCCGTACCAAAATGGTAAAAAAGTCACTCAGGATCACATTGTTGTTAGTGCAATAAAAGTAGCAATGGAAGAAAATGTCTGTCTTTCAATATAGATTTAGAAATTCAAAGATTGAATTAATAAATTTAGACAACATGTTTTCATTTATAAATTATTATTCAGCCTTTGTGTATTCAAATCTGTCCACTTTCCACTCCTTCACTTCCATAATTTGGATTCGGACAATTATGGGCAGTGTCACTGGAGTAAACCCACTAGCAACTTACCTTTGATACAGAACCCTCAGAGTTCGTTTATACTATTGTAGTCTTTGGTTCGTTTCAATCCTACTCGTCAGTAGCAAGTATTTTTAATAAAACAACGTTATATCTGCAACCATTTGAAACTAATGTTGCTCGGCTCTGCGCATGCGACTGTGTGGTCTGACAGGTGTGTTCTAAAGGTCACCGGTATTAGCGGCCCTTTGATCCCAGTTTATCGGAAATAATCCTGGATGGAGGCAATTGAATGTGGAAGTTGATAGCTGGTTGTGGATGCTTTTTTTGCATTTGTATGCAAAAAACTCATCCAATATACACTTCTGGACACATCTATTGGCCCACCTTAGAGTTTAGGTTTCGATGGCCCCTACCGAAATATGATTGCTAGATTGAACAAAAACTGTTGATGCAGTTTTAAACCTGATACATTTTACCATCTTTTTCGATCGTATTGTTTTAAATTTGAATTCAGAATACCATACGACATGGAGCTACGCCTAACAAGTCGGATATGCGCCTTGTTAAAGGCAATTGATTTTTGAATAAAAAACATGTTTTATCAAATAAAGGTTTAATTTAATAACGCGTGTTGCCTCCATGGGCATCTACCACAGCTCTCATACGATTGGGCATAGAGTTTATCAACCGCTCTATGAAATTTTGAGGGATCATCTCCCATTCCTCTTCTATGGCAGTTTTCAACTCCTGCATCGTCTGGGCAACTGGCTGACGAGCCCTAACACGTCTTTTTAGCTCGTCCCACATGTACTCAATGGGGTTCATGTCTGGGCTTCTCCAGTCTTCCAGTCCATAACTGTGATGTTCACATCCCGAAGATATTCCCTGACGATGCCGGCCGCATGGGCTCTTGCATTATCATGCATAAAAAGGAAATTTGGGCCCACATAGTCCGCGTATGGTATCACGTGAGGTTCTAAGCACTCACGAATGTACCTTTCAGCATTTAATGTTGGCAGCCGTGGTCCTGTAACAACCTCAAGTTGAGTTTTGCCGCTCGCGGATATACTGCCCCAGACAGTCCATGAGCCACCGCCATAAGCAACCCTCTCTTCAAAGCAGCATTGTGCGAAACGCTCTCCCTTACGTCGGTAGACCTTCTTCCTTCTATCATTGCCATGTAACACAATTTTAGACTCATCAGAAAAGAGTACACAGCTCCAATCTTGCTGTGTCCAATTTAAATGACTGCGTGCGAAATGAAGGCGCGCTGTTCGGTGGGCTCGCGTTAGTTTGGGCCCATTAGCTGGCTTGTGTGGTACCATATCGCGTTCTTTTAACCTTCTCCGAACAGTTCGAGCGCTCACAGATACTCCGTGGAAGTCGCGAAGTTGGTTTTGTATCTCAATGGAGGTAAGGTGACGATTTCTCAAGCTGGTCGTCACGATGAATCGATCCTGCGTTTCAGTTGTGACCCGAGATCGTGGCCTTCCTTGGCGACGAACAAAGCCGCCAGTCTCTAGGTGCCTCCGATAAACATTTCGGACCGCAGATCGACTTAAATTAAGTTGAGCACTCACGTTTCTTTGGCTGTGTCCGGCCTGAATAAGTGCCACAGCTTGGGCGGCGACTTCAGGTGAAGTATCCATAGATTATTGATAGAACCTCACCTTAATGTTAAGAATAAGTAATGTTTGTTGCAAAACCAAAGATATCAATCACTTTTTCAAGAATTAAATCCAAGTAAACCAATAAAACCAAGTTTTCTTAGTATTCGATTGTTTGATATCAACAAACAGGCTCCAAATTGTCTTTTGTTTCTTTGAATTCTGTGTTCGAAATTCAAAAAAAGACTATTGAATGAAATTGTGGATGTGCCAGGTTCAAAACTGCATAAAAACTTTTTGCTCGACCTAATATAAAATTTTAGCTAGGACCAAACGAAACTGAAAATACAAGGTGGGCCAATAGATGTGTCCAGAAGTGTATAAGCGAGAGTGAGAGGCCGTGAGTTGAGACATTAGTCGTTGAACTATGGCATTAGTAAAATACCTAGTTTTTACTGACATAGGTTCATGGAAAACAGGATGATAAAAAGCAGGTACTGTTATGAAATGTAGCCGAACATTTAAGAAGTCTATCGCACATGACTGATCTTTATTTCTTAAAGAATGTTATAAATAAAAAGGCAAAATTGATTGGTTGTTGATAATCTCGGGAAGTAGTGCTTGATTCGTTTATAAAAATTATTTTACTGATAAAATCCATAGGACTGAAACCTTTTTAAAAGCTTTTATTTAACTTGTAATCTATGTATGTAGTTTGTTCAGGTGGATTATTACAACTCAATTTTGAAGCAGATATCATCAACCGTTTGTTTCGTCTCAACTTTTATTGAAGACGCCTGTGATACAATGATTAGTTCCCAGTGATACCCTTTTTCCGACGTTACCATTTTTTACTGTAAAAAAAGTTTTCTTTTTGATCCTTGTAATATGTGTATAAATCGCTAGAAAAAGCTAATTTAGTGATCATATCCAACATCACAAGGCAAAGGCTTACCAAGTAAAGTGCTGCAAGTCTGAAGACTCAGTCCTAAATGGATGACATTAAATCCGATCAGGACAAACCATACAATTAAAAAAACAACTACACACTATGTAAATTCAATACACACACGAGAATCAATCAAACAATTTGTACAACGCACAAACCTGCGCACTAAATCGATCAGAGAGACACCATCTATTACAGCGGCTGCGCAGGCGCAATTATAACGTGCGTAATTGGATCCCGCGGTAATACGAGACATTGTAATACAGTTCTGATTGCTTTTCAACTTGTTTCTGATGTCGATCTATCCTGTGGTGAGAGTAGGACTGGAACATCACGCTCCGAGGCCGCAGATGGGGTAGGCAGAGGGTTAAGTAGGCTCACATTTCGCTAGTTAGATGTGGTTTTTATTTAATATATATGTGACTTCATAGCCTGGCTCATCGGCGTAGTGTTGCTTGCCTGTCGGTCTTCTACAGATTGTACTTCGGAGAGTGTACGCAGGAACTCTACGTCCTGATCCCACCATCGCCTTTTTACCACCGGAATACCAGACGTACTGCTGGGTACCATCTGTACTGGGTCGATATCCCAACCAATTGTACTCACCGCTTCTCCTCCACATAATTATTATGTGCACAGCCAAAGTGTGGAACTCTCTGCCAGCGTCTGTGTTCCCTTCCACATATAACCCATCTGCCTTCAGAGCAAGAGTGAACAAGCATCTTCTGGGCACGCTCGCTCCATCATAGATCTCGTCTATCGCTTTTCATCAGGCGTGATCGAAATCAAGAGCAAGCCCATTCCTCAATAAAAAAAAATAACTAGCCCATATTTAGTCACAATCCTGATGGAAAGTGATGATGTGATCGACGATGGAGCACGCTTGCCAAGAAGTAACCTATTCACTCTTGACTTAAAGACTCCTAGGTTGTATCTATGAGGAAACACAAACTCCGGCAGGGAATTCCACTCTTTAGCTGTAAGAACAACCAAAATATTCCCAAAATGTATTAAATGCGAAAGAGTGGGATGTCCATCATGTACCGGACTACCGGTGCGTAGGTATATCGTAGTTAGAGCGTATTTTCATCAACCTGGCACAAATCCTCCAGCTTACTACTGAGGAATTCCTAATGGACATAACCATATAATACTTTGTCCGAACGCTAGGCCCCATGAGTTGTGGTACACGTAGGTCAGTAAGCAGCACTCACTTTGCTGGCATGAACATTCTGTTCTCTTCAATTATGAGAAACTAACAATGTACTGTTTTATCAGGGGTTGTTTTAAACGTGGAAGCATCCACAGTTTTCATTGGCTGTATTTAGAGTTCTTGTGTTGCCAAAAAACTTTATTATTAGAGCGTCATTCGACATGTCTAATGACGTTTTGACTTTTTTATTTAAAATCAACAATTCTACTTCGTTGAAAATAATATAAACGCAACGGTAGCAGTGATGCTAACGTGTTTATATTGTAGCCATCGAAATCGAATGGTTCAATTTAAATTAAAACGTCAAAACGTTATTCGAAATGTGTCGAGTGAGCCAGGTGCCAAGTTAATGCGTACGGGTTGTACCATGCTCCATCATATTATTGTCCTAATATAGATGACAGCGTAGCTGTCTCCTACATCAAACAATAATTGACGCACCATAATTAAAAACTTGTAAACCCGTATAAGGAAAGCAAGTCTTAAAATTAAGTCATTACATTTTATGATACTGAAACAAGAAAGTAGTGCCATGTAAAAAAATGATAATCAATTAACAAAGCGGCCAAAGATCCAAGGAATGAGTGTGTGTTGCCAGAACAAAAACGGAAGTACTAAATAAGTTTACTATCTTAATTAATGGCTGTTATATCGGACATTATTTTGATACTTTTTAGATTATTTCGCATGTCAAACGTGTTTCAATTCGTGTGGTTGAAACCAGAAAGTACAAAATAAGTCTTGTAAAGTGTGGTCATAAACTAAAAGATAGTGATGGCTTAATTTAATTTGTAAATTTCCTATGCTTTTTAATGTATTACAAGATATAGTATATATTTCTAAACGAATGGTTAATTAAAGTACAATAGGTCTGTTGAGTTCGGAAGTAGCGAGTTTTATTTTGAATTATCATTTTCTGTCTTTCTCATAGCTCTGACTAAGAACGATATCAATAATTCTTGAAGATGAAGTATTTATTAACCGCCTAGAAATTCGAGCTCTCACCAGTCGACTTAAAAGCAAAACACCTATCAGTCTTCGTAAGCACGCTATATATTATCGCCTATCATCTTATAACGTCTATAAATCCAATCTGCTACCATCATGATTTTCATTGCCATAACTCGCGGAGTCGCGAATCATAATTATTAATTATGGCCGGGGCATCGAAGCTGCTGCCTGGTTCAGTGACCGCCCCCGCCGCGGCTGATCCGCTATAGATCAACGTCGACAGTTCGGCATCTCATCGTTACACGAACAGAGGCCGCTACTAGCCGCCGACTGACAGTGTGAAGTGAGCAGCTCCATTATATCACGGTTGCATAGATTTGCCGGACTGTATCGCGCTTTAAGCATTGTGGACCAAAAGGTCAATTCTTGTAGCTAAAAGTGATCAAATTATAGTCACAATATCATCTCAGTGACAATCATATACGGAATACACAAAATGTAAGGAAATTAGAGATAGTTTTTGACAGTTCGAGACTGCGATGCGAATGCGGAAGTTCCTTAAAATTATGAGAATTGCCCTCAGGACAAAGTCTGTTAACCAATGGTCGTTCGAAACACTTCGGAACCGCATGTCCCAATACATTTTGGACTGATGTAACTTTATCTTGGCGTTCTGGTTCCTCCTCTTAGCCAACCAAAAGAATGACGATGCCAAGACACTCTTCAAAAGTTTATATGTAGATGTAACAACTCTAAGTTACTTAGATTAATTCTAGGCAAGCGTGCTCCATCTTCGGCCACATCATCGCTTACCATCTGGTGAGATAGTAGGCACGCGCCTATCAATTAACCAAAAAGGTAGTTAGAAGCGTGGAACTTTATGGGAGTATGTTTCTTTGGCTTAAAAGAAGAAGGGTTTTATTAGTATAGAAGAAGAATATATCGCTACAGCCGCAAAGAAATTGCGACCAGGACAGGATAACGATGATTTGTGATCTTTACATGTGAGATCTTTCGTCAACAGGTTTACAAAACTATAAATCACTCTTTAATCAGCAACGACCCAAGTATCCTTGTCATACTCAAATCACACACTGAATCTTCCATGATCTAATACAGCAGCAAAAGCATCTAACACCTTAAACCACCAGCCATTACCAGCTCTCTATAGATCAGAGTAGCTGAGCATCTCATCATGCCATTAACAGGAGCAGCGACGCTTAGACGAGACTACGTTAATATTGAGCACCTTAATACACTGCTATCGACTGAGCACTGCTATCAGCCGCCTATGGATACCTCTGAGGCTGGTGTCCAGTGTTGTACGGGGAGAAATGACGAAGAGTTTCAGTCAATGATTGAATTAAGTGGTGTTACTAGTAAGCACTGATTTGGCTATGAATTACGGCATAGAGGTCTACATGCCGTAATATAAAACAGAACGAAAAAGAGCGATGTTTCGAAAATGAAGTTCATTATTGGTTCTTTGATTGTTTATTTTTCACTCTGGACACTTTTATCGTGTACATCTTTCTACTTCGTTCTCACATATATGAACAATTTCAACAAGAACAATATAACCATATTTTGTAACAATTTATTGATTTAAAAGAGTGTCCATGGAGTTTCTTGCACGTTCTTCTCCATAGTGATCTACGCTTTGGAACTTGCAAATAACTTGAGATGTTTGAAAAATGGAGGAGGACGGAGGACTCTTATATGAAAGTATAATCTATATCGTTGCCATTGCTGTGGCATAACATATATGTGAGATACCTCTCATATAGATGCCTATACCATAGTAGCGTCGATATGACCACAGTAGTGATCCATCACGTTACATGTCTTTGAATTGGTTCTAAGACATGGCAGTTTCCTCTTTCCTTCACCTTGAATAAAGCACTCGGTAAATAGAAAAATAATCTTGTATTTCAACATCTTTGCTTTTCATGACTAAGATCAGCTAGAAAAAGGTCATGCGACCCATACCCATCATCACACTTTCATACGTGGCCAATTTTTCTCCCTCAAATATAATTCCGCCGTTAATACGGCCACTGTTCCCAGAAGCAGGGCAATCAGTCTGAAGGGGGCTTCAGAGGCTGTTGGCTCCATGATCGCACTTCATTACAACAAGCTCCTTTAGATATCGGCACCTTCAGACGCGCAGTCGTTACTAGCAGCCGCCTGACGATGGAGCTGTGCGGGTCCAATGTCTTACGGTGTGAGGAGACGTTTGGTCGGATAGGAAACACAAGTCTCGTACAGTTGACGTGTAAAACTGTGTTTGTTGTAATTTATGTTTGAAAAATGTTATTTATCATTGGGATCTGTTTTTTTACTGTTTGACCACTATCACACCTGATGGTGAGCGATGATGAAATCGAAGATGGCGCCCGCTTGCCTAGAAGTAATCTATTCACTATTGACTTAAAGACGCCCCCGTGGTTGTAGCTATCTGTAGCGATCTGACATATTACCGGATTTTTTGAATAATAATGCAAAAAAATAACTTGAAAATCTTAACTAGATATAAGTTCGATGTCGAAATCTTAGACAGATGTTTCGAAATTGTCCTTAGATCTGGATAAAGATTTTTCTAGGTTGTCGTTTCAGAGGTTACTGCAATGTACGTTCAATTGAAGTTAATCATTGGTATTTCAGACTGTATACAACTTCAAGGGTTGCGGATTTTGTTCGAAAGAGTTACCGCGGCCCTGGAATGCAAAAGGCACTAGGAGCATGGATGGGTTTTAGTCAGTAAGAGTCTGACACTCCTTCCCGCTCCACCCAGAGCGGAAGGGGTCATTTGATGATTTCCCATCCTTAAAAAAAAAGGTATGATCGAAATAAACAATATCTGAAAAGACTGGTATAAATGCAAAAGAAACTGTTTGTCTGTCTGTCTGTTTTTTACCCGTACACTGACGATGTCGTGGAATAGGAAATAGAATACTTATTATAGTATTCTATGTCCTATTCCTATAGGCCTATGTCCTATAGTCGAAGACTAGGGGAAAACCTGGGATTTTCCCCTAGTTTTCGACTTTCGCTCTGATAGAAGCTAGTTGAATATAACTTCGTCCATCTGTACGACCATATTGACGTCAATTTCAATTTTAGGCTACCAACTCATCGCATCGTAACAGCCGCAACAAAAACCGTCCCTCCCGACAATGGACACCCGCCAAACAATGTCCGCGGTATCAGATGACGAGGTTAGCCCGACGCCGCATGTTTATGGACACAATCTAATTTATTAGACGCCGAGCGCAGATTACGGCCTGCCTCCTTGCCTGCTTACCATCGTTTTGTTGTAGCCCTGTTTTATCTGCGATCGGATTCGCCGGTACAGTGTCCAAGGACCTTTTTTTTCGTGAAAGTGATTTCAGTTGCACGCGAAAGGGAAAATTGTGTGTTTCTATTAGTTGTCGCTGTGGTACTTAGTTCAGGTAGGAGATGGGTTTGTTTTTAATGGGTTCCGTGTAAACGCAGTAAGGGAACTTGAAGCAAGCTACAAGGAAAATGGCTAAAATTATATGGAAGCATACCTAGTGTTTTGGGATAGTGCGACTGTCCTCTGGAGTTGGTAGAAACTTCAATTTTGCTGATTACAAACTCTTTGCAACAAGAAACCGTATACCTTGTGGCGTTTGTCAAAACATCAAAAATGTGTGCGATTGACAAATGATGTCGAAATGTCGCGTGCCCCTTGTATTTTGGCATTGTGACAGTCACATTCAATAATGTAATGGCACTTTGTCTAGAGCAGAGGTTCTTAACCTCATAGGATTAATGTCATATCATACGAGACAAAATTTGGTATTTCCATGGACAACAAACTTTTTAGGGTAGGTAATAGGAATAAAGATTCTGTCACTGCAAGCCCTTGTTTCCATGCATGGCGTAGAGCCTCAGTATAACCTCTAGCACAAACGATCAACAGTTACCACTTAAAATGTTGACAACCCAGAAAAGATTTCAATTAACAACAACCAGGCAAATTGAATCCAGCTTCCAAAATGATCAATCCTATCGAACCGACCAATAACTTAGCAATATAAATTCACACCCAACCACAGCCGAATCGACATCCAATCATAACACAGCAATAAATTGCCACAACAGTACAGTCTCAATTTTAAAGTTAATACCAGCAAACAGTTAGATCAAACCGGTACCGGGTACCAGGAGTCCATGACTATCGTAGGATTCGATAATTAATATGCTAATGGTACAGTTTTGCCCACCCTTGCGTACGTGAGAAGCATGATGGTGGAGGGCAAAGAATATGTAAAGTTTTGGAGGTAGTGAAGGCAACAATTTCATGAAGAAAACTCCAACAACTTGCTTCTACCCTGGTCTCTGATCAAGATACCAGTGGTTTATCTCCTTATGCAACAGTAAGGTTTTGTCCCGGCAAGCGAAGGGTTTTTCACAGCATTGATGAGTTTATAGATCCATGTAATTGAGATATATTGTTTTTTAGTGTCCAAGTCTTCTGATGTAATAAGTGTATGTGTATATATATGTATATTTCATAGTTCCACATTGAGGAACAGTGTACTCACAGCTGTGGTGTGTATTTTAATGTCTCAATTGAGCAGTTTAGCCTCCAGCGATCGCCAACCCGCCTGCCAAGCGTGGCGATTATGGCAACCCCCCCCCCCCCATTTGGGGGATGCCTATGTCAAGCAGTGGACGTATTTCGGCTGGTATGATGATGATGATGATAAGCCTTATCAATTTTTTTATTCAATCGTGCATCTCTGCGACACCATCCAGCTAGGCATTGCAACATCCTGACTACACAACATCGATCATTGTATTACAGATCTATGCACACTTATTTGCGTGCTCGCGCGCAGAAAAAACGTCATAATTTACGAGCAGCACGCTGACGTTTGACTGACAGACGATGTGTAGTGAGCCATGAGAAACGAACACACAGACACACAAACAGCGATGTTTTTCCACCATGGTGCATAATTGAAATCTAATAACAGGTGCGGAAACACGGAAATCGGTAATGATTGCTTTACGATTGTAAGATTATGATTTATAAATCTGTTTTCATCCGGAAATGAATTTAGATTATGTGGCGCGCCTTTGATTGCTTGGCGCGGGTTAGACCAGTTGTTCTAGTTGTTACAATAATAATTAGCGGCCCTCTAGGGCTATGTTGTGACTGACAAAACATACACTTGAAAGTGTTGTAAATTATTAGAAACTTTAATAGCAACACAATTAAAACTAGGGCTTCAAAGTGTGAAAATATAGTGTCATCTACCTGGCCTTGTTTAACAATTTGGGCTTGTATTCTTAGCAATCTCAGGTAACTGAAGAAAATTGAAAAGTATCTCAGTTTTTTAGTATGACACTATTAAGTGTTTTCTTGTTTTAAGTACATCAAAAGATTCAAATCAGGCTAAGAATGTAGATAGCATTAAGATTAAAAGAGCGAGAGGATGATTCAGTTTCCTCGATTTTCAGGACCTGTTCTCCTACCTACCAAAATGCCGTGGAACTGGCGAGGTTTTTGATCCACTTTTAATGGTCGCTCCCGTGCTAGCGTTACGAAGAAGGCAGCGAGGAACTCGTTGCTAAATAATAACAGCCGCAAGGATCAATCTTCAGGATGGGCTAGACAAAGTTACATTTTATTAGCGAGTGTGACTGTGGAAAGTCCAAAACATTTCGAAACTGTCAGTCCCACACATTTTTGACGCGCCTTCCCCACGCTTCTGCTGACAGAATATGACTTGCCTAGAGCTTAAGGTAAGCAATGCTTGCCGATGTTGGTCGAACATAGTTGGCAATAAGCTAGGCAGATAGATTGCTATGAACTGGGGCTCGAGTCTGCTATTGCAATCGTGTCTCAATGACCGGTCATTGATCGAATATTTGACAACTTTGACAGTTTTTGTATGGGAAATGTGTCATAAGTTTGACGTTATACGTCAAAAATCGATCATTGACCGGTCATTGAGACACGATGGCAATAGCAGACTCGAGCCCCTGTTGGTTTGACAATGGAGGAAACCAAAATGGCTGTCTTTACCTAACAATTCCTTTCAAACTGGTAACATCAAACCAATCACTTACCTCACAATAATCAGTTACGTTGTATCTTCAGCAACAAAATGGATTGTTGTCATGTTTCATGAAATCGTGACACGAGCCTTATCTCTAATCAGTCGATCATCGACATTGATATCAGTGATCCTATTTACATAGTATTTATAAATAGCTCGCTTATGTAGACCAATGGAGCAGGGTATTTAAATTTATTTGTATGGCAACTGAGTAATGAGGTTTGCGGAGTTCTGGTATGGGAATTATGTAAGGATATGCTGATAAATCAAGCTGGTAATAGTGATTTGTCATTGCATCATGGTGTAATATCACGCTAGGTACAGGCAGTACATCCACATTTTGGCAAATTTATCTATTTCATTAAGTATCATCAATGTCATATCGGGCGAGCTCGTGAGCTTTTGGCATACCTAGACTTGGGCTGCTAACATGCTTATTATCAGCCCAAAGTCTAGGCACTTAATAAAAAAGCCCGCTGCGCCTTGTGGCGGGGACCTTAACTGCTTACTTAACAAATACTTCTACACAATAGGTTTTAGAGAAAGTCTTTTGTGCAGGCCATGAATGGAGGTGAAGGAAACCGACTCGCATGTGCTCCTCGACTGCATAGGTATCACCGAAATACGAAAACAAACACTTGGATTACCAAATTCCCTAACAGACATCCTAAATAAAGTGGGAGGTTAATCTGCTTCTGGAGGGAGGTTGGCTAGTTGGAGTAACCTTGGCCCACACAAACACAAATACAAAATCCTTTTTTTTATTGAATAATGGACTCTTGACCTCGATCACGCCTGATGGAAAGCGATGGATGAGGTCTATGATGGAGCGAGTGTGCCCAGAAGATACCTTGAGGCATTGGTAGGTACTCCCACATGTCGACGAAACACAGCAGGCTGCTTGACATCGGACTCCGGTATTTCAAATAAACCAGTTACAGGCGCTTTTGAATTGTCAAGGTTGGTCAGTCAAATAGATAAAGTTAGTTCAGATCTGCCGCGCTAGGGCCAGAAGCAGCAAGGGTTCACCATAAGGATTCAGTCATCATCATCATCATATCAGCCGAAAGACGTCCACTGCTGGACATAGGCCTCCCCCAAGTGTCGCCACAACAACCGGTCCTGTGCGTCTCGCATCCATCGGTTACCCGCGACCCTCACCAGATCATCGGTCCACCTTGTGGGAGGCCTTCCAACGCTGCGTCTTCCGGTACGCGGTCGCCACTCCAAAACTTTTCGGCCCCATCGACCATCTGTTCTGCGAGCAATGTGCCCTGCCCACTGCCACTTCAATTTGGCGATCCTTCGGGCTATGTCGGTAACCTTGGTTCTCTTGCGGATATCATCATTCCTAATTCGATCACGCAAAGAAACTCCGAGCATTGCCCTCTCCATTGCCCTTTGGGTGACTTTAAGCTTTCTGATGAGGCCCATTGTGAGCGACCACGTTTCGAGTCCATAGGTCATCACTGGCAACACGCACTGGTCATAGACTTTCGTCTTGAGACACTGTGGTATGTGAGACGAGAAGATACCGCGCAACTTCCCGAACGCCGCCCATCCGAGTCGGATTCGACGGTTGACTTCCTTCTCGAAGTTAGCCCTACCTAGCTGGATCGTTTGTCCCAGGTAGACGTACTCATCAACAACTTCGAGTGCAGAGCCTCCAATCTTGATAGGAGTGGGTGCTACATGGGTATTTACCATGACCTTGGTTTTGTCCATGTTCATTTTAAGACCCACTCTTTCGGAAGCTCTACTGAGGTCATCGAGCATTGTACTGAGGTCCTCCGTGGTCTCAGCCATGACGACTATATCGTCGGCAAATCGAAGATGAGTGATGTACTCGCCATTGACATTAATGCCTAGCCTTTTCCAGTCCAAAACCTTGAAGACGTCCTCCATTGCGGCCGTGAGCAGTTTCGGAGATATTACGTCTCCCTGCCTCACACCCCGCTGCAGGAGGATAGGTTCTGATGTCTGATCCTGAAGGATTCAGTGCGGTAACCTATAGATAGATATGTTAAAAAGCACAGTTTCGCGACCGGGGAATCGAACCTTGAAAGGCACGCTCAAACCAATGATCCATAAGAGACAAAAAATGCAACAAACATTTTATTTCTAAAACAGTTGACTAAGCTGCAAATATAAAGCTAGTTTAACACTTCAATATGTAAGCTAATTACTTCGCAGGATTATCAACACTTCAGCTATAAAGAAATAATACCCACAATATCCCCATCCATTTAATTGCAAACTAAACTGTTTGTAAAACGCATAGGAACTTTCTATATATTTCCAATTAATAGATATAGATACCAAATAACGATTAAAGTCCGTCATTACATTTGTAATAGCAGGGTTTGTGATTATAGTCGTTGCGTTTTAGCATGGCAATATCGGTCAGTGACCCATCCTCAGCTGTAGCATAGGTCTTTCTTTAAGTCAGGAGTGTGTAGGTTACTTCTAAGTGTGCTCGACCATATAATATCATCGCTTATCATAAGGTAGATTGTGATAAAACGCGATTGCTAGATGGACTCGTAATATGTAAGGTACGATATATATAAACAAAATTGTATAAGCAAAAATCAAGTTTATTGTAATTAAATGGATTATTCGTCGTTGTACAGAAATATTTAACTACCTACTTTGTGAAAATTTCAAGTGTCTACCTATTACGATTCATGTGATACAGACATACAGCCCGCTGACAAACAAATAGTAGCGGCTACGCTTCGCGTACGGAACAAAAAAAAGGAAATTCTACATTTATTTAATTTCTTAATTTGAAAATCGACGAGAAGCTGTTTTGATTTGTTGGTCTTCTTTCGTAATTAGAAGATAAATTAAACGATCTATGAAGAGATTTTATCGAAAGGGCATTGAATGATATTGCTATACCACAACAAAACGAGTATACCTACGCTAAGTGTCCGATGGCGTTGATAAAGAGCCGACCTGTAATTTTCATATTCAAAGTTTCTGGTAAACAGTGTTGCTGCTCGCACCTGTCATCATTATCCTACTCCAGTGTGTTGTTTTAGTATTCCTAGAACCTAAAAGCGTAGTAATAGGCACTGAGCCGCTTACACCTTTTGCGTTTCTAATAAAAATCTTTTAATGTCGGTGAGGAAATTTAAAATAAAGGAATAAGTGGTTTTTTACTTACGCATCATTAAAATTAACTAAGGCATTTTGTTTTTCGAGAAATGTTTATTACGATAGTTCCGCTCGTTTGTTTAGCTCAAGCTCCAAATAATTTCAACTAATGTGATTGAAATTCTTCTTCTTCAGTCGGTCCCACATTACTGAGGATCGTGGTCGCTGGGCCCCTTTTAGCGGGCAATTTGTCTCCATCGATTCCGGTCCAAAGTCGCCATCACCACCTGCTGGATTTTGCTTGAGGACATAGCTGTCCTCAAGCAAATAATAATAGCAGTCCAGTAGGTTTTTTACAGGCAGCGACTATTCATCTGACATCAAAATCCTTGACAAGACAGCCGATTTTCCGACTTCCGACTATCCGAAACATTCTTTCCGGATATTGTTCGAAAGAGTCACCGCGGCTCTGGAACGCAAATGGCAGGAGGAACACGGATGGGTTTTAGTCAGTAAGAGGCTGACACTCCCTTCCGCTCCACCCAGAGCGGAAGAATTCATTTGATGATTTCCCACACACAAAAAATAACAAAAAAATGTGTATGGGTACGTTATGGATGGTCACCCATCCACAGACCTACCTTGGCCCTTGACCTTGACCTTGGGACCCATGTGAGAGTTGTTTAGCCACCTTCGACTTTCCAGTGACTATTAGCTTCAGTGGCTTGTTGCGGGCGGTATAACCAGAGATACACAAACTGTTTTTTTTTTTCTTTTTTTTTTATATTGATAGGCACGCGTTTGACCACTATCTTACCTGATGGCAAGCGATGATGTGGTCGAAGATGGAGCACGCTTGCCTAGAAGTAACCTATTCACTCTTGACTTAAAGACTCCCAGGTTGTAGCTATCAGGAAATACAGACTCTGGCAGGGAATTCCACTCCTTCCTTTCACAATGAATGTTTTTCCAAACCGTTTTGTGCGGGTGGGTGGGATGTCAACCATGTACTGGTGACGCATCGCTGTCCGACTTGTAGTCCGATGATGGAACGGGCTAGGCAGAACTCCCCAAAATGCACCCGATAGGAAACCGACAGAGCAACTCGGCGTCGATGCTCAAGACTTTGGAGCTTCGACTCGACGAGCCTATCATTGCCGTTGATCCTCTTGAACACAAACTGTTGTTAAAACCATGAAATATGACCTTTACGAACTACCCATGAAAAGTAAAGCTGGACTGCGGGATTACGTTTATTGCTTGAATTTTCATTTTTATTTTCACTTTTCCGCGTTGGGCACTTGCAGTGGCGGTTATGCTGGGCGATATATTTAAATGGATAGCGACGTAAAGCGTGTACGTTGAATACTTTTATGCATGTCAGTTATTGTCAGAGATTTTTCATGTAGAGCAACTATTGTATTGTTTTTAGGGTTCCGTACCCAAAGGGTAAAAACGGCGCCCTATTACAAAGACTATAAGTCTGTCACCAGACTGTCTCATGAACCGTGATAGTTAGGCAGTTGAAGTTTTCACAGATGATGTATTGTTTTGCAGCTATTTTTGCAGCTATAACAAGAAATACTAAAAACAGAATAAATTAAATATTTAAGTGGGGCTCCCCTCCCATACAACAAACTTGATTTTTAAACCCTTCGTACGCAAGTCCGACTAGCACTTGACCGGTTTTTTTAAGGTCACCATTGACTGTTCCGCCTCAATTCGGGGTCCTGCCTAAGGATAAGGTATGATGTGGTCGAAGATGACCCACGTTTGCCTAGGCGTGGGTTGAAGCCAAAGAGTCTAAATGCCTTTTTAAACTTTACAAAATTAAATTATTTTTATTAAATACTGTAAAAATTATAGCTATTGGCTTCGCGAGTGTGTCCCACAATTCAGGTGCAGCTTTCCAACATTTATATCTCTAAAAATTTTATATCTCATAATCTTCCGTTTTCAAAAATAACAGACCTAACTACATATTTAAAGTTCAAAGTATTAAAATGTTGAAAAATTCCTTAACAAAATATGCAACAATGCAATAAAATAATAAAACACACTGGCTTGTTTCGTCTGCTATGTAAATGACGCTAACTGACGATATGACCTTTAACACATCCATAATTAGTAGCCGCTGTAAAATTAATGTCATTTCAGATGTCTTGATAGAACACATTCCTCTGTGTATTTAATTATCAAAAGCTTATTAAATAAGGACTAAGTACGCCATACCTAGTACAAAATTATCTTTAAATTAATTAAAATGAAAAATAATAATCTGAAACTATAAAGATGGGAGATAGTGGTTTTATGATACGAGTGTTTAATTTGATTTATGATATTAAATTACTAATTACTAATTGCTACTGTTAATGGTTACTGTACAGAAGTCGACATCTTGATCATAGAAACTACTTATGATTACAATTAGTATTTTGAAAGAGGTTTATGGTATTTTAAAGCTTGTGACATTTGTTTTTAAGGTTAACCAGCAAAGCTTATGATGAACTCAAAAGATTAACTTAAAGGGCTTATGAAAACTGAAAAGATGTGGCAATGATAGGGAACTATCTTTCTGACTGATAGGGAACTGATAAGATGGGGCAATCCCATCTTTTCAGTTAAAAAATGTAGGACATTAGAGACAAATTAAATAGTGAGCTGTAACCAGGTTGGACTAAATCTTATGATTTAGCTAACCTGGGAGTTGGTCATTATTTTTGTCCTCCGATTACCCCTAAAATGCCTCAAAAAATAGGTGATCACCATCAAGGAAATAAAATGCTAACTAATAAATCCAGAGCACCTTCTACAATATCATCTGCCAGTCAAACCGGAGCTGAATACCAGTATTTTACGTAGAACGGCTGCCTACCAGACCTCCACAACCATTACCTGGGTAGCACAGTACTTCTTGGCAAGACTGGTGTCACATTTTCTGGCATCTGACAATCCGTAACGACTGCCAAATATCTCCTAATGACAACCGGGACCAACAGCTCAACGAAACATGAAATACCTTCTACAATATAATATGAAACGCTCCAGCCCCAACATGTGAAAATACCCAAAAAAAAAATTAAACCTTATGTAATTGGTAATAAACATTAAATTCGCGATTAATTCGGCGCACACCGGTGTGTTGCCGGTGCTTGAGCGGTATAAAATAAAAAGCAAAAAAGATTGCATGCTTTATTTCGTAGTTATTCAGCCACTGCTTGTTGGCCTGCAAGTCAACTCAAAGTAACTTAGGAAAACGCAACCAAGAACGACAGGCAACCACATTTAATGTCCAAACTAATTTCTTCATTACTGTAAACCAACGTTTAGCTACTACTTACTGACAATTAACTTCTCAAAGTCAACACACAAGTTACCTAGTATTAATAGCTTGACTTGCAACTAACTACGACAGTTAGTACAAACGACACGAACATTTTATTCCGCAAAATTAAACCAAACAAAATGCTATCAACATTTTAGAACGCGATGGACGTTATCGGCAGGCGTCAACTCGGGGAGCTGTCAGTTTGACAGTGCGGCGTCATAACATACCGGGCAGAAGGGATACTGCAATCCACATACCGCACTGCATCTATTTATTGTGAACAGAACAAAAACATCGTGAAAAATCTAGGAATTAAATTCCTCTGTAATTTATTGGACTAGCTGATGTTTGAGACTTCGTCGACGTAGATATCAGCTTCAAAGAAAGTCCTAATTCCATTTCCCCCTTTAAAGATGACATTTCCAAAAATCCTTTGTTAGCTGATGCTTACATTATAAAATAAACCTATATTCCAAACTTTAGCTTTCTAGACTTAGTAGCCTACAGGTAGTTGTTCCAGGTCTGGCAGTTTGTGTAGGTACATACCTACACAAACAGCCAGACCCGGAACAACTACCGTTTGTTTGTATGTTTGTAAACGCACCCTCGATACAGGAGAAAAAAAAATCGACTCCTTTCAAAGAAGATAATTCTCCAATAACCACGAATGTTTTAA
>OX376649.1:0-32500 GCA_947386135.1 Melanchra persicariae | reverse complement strand
GGTGGGATTCCCAACTATCTATATTTATGTTCTATTCTATCTATCTAAGTTTATTATTTCTTTATTTACCTATATATAATTCGGGTTTTTCGAAAGGAAGTGGGGAGACAATATTTTATTTTAAGACTTTCTACATACAATTTTACTTAATCTTATCTTATGACTATATTACAGCTACAGATATTTTTCTAAACATGTCTTATATTTATAATAACAGTTTCTTATTTCTACATTATTTTATTTTTACACAGATTTTTACAGGAAGAACACACTTACACTTGACTTATTCTAAGCTTGTTTCTATTTACACATCTTTATTGGTTTCCTATTATAACTTAACAATTTTCCAGCTTTTATTTATTATGCTAGCCTTTAATATAATATACTATATTAAGTCAGCATATTTACTTATGCGGTTTTGTTTCGATCTATTACTTTCTGTGCGATGTATTTACAATAATCTAAGAATACTTCTCTATCTTTACTTTTTATTATGTTCCTTAAGTTGTCTGGTGTTATCTTTGTGTCCAATACATGCTCGGCTTTAAAGCGGTGTCTTTCAAATTGAGGGCAGTCGAATATTATGTGCGGGACCGATTCATTTGCATCTGGGTCACAGATGCACGATGGACTCTCCTTCAGCTTGAAACGGTACAAGTACTCGGAGAATCCACCGTGCCCCGTCATTATTTGCGTAGTAATGCTGCTAGTTCGCATCTTCTTAATAACTCCGTAAGCTACCCGAACATCTGGGAAGAATAATTTCGTAACAGATGCTGTGTTACCGGCTTCGTACCTACTGTTCCACTCATCAAGCGTCGCCATACGTATGCTTCGCTTGATGAATGAGACCGGATATTGGTCGTAATCAGGTTTTCTTTTGGAGTTCTCAGCGGCCTCCTTTGCTAACTGGTCGGCTCTTTCATTCCCCTGTAGACCTACGTGAGCTTTTATCCAGAACAAGTTTACTTCCTTGTTCTGGCGGGATGCGGATCTTATGTTATCCCTAGCTTCTACAGCAAGAGGGTGTCGCGAGCCGGGATTTGCTATTGATTGAAGAGCCGCCATTGAGTCGCTGAAAACTCCAAAAGAAGATGCCTTAAGCTTTATAATTTCCGCAGTCGCTCTTGCTATTGCTAGGAGTTCAGCCTGGTAAACCGTGCAGTAATTGGATAGAGCGAGTTTGAGGGCTCTGGTCTCGGCCTCCCCATTCCATATGGACAATGAGGCGCCGACCCCTCCTCCAATCTTGCTCCCGTCCGTAAAGATGCGGACGTCGAATTTGCAGTTGTCGAGCTGCTCTTGGTTCACCAGGCTGTCGAACTGCAAAACGTCACGTGTCACGGGATGGGGATCCTCTATTGCGGCGGTCATTCGCTCGACCTCCCTGTCACCCAGTAACGCCTGGGGCACTCCTCTCTTGGCTTCATAGAGTGATGCGACCTCACGGACCCGCATGTCAAGGGGGAGCAGTCCAGACAACACCAGTGCTGAATTAAGGGAGACCGTGCGATATGCCTTGCATATCTTCTGAGCAATTCCACGTTGGACGGTCCCGAGTTGCTTTATTATGCCCAACTTTTTTGCGGCCGGTGCCCAGACGCTAGCAGCGTAAAGTATTATGGGCTCTATGGTCGCCACATACATCAACCGTATCACTTCTGGGTGTAACCCCCAACTGACCTTTGCGGCTCTACACAGCTGCTTGTAGATCGCGATTGCTTTCCTACAAACGAGTGAGACGTGGGTGTTGAAGGTCAATTTTTCGTCGATGGTTACACCCAGAAGCTTCATTTCTTTTGACATGCCAATGTCGATCCCCCCCATGCTCAGGCGTGGTGTGTCGTATTTCAACTTTCTGGTTATCACCATGGCAGTTGTCTTGTGCGGTGCAAATTTTAGTTTGTTCTCGACACCCCACGCCAGAACATGATTGAGAGCGGCATTGGCACATTCCTCAACCTCTTGTGCAGTCTCTCCGTCAAATACCAAGACGACATCATCCGCGAACGCCTGAATATATGTTCCCCTATTTTCTGCTGCTTTTAGGAGGGGGTCAAGCACCAAATTCCAGAGGGTTGGGCCCCCTATTGAACCCTGGACACAGCCTTTGTTTGTGCTTTTGCCATATACCTCCCCACCGTACCTGATTGAGACTTTGCGGTCTCTGAGATAACTGTCTATGACCCGCCTAAGATTAATCGGACACTTTTCCTCCGCCAGACGGACCCTTATCGCTGGCCACCAAGCACTGTCAAATGCTCCCTCTATGTCCAAGGATACAATCGTAACAATTCTTTTTTGTTGCAGTTTCTTTTGTACGTGCTGCATGAGATCATAGAGGGAGTCCTCAGTGCTCTTCTGTGGCATGAATCCGTACTGGCGGGTACTCATCCTTGGTAGAAGGTGGAACCTTAGACGGGCCACCAGCATCTTCTCGAAGATTTTTCCCAATATAGGCAACAGTCCGATCGGCCTATATGATTTAGGAGTGGAGTAGTTGTCTTTTCCGGGCTTCCTGAGTATCACGACTGTTGCCTCCTTCCAGGCTGTGGGGAAGCAATGGCATTCGAGGCACTTATTTAGGAGCCTTAAAATTAATTCCGGATCATTACCCAAGGCATGATAACAAATGTCGGCGGTAAAGCCGTCTGAACCCGGTGCCTTCCTGGGATTGAAAGATTCCATTGAATTCTTCAACTCTGCCATCGTAAACGGTGGGTCGCAAGGATCATTTTGTTCACCAGAGTTTACGGTTTCGGCTTTAATTCGAATGGATCGGTGATGAGCGTTGTCACATTCTGGGAGGTCTTCCGGGTAAAATGTTTCCGCCAAGAATTTCACGGAACCCTTCGCATTCAGCACATCTCCATTTCTTTCCAGTGGAAGGTCCTCCTCCCTACGCTGCGTCCTACCTATCACCCTGTAGATTCCCTCCCAAACCCCCTCCCTGTCCTGTTTCCCACAGAATTCCTTCCAGCTCTCGGTCTGAGCTTTGGCCGCTTCTGACTCATACTCTTCTTTCTGTTTCAGGTACTCTTCAACGACCTTCGACCTCCGGATTGGGGCGGCACAGCGGATCCTGCGCTTCTTGGTAGCAACGGCCCTCTTCATCTCATCGAGTCTCTCGGACCACCACGGCAGGGTAAAATCCTCTTTTACTTTTTTAATTGGTATGGTTTGCTTACATGCTTCGTCTATTGCTTTATTGAGGTTATTAACGATTGTGTCAATTTGCTGTGTATTTTTGATTTTGTCAATTTCCGCTGCTGTAAATTTAAATTCTATTTTCAATTGGCTAAATTTCTCATGAAATTTTTGCCAATTGGCTTTTTTGGTGTTGAATTTTCTAGTGGTTCTTTCAATTTTGATGCCTTTCGATTTTTGCAAGAGGATCTTAAACGTAATGCCGTTGTGATCCGAGCTCGTGAGTCCTTCGTCCACCTTCCAGTCGTCTATCATGTCCAAGATGTCATTGGAGCAGGCGGTAATGTCCACGTGACTACTGTACCGCTTTCCTCCTCGGATAGTGTCGAAGGTCGGAATTTCCCCTCTGTTCAGTATGTTCAGGTTTAGCTCGCCGAGAGTTCCTACGACCTCTTCCCCCCTAAGGTCCGCCATCGGGCTGCCCCACCATATGCTTTTGGCATTGGCATCACCTCCAACGATCAGTTTTTTGGAACCGACTACGCGCTCTATTTGTTTTAGGTGTTCTAAATAGTGCTCAATAGGCTGGTCTGGCTCGAAGTAAAAGGATACAAGAGTGATCTCCCAGGCACCAGTCTGGATTCCCACCACAGAGATGTTATTTGTGGTGAGTTTTGGGTACTGTTTGACTGTGAGGTCACTATTAAAGATAGCTATTGCCGCTTTAACAGTCCCATTTCCTATGCTAGTGTTCTGGAAGATCCTGACGCCCCTGTGACTCCTCATTACTTTTGCTCCGGCCACGTACGGTTCCTGGAGAAGAGCTACCGATATTCCGCGCTTTGTAGCCTCTGTAAGAAGCTCGTTGGTCGCTAGCTTCTTTCGTTGGAGGTTTGCCTGTACCACTCCGTAGGGAGTGTTTTCGATTGAGGTGCCCTTAGCAGTATGCAACGGTCGATCTGGCTATATTGTCCCATTTCTGTCGTACTGGACAATCGTGGCTAAAGGCATTATGTTGCGTATCGTGTTCTGTTTTTGCTTTCGTACAGTTACGGCAAGCGGGTGGTGAGCCTGAAAGCCAGTCTGGACACTCTGATCTCATGTGAGGGCCACCGCAGTGGCTACACAGGTCTGCAGGCTCTTTACAGAACCGCTTACCGTGACCAAAGCCCAGGCAGCGAGTGCATTGGACCAACGGGGTCTGATCTTCGACCCTTATGCGCTGGAGATCTATGTGAACGGTCCCTATTTCCACCGCTCGTCGCCAGATGGTAGGCGAGACGCTGATAATAACATGGCCGGTATGAGGGTTCCGTGTCCTTCTCCTGTACCTCACTTCCACCCTGTTTTCCCCGGTTTCGAGGCCGTCAAAGACACCCTGGTTCTGATTCCTTAACGCCTTTAGGATGTCTTCGTCAGTATTTACTACTAAGACATTCCTTAGGATCAGAAGCGGGTCCTTGTTTCTGACTTCCTCGACGGTAAGGTCAACTCCTTCTTTTTGAAGTCGCTCTTTTATTCTGGCCCTTTCTTCTTCGGATTTTAAGCCTATTATCACTTTCCTGTCCTTGGCTTTCCTCACCTTTTCTACCTTAATCCACCCATCCTTTGCATTCACTGCTTGCCGAACTCTGCTTAGTACCTCGTCACCTGTCGCTGTTTCATCCTTGGATGTGACTACAACCGAATGCAAAGTACTGCGCTCTGGCAGTGACCTTGCACCCTGAGTTGCAGCCACACTTGCGTAGGTGTTACCCATCTCAAGAAACTTCCTTTGGTGGTCTAAAGCGTCCTTCAACTCCTCTATCTTCCTATTATTTTCTGTTAAGAGCTTTGTTTGCAGTTCCATTTTTTCAAATATCTTAACGGTATCGGTACTCTCGATGGAAATTTTTGCGACTGGTTCAGGTTCTGTCAACACGGAGCCCCTCCCGGTCATGTTTTGCTTAGCCAGTTTTAGCTCCGATTCGACTTCTTTCACTATTTGGTATAGCCGTTCCGTGGCTTCAGTGATAGCGGTTTTGATCTCCGTCTTTGTGTTCCTGGAGCTGTTCAGGTGAAGTTTAGCCTTAGTTAAGCAGGCTTTGGCCTCAGCAGTTCGGTCCGCGTATTTTGGTTTTGGCGGTGAGACCGTGTCAACAGACTTTCTTATTTTTGTCACGGCCTGGCTCTCCTGCGTCGAGGCGAGCTTAGATTTTATTCGCGCAGGGCCAGCCTGCGACGTCGGTTCGGTTGTAGAGGGGTCGGAGCTGCCACTAGTGGCTTCCCAGTCTCCTATGCTACGTCTAACGTTTGTAGGGGCAACTGCCCCAGTCTTAGACGGTGATTTTTCACTGTCGGCTGCCTTTAGCGGTGTTCTAAAACCGAACATGTTGGAGAATATGCGTCAAATAACACTAAAACGTCAATAGGGACGACAGAGTAAATAAAATGTATATAATTAACAATAAAAATAAAATTGTCACACAATTATGCGAAACAAAACCGCACAAGTCCTTAAAACTATAATAATTTCTACAAAAAAAAAAAATTTGTAAAAACCGTCTCTACTTGGGCTCTACCCCAAGTTTCCAGATTCTGAGCAACTTTCAGGGGCTTTATATAGGCCTAGGTATCAATTTTTGCTGTCAAAACCTATTTTCAGCTGTCCTTCGAAAGTGGCTCTATGTAGAGTCGGTCCCATGCAATCACTGGATAGAGCTCGCCGAGCCCGATCCAACAAACCCAAACACGGCTGCCCTAGCCCAAAGGGTTCCCGAGAAAACCCGATCCAAAGTTTTGGTTGCCGGGGAAAAATGGCAACCAGAATTCGGTTACAGGTGGTTTTCTCCGGAACCGTTTGTCCGAATACCACCGTGCTCGGGCTCTTCTGGATGGGCTCGCCAAGACCAATCCAGTGGTGCAGGTTTCAGGCCTGAAAAACTCTGGCGTCCGAAAGCCCCTGAAAAGTAGCTTGTCGGGTTGGGAGGGGCAAGCCGACACTCCCAAAGAAAACCCGAACGCTCTACGACCTCCGGTTCGGGAGTTACCCGAGTTCGAAAAATGGTTTGACAGTTCGAGAACTGTCAAAGTCAATTTTCAAACCGGTGCAACTTACCTTCCAACGGTCGCAGAACGGTCGAGTTTGGGCTTATTCGGCTTGTCTCGTCCCGCTCCGACGCGCAAGGTGGTTTTCAGGCGCCTGAAAATTTTCAGCGCCAAAACGCTCGAAACCAAGTGGATCGGACAGAGTTTGTCTCCCCAAACACCACCTCGCAAACGGCAACTCTCTACGACTACCAGATCCGGAGCTATGGTGGACCAAACTTTTCCAAGATGGCCGCCGAGCTGTCAAAAGCCAAATTAAACTGGCTATAACTCCGCAACCGTTTGTCACAGAGAACTGCGGTTTCGTATGTAGTGCTTGGATCGACTTTTTCTAACCGACCAAGGTGGTTTCAGGGCCAAAAATTTTCAGGTCCTGAAAACACCTGAAAGTAAACAAAAAATATTCCCGCTTGAATTTATCCGAGACCTATAGAAACCCGGAGTCTCTACGACCAATAGCTTCGGAGATAATTGGGGTTTTGTCCGGCAACCAGAAAAACCAAGATGGCTTCCAGAAGCTAATTCCGTCGTTTCCGAAGCTACTGGGGGCAAGTTTGGGCTTAATCTAGACACAAAACACTTCCTGGAGATGATCCTAGGGTCAAATTGAATAAATATCTATTTATTTAGATTTTATGCCAAAAAATAGGTAAAATTTTAATAACTTTATAACTGTGCTAAATAAAAATTTGGAAAAAATTGTATAATTTGTATTAAATATAGGGCTTTCTAATAAGATACTAAAATTTTAATTTTTTAACAAACTGTCACATAAAAATTTGGAAAATTTGAAAATTTTGAAAAATCTTTAATATTTCGGAAAATAATAATAGGAAAAATCTTAACTTAATGTAGGGTTCTTCTCCTGGTAAGCGCGCAGCAGGATCAGCGATAAAAAAGTAGGGTCCTGCCTGAAGAATTTTCAGTAGAGCGGGTCAAAGTTCCAATCTTCTAATTGAATTTTCTTTTTTCCCCGTTGAGGTAAAAATCTGGTCAGAGTGTTGTTTATCTCGCCTCAATGGGGTCCGTCTCCTGCCAAAAGATGAGGTCTCCGTAGTATCAGAATCGTCAACCGCGTGGTCCAATTTGAGGTTATGTTGCTTGGTTTTCCGTGGTTTTCTCAGCGTTGCGTAGGTGGAATTTCGCAACAGTGGTGTCAAAAGAAGCGCCTCTGCGCCCCCAAAACTGCTGCGTCGGAAAAACAGCAAGGCAGCGAGAAACCCCAAAGTTATAGAGCTCCGTAACTTGCAAAACTGCTAAGTTTTTTGGTTTTTCCAAGTTAACTTTTCACTGGCACTTTTCCGGAAACAACTGCTGTCATTAAACTATGCGCTGCACAAATACGCAACTTTTGAGGTATCGCACGACTCTCTATCACGAAAAAATACCGGTCAAACGAATTTTTAAATGCGGAGCAGCTCCAAAAACGATCCGATCGCCACGAGGGTCGGGGGGGAACTGGGTTAGGTTAGGTTAGGTTAGGTTAGGTTAGGTTAGGTTAGGTTAGGTTAGGTTAGGTTAGGTTAGGTTAGGTTAGGTTAGGTTAGGTTAGGTTAGGTTAGGTTAGGTTAGGTTAGGTTAGGTTAGGTTAGGTTAGGTTAGGTTAGGTTAGGTTAGGTTAGGTTAGGTTAGGTTAGGTTAGGTTAGGTTAGGTTAGGTTAGGTTAGGTTAGGTTAGGTTAGGTTAGGTTAGGTTAGGTTAGGTTAGGTTAGGTTAGGTTAGGTTAGGTTAGGTTAGGTTAGGTTAGGTTAGGTTAGGTTAGGTTAGGTTAGGTTAGGTTAGGTTAGGTTAGGTTAGGTTAGGTTAGGTTAGGTTAGGTTAGGTTAGGTTAGGTTAGGTTAGGTTAGGTTAGGTTAGGTTAGGTTAGGTTAGGTTAGGTTAGGTTAGGTTAGGTTAGGTTAGGTTAGGTTAGGTTAGGTTAGGTTAGGTTAGGTTAGGTTAGGTTAGGTTAGGTTAGGTTAGGTTAGGTTAGGTTAGGTTAGGTTAGGTTAGGTTAGGTTAGGTTAGGTTAGGTTAGGTTAGGTTAGGTTAGGTTAGGTTAGGTTAGGTTAGGTTAGGTTAGGTTAGGTTAGGTTAGGTTAGGTTAGGTTAGGTTAGGTTAGGTTAGGTTAGGTTAGGTTAGGTTAGGTTAGGTTAGGTTAGGTTAGGTTAGGTTAGGTTAGGTTAGGTTAGGTTAGGTTAGGTTAGGTTAGGTTAGGTTAGGTTAGGTTAGGTTAGGTTAGGTTAGGTTAGGTTAGGTTAGGTTAGGTTAGGTTAGGTTAGGTTAGGTTAGGTTAGGTTAGGTTAGGTTAGGTTAGGTTAGGTTAGGTTAGGTTAGGTTAGGTTAGGTTAGGTTAGGTTAGGTTAGGTTAGGTTAGGTTAGGTTAGGTTAGGTTAGGTTAGGTTAGGTTAGGTTAGGTTAGGTTAGGTTAGGTTAGGTTAGGTTAGGTTAGGTTAGGTTAGGTTAGGTTAGGTTAGGTTAGGTTAGGTTAGGTTAGGTTAGGTTAGGTTAGGTTAGGTTAGGTTAGGTTAGGTTAGGTTAGGTTAGGTTAGGTTAGGTTAGGTTAGGTTAGGTTAGGTTAGGTTAGGTTAGGTTAGGTTAGGTTAGGTTAGGTTAGGTTAGGTTAGGTTAGGTTAGGTTAGGTTAGGTTAGGTTAGGTTAGGTTAGGTTAGGTTAGGTTAGGTTAGGTTAGGTTAGGTTAGGTTAGGTTAGGTTAGGTTAGGTTAGGTTAGGTTAGGTTAGGTTAGGTTAGGTTAGGTTAGGTTAGGTTAGGTTAGGTTAGGTTAGGTTAGGTTAGGTTAGGTTAGGTTAGGTTAGGTTAGGTTAGGTTAGGTTAGGTTAGGTTAGGTTAGGTTAGGTTAGGTTAGGTTAGGTTAGGTTAGGTTAGGTTAGGTTAGGTTAGGTTAGGTTAGGTTAGGTTAGGTTAGGTTAGGTTAGGTTAGGTTAGGTTAGGTTAGGTTAGGTTAGGTTAGGTTAGGTTAGGTTAGGTTAGGTTAGGTTAGGTTAGGTTAGGTTAGGTTAGGTTAGGTTAGGTTAGGTTAGGTTAGGTTAGGTTAGGTTAGGTTAGGTTAGGTTAGGTTAGGTTAGGTTAGGTTAGGTTAGGTTAGGTTAGGTTAGGTTAGGTTAGGTTAGGTTAGGTTAGGTTAGGTTAGGTTAGGTTAGGTTAGGTTAGGTTAGGTTAGGTTAGGTTAGGTTAGGTTAGGTTAGGTTAGGTTAGGTTAGGTTAGGTTAGGTTAGGTTAGGTTAGGTTAGGTTAGGTTAGGTTAGGTTAGGTTAGGTTAGGTTAGGTTAGGTTAGGTTAGGTTAGGTTAGGTTAGGTTAGGTTAGGTTAGGTTAGGTTAGGTTAGGTTAGGTTAGGTTAGGTTAGGTTAGGTTAGGTTAGGTTAGGTTAGGTTAGGTTAGGTTAGGTTAGGTTAGGTTAGGTTAGGTTAGGTTAGGTTAGGTTAGGTTAGGTTAGGTTAGGTTAGGTTAGGTTAGGTTAGGTTAGGTTAGGTTAGGTTAGGTTAGGTTAGGTTAGGTTAGGTTAGGTTAGGTTAGGTTAGGTTAGGTTAGGTTAGGTTAGGTTAGGTTAGGTTAGGTTAGGTTAGGTTAGGTTAGGTTAGGTTAGGTTAGGTTAGGTTAGTTAGGTTAGGTTAGGTTAGGTTAGGTTAGGTTAGGTTAGGTTAGGTTAGGTTAGGTTAGGTTAGGTTAGGTTAGGTTAGGTTAGGTTAGGTTAGGTTAGGTTAGGTTAGGTTAGGTTAGGTTAGGTTAGGTTAGGTTAGGTTAGGTTAGGTTAGGTTAGGTTAGGTTAGGTTAGGTTAGGTTAGGTTAGGTTAGGTTAGGTTAGGTTAGGTTAGGTTAGGTTAGGTTAGGTTAGGTTAGGTTAGGTTAGGTTAGGTTAGGTTAGGTTAGGTTAGGTTAGGTTAGGTTAGGTTAGGTTAGGTTAGGTTAGGTTAGGTTAGGTTAGGTTAGGTTAGGTTAGGTTAGGTTAGGTTAGGTTAGGTTAGGTTAGGTTAGGTTAGGTTAGGTTAGGTTAGGTTAGGTTAGGTTAGGTTAGGTTAGGTTAGGTTAGGTTAGGTTAGGTTAGGTTAGGTTAGGTTAGGTTAGGTTAGGTTAGGTTAGGTTAGGTTAGGTTAGGTTAGGTTAGGTTAGGTTAGGTTAGGTTAGGTTAGGTTAGGTTAGGTTAGGTTAGGTTAGGTTAGGTTAGGTTAGGTTAGGTTAGGTTAGGTTAGGTTAGGTTAGGTTAGGTTAGGTTAGGTTAGGTTAGGTTAGGTTAGGTTAGGTTAGGTTAGGTTAGGTTAGGTTAGGTTAGGTTAGGTTAGGTTAGGTTAGGTTAGGTTAGGTTAGGTTAGGTTAGGTTAGGTTAGGTTAGGTTAGGTTAGGTTAGGTTAGGTTAGGTTAGGTTAGGTTAGGTTAGGTTAGGTTAGGTTAGGTTAGGTTAGGTTAGGTTAGGTTAGGTTAGGTTAGGTTAGGTTAGGTTAGGTTAGGTTAGGTTAGGTTAGGTTAGGTTAGGTTAGGTTAGGTTAGGTTAGGTTAGGTTAGGTTAGGTTAGGTTAGGTTAGGTTAGGTTAGGTTAGGTTAGGTTAGGTTAGGTTAGGTTAGGTTAGGTTAGGTTAGGTTAGGTTAGGTTAGGTTAGGTTAGGTTAGGTTAGGTTAGGTTAGGTTAGGTTAGGTTAGGTTAGGTTAGGTTAGGTTAGGTTAGGTTAGGTTAGGTTAGGTTAGGTTAGGTTAGGTTAGGTTAGGTTAGGTTAGGTTAGGTTAGGTTAGGTTAGGTTAGGTTAGGTTAGGTTAGGTTAGGTTAGGTTAGGTTAGGTTAGGTTAGGTTAGGTTAGGTTAGGTTAGGTTAGGTTAGGTTAGGTTAGGTTAGGTTAGGTTAGGTTAGGTTAGGTTAGGTTAGGTTAGGTTAGGTTAGGTTAGGTTAGGTTAGGTTAGGTTAGGTTAGGTTAGGTTAGGTTAGGTTAGGTTAGGTTAGGTTAGGTTAGGTTAGGTTAGGTTAGGTTAGGTTAGGTTAGGTTAGGTTAGGTTAGGTTAGGTTAGGTAGGTTAGGTTAGGTTAGGTAGGTTAGGTTAGGTTAGGTTAGGTTAGGTTAGGTTAGGTTAGGTTAGGTTAGGTTAGGTTAGGTTAGGTTAGGTTAGGTTAGGTTAGGTTAGGTTAGGTTAGGTTAGGTTAGGTTAGGTTAGGTTAGGTTAGGTTAGGTTAGGTTAGGTTAGGTTAGGTTAGGGTTTGTTAGGTTAGGTTAGGTTAGGTTAGGTTTAGGTTAGGTTACGGTTAGGTTAGGTTAGGTTAGGTAGGTTAGGTAGGTAGGTTAGGTAGGAGGTTTAGGTTAGGTTAGGTTAGGTTAGGTTAGGTTAGGTTAGGTTAGGTTAGGTTAGGTTAGGTTAGGTTAGGTTAGGTTAGGTTAGGTTAGGTTAGGTTAGGTTAGGTTAGGTTAGGTTAGGTTAGGTTAGGTTAGGTTAGGTTAGGTTAGGTTAGGTTAGGTTAGGTTAGGTTAGGTTAGGTTAGGTTAGGTTAGGTTAGGTTAGGTTAGG
This sequence comes from Melanchra persicariae, assembly GCA_947386135.1. Lineage (NCBI taxonomy): Eukaryota > Metazoa > Arthropoda > Insecta > Lepidoptera > Noctuidae > Melanchra > Melanchra persicariae. Next base: position 20,779 of record OX376649.1, on the reverse strand, counting down.
TTAGGTTAGGTTAGGTTAGGTTAGGTTAGGTTAGGTTAGGTTAGGTTAGGTTAGGTTAGGTTAGGTTAGGTTAGGTTAGGTTAGGTTAGGTTAGGTTAGGTTAGGTTAGGTTAGGTTAGGTTAGGTTAGGTTAGGTTAGGTTAGGTTAGGTTAGGTTAGGTTAGGTTAGGTTAGGTTAGGTTAGGTTAGGTTAGGTTAGGTTAGGTTAGGTTAGGTTAGGTTAGGTTAGGTTAGGTTAGGTTAGGTTAGGTTAGGTTAGGTTAGGTTAGGTTAGGTTAGGTTAGGTTAGGTTAGGTTAGGTTAGGTTAGGTTAGGTTAGGTTAGGTTAGGTTAGGTTAGGTTAGGTTAGGTTAGGTTAGGTTAGGTTAGGTTAGGTTAGGTTAGGTTAGGTTAGGTTAGGTTAGGTTAGGTTAGGTTAGGTTAGGTTAGGTTAGGTTAGGTTAGGTTAGGTTAGGTTAGGTTAGGTTAGGTTAGGTTAGGTTAGGTTAGGTTAGGTTAGGTTAGGTTAGGTTAGGTTAGGTTAGGTTAGGTTAGGTTAGGTTAGGTTAGGTTAGGTTAGGTTAGGTTAGGTTAGGTTAGGTTAGGTTAGGTTAGGTTAGGTTAGGTTAGGTTAGGTTAGGTTAGGTTAGGTTAGGTTAGGTTAGGTTAGGTTAGGTTAGGTTAGGTTAGGTTAGGTTAGGTTAGGTTAGGTTAGGTTAGGTTAGGTTAGGTTAGGTTAGGTTAGGTTAGGTTAGGTTAGGTTAGGTTAGGTTAGGTTAGGTTAGGTTAGGTTAGGTTAGGTTAGGTTAGGTTAGGTTAGGTTAGGTTAGGTTAGGTTAGGTTAGGTTAGGTTAGGTTAGGTTAGGTTAGGTTAGGTTAGGTTAGGTTAGGTTAGGTTAGGTTAGGTTAGGTTAGGTTAGGTTAGGTTAGGTTAGGTTAGGTTAGGTTAGGTTAGGTTAGGTTAGGTTAGGTTAGGTTAGGTTAGGTTAGGTTAGGTTAGGTTAGGTTAGGTTAGGTTAGGTTAGGTTAGGTTAGGTTAGGTTAGGTTAGGTTAGGTTAGGTTAGGTTAGGTTAGGTTAGGTTAGGTTAGGTTAGGTTAGGTTAGGTTAGGTTAGGTTAGGTTAGGTTAGGTTAGGTTAGGTTAGGTTAGGTTAGGTTAGGTTAGGTTAGGTTAGGTTAGGTTAGGTTAGGTTAGGTTAGGTTAGGTTAGGTTAGGTTAGGTTAGGTTAGGTTAGGTTAGGTTAGGTTAGGTTAGGTTAGGTTAGGTTAGGTTAGGTTAGGTTAGGTTAGGTTAGGTTAGGTTAGGTTAGGTTAGGTTAGGTTAGGTTAGGTTTTTTTTTTTTTTTTTTTTTTTTTTTTTTTTTTTTTTTTCTGGCTAGTTCCGCCAACATAATTGGCGCCTATTATATATCTAATCCTCATCCATACTAGTTCTCGCGTATCATGCCTCTCGTACTTTCATGCTGCATACTGTGTCTTTCTTTTATCCATCACCATTTATCCTGTGGGTGGGACTCCCACTTTTATCTTTTTCCTACACTTCTACTTTTATCTTTATTCATTTATCTTAGGGTAAATAATTTCTATAGTTCAGTTTTATTTAACATATTCTTACAACTTACTTTTCTTAGCTTATTTTATACTTTACTTACAGCTATGTACTTAAATTACACAATACTTATAACATTTACATACTTTATCCTATTAACCTACTTATTTTCTAATTACAGTTTTATAGCGCTTATTTCCTATGCTTACAATATTTATATGTACAATATAATATGAAACATAGTTGTTTTATCCTGTTTTATTTTTGTTTATTACTTTCTGGGCTATACTCTCACAGTAGGCTATTAGTATATTCCTATTTTTACTTGACATAACTTCCCCTACCATTCCTCTTTGCAATCTTTTTCCCAGTTCTTGCTCGAGGTTGTAACGTTCCATTGCATAAATTGGACAGTCTAGTACAATGTGCGGGACTGATTCCGATACATCAGGGTCGCAACTGCACGATGGATTCTCCTTACACTTAAAGCGGTTTAAGTATTCTGAGAACCCACCGTGCCCTGTTAAGACCTGCGTGAGTACTCCTGTTGGCCTCACCTGTTTTACAATACGGTAGGCAGCTATGGCGTCTGGAAGAAACATCTTAGTCACGGAGGCCGTCTCGCCCGACACGTATCTCCGGTTCCACTCATCAAGCGAATCCAAACGGATTTGACGCTTGATGAATGAAACCGGACACTGGTCATAGTCCGGCTTCCTCCGTGACAGCAATGCTGCCTCCTTAGCCAGCTCATCCGCGCGCTCATTCCCCGGCAATCCCGCGTGAGCTTTGACCCAGAACAAAGACACAGCTTTGTTCTGGTTCAGTGCATGAGCCAAATTCGCTCGTGTGCGGACCACTAGAGGATGGAGGGAGCCATGGCTTGTCAGCGCCTGCAATGCTGACATTGAGTCGCTGTACAAGCCATAGCTCGTCTCTTTGCGCTTTAGAATTACGTCCGTTGCCTTGCAAATGGCCAGTAGTTCCGCCTGGTAGACTGTGCAGTACGCGGCAAGGCTCAGCTTGAAGTTCTGGACTTCACCCTCATTATCCCACAGAGATAATGCGGCTCCGACCTTCCCCTCAATCTTGCTGCCGTCAGTGAAGATTCGCACTGCCTGCACATTTTGACTGTCCACAAGCTGTTGGTCTGCCAGGCACATGAACTCCAAGGTCATTTGTTTGGCAGGGTGAGATGTCTCTGCAAATTCCACCATACTCTCGATCTCCCGGTCTCCTGGCACAAACCGGGACGACCCTCTCCTTGCCTCATACAGGGCGGCTGCCTCTTGTATGCGGAGGTCTAGAGGTAGTATCCCGGCCAGCACCAGTGCCGAGTTCAGTGAGACTGTACGGTAAGATTTGCAGAGCTTCTGGACGAATCCTCGCTGAACAGACCCTAGCTTCTTCCGTATACCCAGCTTTTTCGTAGCGGGAGCCCAGGCTCCAGCCGCGTACATGATTATCGGTTCGATCGTGGCAGTGTATATTGTGTGAATTATGTCCCGGTTTAGACCCCAGCTGACTTTTGCCGCACGTGATAGCTGCTTGTATATTTCCGCGGCTTTCTTGCAAACGATCTTTGTGTGCTCATTGAACGTCAGCTTATCATCTATTGTTAGCCCAAGCAGTTTCATACTCCTAACCATACCAATGTCGACCCCGGCCATGCTCAGAATTGGAGTGTCGTACTTAAGTCTATTGGTTATTAACATCGCACAGGTTTTGTGCGGTGCAAACCTAAGCTTATTTCTGACGCCCCAACTCTGAACATGGGCGAGGGCTGCATTGGCAGTTCTAGAGACTTCAGCCGCTGTGTCGCCATCCACGACCAAAACTATATCGTCCGCAAACGCTTGAACAAAGAAACTCTTCTTTTCTAGATCTTGCAATAGTGGGTCAAGTACAAGATTCCAAAAGATGGGACCACCAATTGACCCTTGGACACAGCCCTTGTTCGTCTCTCTTGTGCATTCTTCCCCAGCATACCTTAACCTTACTTTTCTGCTGTCAAGGTAACTATCTAGTAGCCTCCTAGTATTTACCGGGCACTTTTCCTCAGCCAGCCTGACTTTGATTGCCGGCCACCAGGCGCTATCGAAGGCACCCTCTATATCCAATGACACCAGGACAATTAGCTTCTTCAGCCTCAACTTATCCTTCACGTGCTTTATTAGAGTATAGAGAGCGTCCTCGGTGCTCTTCTGGGGCATAAAGCCAAACTGACGAGTACTAAACCGCGGCACAAGCTGCCATTTGATCCTCGCCACCACCATCCTCTCCAGGACCTTCCCCAAGACCGGCAGGAGACCTATCGGTCTATATGACTTGGGGTTCGTATAATTTTCCTTGCCCGGTTTTCTGAGGACCACCACCGTTGCCTCTTTCCAGATGTCTGGGAAATGCGCCAATTCAAGGCATTTGTTGTACAGGGCAAGGAAAGCGTCCAGGTCCTGGCAGATCGCTCGACAGCAGATGTCCGACGTAAATCCATCCACTCCGGGGGCTTTCTTGGGATTGAAGTGTTCCACGGCTGTCTTCAGCTCCAGCGGTGTAAATGGTGGGTCATGATATTCATCATGGCACCATTCATTTACCCGTCCGGCTGCTTCTCTAGTTAGTCGGTGATCTGGGTTGTCCTCTTCCTCTGTGTCCTTTGGATAGAATGTGTCGGCGAGTAAGGCTGCCGATTCCTTTGGGTTCAGGAATGCACCATCGCTCGTTAGGGTCAGATCTTCTTGTCTCCTGGTGGTCCCTCTGATGACTCTATAGATGCCCTCCCATAGGCTTTCCCCATCTTGTTTTTCGCAGAAAGATTTCCAACTGGCTACCTGGGCTTTCTTGGCTTGGCACTCATACTCTTCTTTTGCTTTCAGGTACGCGTCGACGACCATTGCTCTCCGGACCGGTGCGGCGTTGCGGACACGGTTCTTCATTCTTGCAACCTCCTTTTTCTTCGTAGCGAGATCCTCGGACCACCATGGAATGGTAACTTTTGCTTTTTTACTAATTTTTGGGATAGCATCGTCGCATGCTTTCTCAATAGCATTTTTATAATTTACTACTAAATTTTCGAGATCTCGTTTATTGTCTATTTGACTTATATATTGTAAAGTTATACCATTTTGAACTTTTTGTTCCCCCAATTTAATTTTAAAGTTTTCCCAATTTGCCTTTTTTGTATTATATTTCCTCATTGTTCTAATTACTCTAATCCCTTTTTCCCTTTCTAATTTTATATGAAATAAAATGGTGTTGTGGTCCGAGCTCGTTGCCCCTGTGTCAACCCGCCAGCCGTCTACCAGGTCAAGTAGGTCAAGCGAGCATGCCGTGACGTCAACGTGGCTCTTGTACACTACGCCGCCTCTAACTGTGTAAAAGGTCGGCGTGTCTCCAGTATTCAGTACCTGAAGCTCCAACTCTTCCAGGGTCCCGGACATCTCTTCTCCCCTGAGGTCTTCTATGGTGCTTCCCCACCAGGTACTCTTTGCGTTCGCGTCTCCCCCTATAAGCAGTTTTCCGGTGCCCAGCTCCAACTTTATTTTGGTCAGCTGATCCAGGTAAGGCCCTATGGGTTGGTCTGGCTCGAAGTAATAGGAGACTACTGCGATTTCCCAGGCTTTGGTTCGGATCCCCACCACGACGATGTTGTTGGTGGTGAGTTTCGGGTAGGGAATGACATCCAGGTCATCGTCAAAGACGGCTATAGCCGCCTTTACCCTCCCACTTCCTTCAACCTCGCACTGGTAGACTCTCGCGCCACGGTAGCTCTTCATACTCCTGGCTCCTCCCACATACGGTTCCTGGATCAGTGCCCATGCGATTGCTCGCTCACTGGCCTCTAAAAAGAGTTCGGTGGTTGCCAGTTCCTTCCTCTGTAGGTTGGCTTGGGCTACTGCATAACTTCTGGTTGGAGTGCCTGCCCTGTCGCCAGTCTCAACTTTAGCAGTACGCTACCCTTGCTCTAGCCAGAACCTCGCATCTCTTTCTGACTGGGCATTCATCGCTAAAGGCGTTATGTTCACAATTCTCCTGCTTTGCGCGCACACAGTTACAGCATGATGGGGCTGTTCCGGCCATCCATTCGGCGCATTGTGACCTCATGTGAGGGCCTCCGCAGTGGCTACACTTTTCGACTTTCTCCTTGCAAAGCCGTCTTCCATGCCCAAATCCGAGGCATAAGGAGCACTGAATCAGTGGCGTCTGGTCAGTCACTCGGATTCTTTGCAGGTCAATGTGAACGGACTGTCGATCCTGCATTCTGCTCCACAATTTAGGGGAGACCCTGAGGACCACATGGTGCGTGTGGGGGTTTCTACTTTTCTTTTTAAAAAGTACCTCTACCCGGTCTTCTTCTTTCGTAAGCTCTTCGAACACATCCTTGTTTTGGTTTCGAAGAGCTTTGATGATGTCTTCGTCTGTGTTGTAGGTCAGGACGTCTTTCAGGACCACAAGAGGATCCTTGTTTTTAATGTCCTCTACCCGCAACACCTCCCCCACACTTGCCAGTCTCTCCTTAATCCTTTCCCTTTCCTCTTCCGTTCTGCATCCTAATACTACCTTTCTGTCTCTTGCCTTTCTAATCCTGTCCACTTTGACCCATCCCTCTTTCGCATCGACCGCTTTTCTAATGTGGTCAATAATTTCCTCCCCAGTTTCCGTCTCCTTAGTAGAGGTGACCACAATTGAGTGGAGCGCTGTCTGCTTTTGTGACTTGATAGGCCGACTTGCCGCTACGCTAGCATAGGAGAACTTCTCCATATTATCTTCGCTAGCTTTTAGTGCCTCTTTCAGCCTATCAAGCTTCTCGCTGTTTTCCCTCAAGTTTCGACTGTGGTCTTCCAAGGCCTTTTTTAGAGATTCAATCTCTACCTCCGTACCGGAAACAACGCTTTCTTCTTGCTCCGTATGCGCTTGTGTCCCCTTGGTTTTCGTTACGATCTTAGGGGGTGGAGCTCGCCCTTTCTCCTGTTCCGACTCTTTTACGAGTAGGTAGAGCCGGTCTGCCTGGGCCTTGACCTCTTCCTTGATTTCCCTCTTCGTTGTTTTTGAGTTCGTCATGTGGGCCTTTATCTTGCTTAGGCATATCCTGGCCTCCATGACCCTGGTTCTTACTGCTGGGGGGCTCAAGTTGACGATCTCGACCGACGCTCGTCTTGGCGGCTCCGGTAGCGATTTAGGTGGAGTCTTTCTTTCCGCCTCTTTAACTGGTGGGGTATCTTTCTTTACCAGCTTCCCAGCCTCCCATTCACCCACACTTTTCCTAACGCTCTGCGAGGAAGGTCCTGCCTCTTCTGCTGCGTTCAGCGGGCTCTTGTTTGGCTGGTTTGCCGGCCTCTTAACTGGAGTGCGTATTCCAATCATATTGTCCTGTATGGATTATGGTATGAACTAGCCCGAACGTCAATGGGGTATTGTAAAAGGATACCCCGTCAAATGTAAATAGTGTATAAAATGTAAATAAAATTGTGTAAATAAGTCAATAAACAATAACAAACAACAAAGTAGGATTCTAACGAATCTTGTCAGTGTAACCGTACGATCCCTCTGTTTCAGATACCTACTGGTGAGCGTGCGCGACTGGGAGGTCAACAGGCTCTACTCGTCGCAATCCACTAATAACAGAATGCACAGGTCAGTAGTATAAATTTATAAAATAGAGATATTTTAGACTTGAGTTTAAGAGGAGGGAGGGCAGGTAGAGGGCAGTCAATATCTGCGCTTGTCAAATTAATACAGCCTCTGTGAGAGTACGGTCCCGTTCTGACAAACAAAACAGTCACACCTTATATCTAACAACAGAAACAACAAATTTTTTTTTTTTAATAATTTTTGTAGAGTCTCACTCTACCACTTGTCTATTAATCGTCAGACTTTGGTCTGACGTCAGTAGGCCTTCGTGAGCAATTTGTCAAAGAATTTTAAACAATTTAAAATCCAAAAAATTTCAAAACTCTACATAGAGTCTCCCTTTACCCACGGCTGGACAGGTCCTTCCGAGCCCTTTCCAATGAACCCAAACACGACTGCCCTAGCCCAAAGGGTTCCCGAGAAAACCCGGTCCAAAATTTTGGTTGCTGGGGTAAAATGGCAACCAGAATTCGGTTACGGGTGGTTTTCTCCGGAACCGTTTGTCCGAATACCACCGTGCTTGGGCTTTCCTGGATGGGCTCGCCGAGACCAATCGAGTGCTGTGGGTTTCAGGCCTGAAAAATTTTGGCGTCTGAAAGCCCCTGAAACGTAGCTTGTCGGGTTGGGAGGGGCCAGCCGACCTCCCAGAAGAAAACCCGAACGTTCTACGACCTCCGGTTCGGGAGTTACCCTAGTTCGAAAATTGATCTGACAGTTCGAGAACTGTCAAAGTCGATTTTCAAACCAGTGCAACTTACCTTCCACCAGTCGCAGAACGGTCGAGTTTGGGCTTAATCGGCTTGTCTCGTCCCGCTCCGACGCGCAAGGTAGTTTTCAGGCGCCTGAAAATTTTCAGCGCAAAAGCGCTTGAAACCCTATAGATCGGGTAGGTTTTGACTCCCCAAACACCACTGCGCAAACGGCAACTCGCTGCGACAACCAGATCCGGAGCTATAGTGGGCCAAACTTTTTCAAGATGGCCGCCCAACTGTCAGATACCGACTTAAAATGGGTATAGCTCCGCAACCGTTTGTCACAGAGAACTGCGGTTTCGAGTGCAGTGCTTGGCTCGACTTCCCCCACCCACCCAAAGTGGTTTCAGGGCTGAAAATTTTCAGGTGCTGAAAATACCTGAAAATAAACACAAAATGTTCCCGCCCGAATCAACCCCAGGCCTGTGGAAACCCGGAGTCTCTACGACCAATAGCTTCGGAGATAATTGGGGTTTTGTCCGGCAACCAGAAAAACCAAGATGGCCTCCAGAAGCTAATTCCGTCGTTTCCGAAGCTATTGGGGGCAAATTTGGGCTTAAACTAAACACAACACACTATCTGAAGATGATCCTAGGGTCAATTTTAATTTATTTCTATTTATTCTAGATTTATGTTAAAAAATAGCTAAAATTTCAATAACTTCGTAACGGTGCTAGATAAAAATATGGAAAAAACGGTATAATTTGTCTAAAATAAAGAGCTTCTAATAAGTAAGTTAAATTTTAAATTTTGAATAATCTATCACATAAAAATTTTTGAAAATTTGAAAATTTTGAAAAATGTACAATATTTAAGCAATTAATAATGGGAAAAATCTTAACTTAGGTAGGCTTCTTCTCCAGATGAGCGCGCAGCAGAATCGACGATAAAAATATGGGGTCCTGCCTGAAGAATTTTCAGGACAGCGTGTCAAAGTTTCCACCTTCAAATGTGTTTTTCTTTTTATCCAGTGAAGATAAAAATCTGGTCTAAATGTTTTTCCCCCTAACTCAGTAGGGTCTGTCTGCTGGTAAAAGATGAACTCCCTGTGACGTCAGGATCAAAAACCACGTGCCTCAAATTGAGGTTATGTGAGGTGGTTTTCCTCAGTTTTCTCCTCGTCGCGCCGGTGGATTCTCGCAGAAATGGTGTCAAAGGAAGCGCCCTTGCGCCCCCGATGCTGCTGTGCCGGAAAATCAGTAGAGCAGCACGAAACGCCGAAGTTATAACACTCCGAAGTTTGCCGCACTCAGTAATTTGGAGGTTTTTCCGAAATAACTTTTTTCCACGTGTTTTCCGAGAAAAACGGCTTTCACTCAAAGATGCACTGCACCGAGACACAACTTTTGATATATCGCACGTCACTGTATCGCGTAAAAATACCGGTTAAATGATTTTTTAAATGCGGAGCAGCTCCAAAAACGATCCGATCGCCACGAGGGTCGGGGGGGAACTCGGTTAGGTTAGGTTAGGTTAGGTTAGGTTAGGTTAGGTTAGGTTAGGTTAGGTTAGGTTAGGTTAGGTTAGGTTAGGTTAGGTTAGGTTAGGTTAGGTTAGGTTAGGTTAGGTTAGGTTAGGTTAGGTTAGGTTAGGTTAGGTTAGGTTAGGTTAGGTTAGGTTAGGTTAGGTTAGGTTAGGTTAGGTTAGGTTAGGTTAGGTTAGGTTAGGTTAGGTTAGGTTAGGTTAGGTTAGGTTAGGTTAGGTTAGGTTAGGTTAGGTTAGGTTAGGTTAGGTTAGGTTAGGTTAGGTTAGGTTAGGTTAGGTTAGGTTAGGTTAGGTTAGGTTAGGTTAGGTTAGGTTAGGTTAGGTTAGGTTAGGTTAGGTTAGGTTAGGTTAGGTTAGGTTAGGTTAGGTTAGGTTAGGTTAGGTTAGGTTAGGTTAGGTTAGGTTAGGTTAGGTTAGGTTAGGTTAGGTTAGGTTAGGTTAGGTTAGGTTAGGTTAGGTTAGGTTAGGTTAGGTTAGGTTAGGTTAGGTTAGGTTAGGTTAGGTTAGGTTAGGTTAGGTTAGGTTAGGTTAGGTTAGGTTAGGTTAGGTTAGGTTAGGTTAGGTTAGGTTAGGTTAGGTTAGGTTAGGTTAGGTTAGGTTAGGTTAGGTTAGGTTAGGTTAGGTTAGGTTAGGTTAGGTTAGGTTAGGTTAGGTTAGGTTAGGTTAGGTTAGGTTAGGTTAGGTTAGGTTAGGTTAGGTTAGGTTAGGTTAGGTTAGGTTAGGTTAGGTTAGGTTAGGTTAGGTTAGGTTAGGTTAGGTTAGGTTAGGTTAGGTTAGGTTAGGTTAGGTTAGGTTAGGTTAGGTTAGGTTAGGTTAGGTTAGGTTAGGTTAGGTTAGGTTAGGTTAGGTTAGGTTAGGTTAGGTTAGGTTAGGTTAGGTTAGGTTAGGTTAGGTTAGGTTAGGTTAGGTTAGGTTAGGTTAGGTTAGGTTAGGTTAGGTTAGGTTAGGTTAGGTTAGGTTAGGTTAGGTTAGGTTAGGTTAGGTTAGGTTAGGTTAGGTTAGGTTAGGTTAGGTTAGGTTAGGTTAGGTTAGGTTAGGTTAGGTTAGGTTAGGTTAGGTTAGGTTAGGTTAGGTTAGGTTAGGTTAGGTTAGGTTAGGTTAGGTTAGGTTAGGTTAGGTTAGGTTAGGTTAGGTTAGGTTAGGTTAGGTTAGGTTAGGTTAGGTTAGGTTAGGTTAGGTTAGGTTAGGTTAGGTTAGGTTAGGTTAGGTTAGGTTAGGTTAGGTTAGGTTAGGTTAGGTTAGGTTAGGTTAGGTTAGGTTAGGTTAGGTTAGGTTAGGTTAGGTTAGGTTAGGTTAGGTTAGGTTAGGTTAGGTTAGGTTAGGTTAGGTTAGGTTAGGTTAGGTTAGGTTAGGTTAGGTTAGGTTAGGTTAGGTTAGGTTAGGTTAGGTTAGGTTAGGTTAGGTTAGGTTAGGTTAGGTTAGGTTAGGTTAGGTTAGGTTAGGTTAGGTTAGGTTAGGTTAGGTTAGGTTAGGTTAGGTTAGGTTAGGTTAGGTTAGGTTAGGTTAGGTTAGGTTAGGTTAGGTTAGGTTAGGTTAGGTTAGGTTAGGTTAGGTTAGGTTAGGTTAGGTTAGGTTAGGTTAGGTTAGGTTAGGTTAGGTTAGGTTAGGTTAGGTTAGGTTAGGTTAGGTTAGGTTAGGTTAGGTTAGGTTAGGTTAGGTTAGGTTAGGTTAGGTTAGGTTAGGTTAGGTTAGGTTAGGTTAGGTTAGGTTAGGTTAGGTTAGGTTAGGTTAGGTTAGGTTAGGTTAGGTTAGGTTAGGTTAGGTTAGGTTAGGTTAGGTTAGGTTAGGTTAGGTTAGGTTAGGTTAGGTTAGGTTAGGTTAGGTTAGGTTAGGTTAGGTTAGGTTAGGTTAGGTTAGGTTAGGTTAGGTTAGGTTAGGTTAGGTTAGGTTAGGTTAGGTTAGGTTAGGTTAGGTTAGGTTAGGTTAGGTTAGGTTAGGTTAGGTTAGGTTAGGTTAGGTTAGGTTAGGTTAGGTTAGGTTAGGTTAGGTTAGGTTAGGTTAGGTTAGGTTAGGTTAGGTTAGGTTAGGTTAGGTTAGGTTAGGTTAGGTTAGGTTAGGTTAGGTTAGGTTAGGTTAGGTTAGGTTAGGTTAGGTTAGGTTAGGTTAGGTTAGGTTAGGTTAGGTTAGGTTAGGTTAGGTTAGGTTAGGTTAGGTTAGGTTAGGTTAGGTTAGGTTAGGTTAGGTTAGGTTAGGTTAGGTTAGGTTAGGTTAGGTTAGGTTAGGTTAGGTTAGGTTAGGTTAGGTTAGGTTAGGTTAGGTTAGGTTAGGTTAGGTTAGGTTAGGTTAGGTTAGGTTAGGTTAGGTTAGGTTAGGTTAGGTTAGGTTAGGTTAGGTTAGGTTAGGTTAGGTTAGGTTAGGTTAGGTTAGGTTAGGTTAGGTTAGGTTAGGTTAGGTTAGGTTAGGTTAGGTTAGGTTAGGTTAGGTTAGGTTAGGTTAGGTTAGGTTAGGTTAGGTTAGGTTAGGTTAGGTTAGGTTAGGTTAGGTTAGGTTAGGTTAGGTTAGGTTAGGTTAGGTTAGGTTAGGTTAGGTTAGGTTAGGTTAGGTTAGGTTAGGTTAGGTTAGGTTAGGTTAGGTTAGGTTAGGTTAGGTTAGGTTAGGTTAGGTTAGGTTAGGTTAGGTTAGGTTAGGTTAGGTTAGGTTAGGTTAGGTTAGGTTAGGTTAGGTTAGGTTAGGTTAGGTTAGGTTAGGTTAGGTTAGGTTAGGTTAGGTTAGGTTAGGTTAGGTTAGGTTAGGTTAGGTTAGGTTAGGTTAGGTTAGGTTAGGTTAGGTTAGGTTAGGTTAGGTTAGGTTAGGTTAGGTTAGGTTAGGTTAGGTTAGGTTAGGTTAGGTTAGGTTAGGTTAGGTTAGGTTAGGTTAGGTTAGGTTAGGTTAGGTTAGGTTAGGTTAGGTTAGGTTAGGTTAGGTTAGGTTAGGTTAGGTTAGGTTAGGTTAGGTTAGGTTAGGTTAGGTTAGGTTAGGTTAGGTTAGGTTAGGTTAGGTTAGGTTAGGTTAGGTTAGGTTAGGTTAGGTTAGGTTAGGTTAGGTTAGGTTAGGTTAGGTTAGGTTAGGTTAGGTTAGGTTAGGTTAGGTTAGGTTAGGTTAGGTTAGGTTAGGTTAGGTTAGGTTAGGTTAGGTTAGGTTAGGTTAGGTTAGGTTAGGTTAGGTTAGGTTAGGTTAGGTTAGGTTAGGTTAGGTTAGGTTAGGTTAGGTTAGGTTAGGTTAGGTTAGGTTAGGTTAGGTTAGGTTAGGTTAGGTTAGGTTAGGTTAGGTTAGGTTAGGTTAGGTTAGGTTAGGTTAGGTTAGGTTAGGTTAGGTTAGGTTAGGTTAGGTTAGGTTAGGTTAGGTTAGGTTAGGTTAGGTTAGGTTAGGTTAGGTTAGGTTAGGTTAGGTTAGGTTAGGTTAGGTTAGGTTAGGTTAGGTTAGGTTAGGTTAGGTTAGGTTAGGTTAGGTTAGGTTAGGTTAGGTTAGGTTAGGTTAGGTTAGGTTAGGTTAGGTTAGGTTAGGTTAGGTTAGGTTAGGTTAGGTTAGGTTAGGTTAGGTTAGGTTAGGTTAGGTTAGGTTAGGTTAGGTTAGGTTAGGTTAGGTTAGGTTAGGTTAGGTTAGGTTAGGTTAGGTTAGGTTAGGTTAGGTTAGGTTAGGTTAGGTTAGGTTAGGTTAGGTTAGGTTAGGTTAGGTTAGGTTAGGTTAGGTTAGGTTAGGTTAGGTTAGGTTAGGTTAGGTTAGGTTAGGTTAGGTTAGGTTAGGTTAGGTTAGGTTAGGTTAGGTTAGGTTAGGTTAGGTTAGGTTAGGTTAGGTTAGGTTAGGTTAGGTTAGGTTAGGTTAGGTTAGGTTAGGTTAGGTTAGGTTAGGTTAGGTTAGGTTAGGTTAGGTTAGGTTAGGTTAGGTTAGGTTAGGTTAGGTTAGGTTAGGTTAGGTTAGGTTAGGTTAGGTTAGGTTAGGTTAGGTTAGGTTAGGTTAGGTTAGGTTAGGTTAGGTTAGGTTAGGTTAGGTTAGGTTAGGTTAGGTTAGGTTAGGTTAGGTTAGGTTAGGTTAGGTTAGGTTAGGTTAGGTTAGGTTAGGTTAGGTTAGGTTAGGTTAGGTTAGGTTAGGTTAGGTTAGGTTAGGTTAGGTTAGGTTAGGTTAGGTTAGGTTAGGTTAGGTTAGGTTAGGTTAGGTTAGGTTAGGTTAGGTTAGGTTAGGTTAGGTTAGGTTAGGTTAGGTTAGGTTAGGTTAGGTTAGGTTAGGTTAGGTTAGGTTAGGTTAGGTTAGGTTAGGTTAGGTTAGGTTAGGTTAGGTTAGGTTAGGTTAGGTTAGGTTAGGTTAGGTTAGGTTAGGTTAGGTTAGGTTAGGTTAGGTTAGGTTAGGTTAGGTTAGGTTAGGTTAGGTTAGGTTAGGTTAGGTTAGGTTAGGTTAGGTTAGGTTAGGTTAGGTTAGGTTAGGTTAGGTTAGGTTAGGTTAGGTTAGGTTAGGTTAGGTTAGGTTAGGTTAGGTTAGGTTAGGTTAGGTTAGGTTAGGTTAGGTTAGGTTAGGTTAGGTTAGGTTAGGTTAGGTTAGGTTAGGTTAGGTTAGGTTAGGTTAGGTTAGGTTAGGTTAGGTTAGGTTAGGTTAGGTTAGGTTAGGTTAGGTTAGGTTAGGTTAGGTTAGGTTAGGTTAGGTTAGGTTAGGTTAGGTTAGGTTAGGTTAGGTTAGGTTAGGTTAGGTTAGGTTAGGTTAGGTTAGGTTAGGTTAGGTTAGGTTAGGTTAGGTTAGGTTAGGTTAGGTTAGGTTAGGTTAGGTTAGGTTAGGTTAGGTTAGGTTAGGTTAGGTTAGGTTAGGTTAGGTTAGGTTAGGTTAGGTTAGGTTAGGTTAGGTTAGGTTAGGTTAGGTTAGGTTAGGTTAGGTTAGGTTAGGTTAGGTTAGGTTAGGTTAGGTTAGGTTAGGTTAGGTTAGGTTAGGTTAGGTTAGGTTAGGTTAGGTTAGGTTAGGTTAGGTTAGGTTAGGTTAGGTTAGGTTAGGTTAGGTTAGGTTAGGTTAGGTTAGGTTAGGTTAGGTTAGGTTAGGTTAGGTTAGGTTAGGTTAGGTTAGGTTAGGTTAGGTTAGGTTAGGTTAGGTTAGGTTAGGTTAGGTTAGGTTAGGTTAGGTTAGGTTAGGTTAGGTTAGGTTAGGTTAGGTTAGGTTAGGTTAGGTTAGGTTAGGTTAGGTTAGGTTAGGTTAGGTTAGGTTAGGTTAGGTTAGGTTAGGTTAGGTTAGGTTAGGTTAGGTTAGGTTAGGTTAGGTTAGGTTAGGTTAGGTTAGGTTAGGTTAGGTTAGGTTAGGTTAGGTTAGGTTAGGTTAGGTTAGGTTAGGTTAGGTTAGGTTAGGTTAGGTTAGGTTAGGTTAGGTTAGGTTAGGTTAGGTTAGGTTAGGTTAGGTTAGGTTAGGTTAGGTTAGGTTAGGTTAGGTTAGGTTAGGTTAGGTTAGGTTAGGTTAGGTTAGGTTAGGTTAGGTTAGGTTAGGTTAGGTTAGGTTAGGTTAGGTTAGGTTAGGTTAGGTTAGGTTAGGTTAGGTTAGGTTAGGTTAGGTTAGGTTAGGTTAGGTTAGGTTAGGTTAGGTTAGGTTAGGTTAGGTTAGGTTAGGTTAGGTTAGGTTAGGTTAGGTTAGGTTAGGTTAGGTTAGGTTAGGTTAGGTTAGGTTAGGTTAGGTTAGGTTAGGTTAGGTTAGGTTAGGTTAGGTTAGGTTAGGTTAGGTTAGGTTAGGTTAGGTTAGGTTAGGTTAGGTTAGGTTAGGTTAGGTTAGGTTAGGTTAGGTTAGGTTAGGTTAGGTTAGGTTAGGTTAGGTTAGGTTAGGTTAGGTTAGGTTAGGTTAGGTTAGGTTAGGTTAGGTTAGGTTAGGTTAGGTTAGGTTAGGTTAGGTTAGGTTAGGTTAGGTTAGGTTAGGTTAGGTTAGGTTAGGTTAGGTTAGGTTAGGTTAGGTTAGGTTAGGTTAGGTTAGGTTAGGTTAGGTTAGGTTAGGTTAGGTTAGGTTAGGTTAGGTTAGGTTAGGTTAGGTATAGGTTAGGTTAGGTTAGGTTAGGTTAGGTTAGGTTAGGTTAGGTTAGGTTAGGTTAGGTTAGGTTAGGTTAGGTTAGGTTAGGTTAGGTTAGGTTAGGTTAGGTTAGGTTAGGTTAGGTTAGGTTAGGTTAGGTTAGGTTAGGTTAGGTTAGGTTAGGTTAGGTTAGGTTAGGTTAGGTTAGGTTAGGTTAGGTTAGGTTAGGTTAGGTTAGGTTAGGTTAGGTTAGGTTAGGTTAGGTTAGGTTAGGTTAGGTTAGGTTAGGTTAGGTTAGGTTAGGTTAGGTTAGGTTAGGTTAGGTTAGGTTAGGTTAGGTTAGGTTAGGTTAGGTTAGGTTAGGTTAGGTTAGGTTAGGTTAGGTTAGGTTAGGTTAGGTTAGGTTAGGTTAGGTTAGGTTAGGTTAGGTTAGGTTAGGTTAGGTTAGGTTAGGTTAGGTTAGGTTAGGTTAGGTTAGGTTAGGTTAGGTTAGGTTAGGTTAGGTTAGGTTAGGTTAGGTTAGGTTAGGTTAGGTTAGGTTAGGTTAGGTTAGGTTAGGTTAGGTTAGGTTAGGTTAGGTTAGGTTAGGTTAGGTTAGGTTAGGTTAGGTTAGGTTAGGTTAGGTTAGGTTAGGTTAGGTTAGGTTAGGTTAGGTTAGGTTAGGTTAGGTTAGGTTAGGTTAGGTTAGGTTAGGTTAGGTTAGGTTAGGTTAGGTTAGGTTAGGTTAGGTTAGGTTAGGTTAGGTTAGGTTAGGTTAGGTTAGGTTAGGTTAGGTTAGGTTAGGTTAGGTTAGGTTAGGTTAGGTTAGGTTAGGTTAGGTTAGGTTAGGTTAGGTTAGGTTAGGTTAGGTTAGGTTAGGTTAGGTTAGGTTAGGTTAGGTTAGGTTAGGTTAGGTTAGGTTAGGTTAGGTTAGGTTAGGTTAGGTTAGGTTAGGTTAGGTTAGGTTAGGTTAGGTTAGGTTAGGTTAGGTTAGGTTAGGTTAGGTTAGGTTAGGTTAGGTTAGGTTAGGTTAGGTTAGGTTAGGTTAGGTTAGGTTAGGTTAGGTTAGGTTAGGTTAGGTTAGGTTAGGTTAGGTTAGGTTAGGTTAGGTTAGGTTAGGTTAGGTTAGGTTAGGTTAGGTTAGGTTAGGTTAGGTTAGGTTAGGTTAGGTTAGGTTAGGTTAGGTTAGGTTAGGTTAGGTTAGGTTAGGTTAGGTTAGGTTAGGTTAGGTTAGGTTAGGTTAGGTTAGGTTAGGTTAGGTTAGGTTAGGTTAGGTTAGGTTAGGTTAGGTTAGGTTAGGTTAGGTTAGGTTAGGTTAGGTTAGGTTAGGTTAGGTTAGGTTAGGTTAGGTTAGGTTAGGTTAGGTTAGGTTAGGTTAGGTTAGGTTAGGTTAGGTTAGGTTAGGTTAGGTTAGGTTAGGTTAGGTTAGGTTAGGTTAGGTTAGGTTAGGTTAGGTTAGGTTAGGTTAGGTTAGGTTAGGTTAGGTTAGGTTAGGTTAGGTTAGGTTAGGTTAGGTTAGGTTAGGTTAGGTTAGGTTAGGTTAGGTTAGGTTAGGTTAGGTTAGGTTAGGTTAGGTTAGGTTAGGTTAGGTTAGGTTAGGTTAGGTTAGGTTAGGTTAGGTTAGGTTAGGTTAGGTTAGGTTAGGTTAGGTTAGGTTAGGTTAGGTTAGGTTAGGTTAGGTTAGGTTAGGTTAGGTTAGGTTAGGTTAGGTTAGGTTAGGTTAGGTTAGGTTAGGTTAGGTTAGGTTAGGTTAGGTTAGGTTAGGTTAGGTTAGGTTAGGTTAGGTTAGGTTAGGTTAGGTTAGGTTAGGTTAGGTTAGGTTAGGTTAGGTTAGGTTAGGTTAGGTTAGGTTAGGTTAGGTTAGGTTAGGTTAGGTTAGGTTAGGTTAGGTTAGGTTAGGTTAGGTTAGGTTAGGTTAGGTTAGGTTAGGTTAGGTTAGGTTAGGTTAGGTTAGGTTAGGTTAGGTTAGGTTAGGTTAGGTTAGGTTAGGTTAGGTTAGGTTAGGTTAGGTTAGGTTAGGTTAGGTTAGGTTAGGTTAGGTTAGGTTAGGTTAGGTTAGGTTAGGTTAGGTTAGGTTAGGTTAGGTTAGGTTAGGTTAGGTTAGGTTAGGTTAGGTTAGGTTAGGTTAGGTTAGGTTAGGTTAGGTTAGGTTAGGTTAGGTTAGGTTAGGTTAGGTTAGGTTAGGTTAGGTTAGGTTAGGTTAGGTTAGGTTAGGTTAGGTTAGGTTAGGTTAGGTTAGGTTAGGTTAGGTTAGGTTAGGTTAGGTTAGGTTAGGTTAGGTTAGGTTAGGTTAGGTTAGGTTAGGTTAGGTTAGGTTAGGTTAGGTTAGGTTAGGTTAGGTTAGGTTAGGTTAGGTTAGGTTAGGTTAGGTTAGGTTAGGTTAGGTTAGGTTAGGTTAGGTTAGGTTAGGTTAGGTTAGGTTAGGTTAGGTTAGGTTAGGTTAGGTTAGGTTAGGTTAGGTTAGGTTAGGTTAGGTTAGGTTAGGTTAGGTTAGGTTAGGTTAGGTTAGGTTAGGTTAGGTTAGGTTAGGTTAGGTTAGGTTAGGTTAGGTTAGGTTAGGTTAGGTTAGGTTAGGTTAGGTTAGGTTAGGTTAGGTTAGGTTAGGTTAGGTTAGGTTAGGTTAGGTTAGGTTAGGTTAGGTTAGGTTAGGTTAGGTTAGGTTAGGTTAGGTTAGGTTAGGTTAGGTTAGGTTAGGTTAGGTTAGGTTAGGTTAGGTTAGGTTAGGTTAGGTTAGGTTAGGTTAGGTTAGGTTAGGTTAGGTTAGGTTAGGTTAGGTTAGGTTAGGTTAGGTTAGGTTAGGTTAGGTTAGGTTAGGTTAGGTTAGGTTAGGTTAGGTTAGGTTAGGTTAGGTTAGGTTAGGTTAGGTTAGGTTAGGTTAGGTTAGGTTAGGTTAGGTTAGGTTAGGTTAGGTTAGGTTAGGTTAGGTTAGGTTAGGTTAGGTTAGGTTAGGTTAGGTTAGGTTAGGTTAGGTTAGGTTAGGTTAGGTTAGGTTAGGTTAGGTTAGGTTAGGTTAGGTTAGGTTAGGTTAGGTTAGGTTAGGTTAGGTTAGGTTAGGTTAGGTTAGGTTAGGTTAGGTTAGGTTAGGTTAGGTTAGGTTAGGTTAGGTTAGGTTAGGTTAGGTTAGGTTAGGTTAGGTTAGGTTAGGTTAGGTTAGGTTAGGTTAGGTTAGGTTAGGTTAGGTTAGGTTAGGTTAGGTTAGGTTAGGTTAGGTTAGGTTAGGTTAGGTTAGGTTAGGTTAGGTTAGGTTAGGTTAGGTTAGGTTAGGTTAGGTTAGGTTAGGTTAGGTTAGGTTAGGTTAGGTTAGGTTAGGTTAGGTTAGGTTAGGTTAGGTTAGGTTAGGTTAGGTTAGGTTAGGTTAGGTTAGGTTAGGTTAGGTTAGGTTAGGTTAGGTTAGGTTAGGTTAGGTTAGGTTAGGTTAGGTTAGGTTAGGTTAGGTTAGGTTAGGTTAGGTTAGGTTAGGTTAGGTTAGGTTAGGTTAGGTTAGGTTAGGTTAGGTTAGGTTAGGTTAGGTTAGGTTAGGTTAGGTTAGGTTAGGTTAGGTTAGGTTAGGTTAGGTTAGGTTAGGTTAGGTTAGGTTAGGTTAGGTTAGGTTAGGTTAGGTTAGGTTAGGTTAGGTTAGGTTAGGTTAGGTTAGGTTAGGTTAGGTTAGGTTAGGTTAGGTTAGGTTAGGTTAGGTTAGGTTAGGTTAGGTTAGGTTAGGTTAGGTTAGGTTAGGTTAGGTTAGGTTAGGTTAGGTTAGGTTAGGTTAGGTTAGGTTAGGTTAGGTTAGGTTAGGTTAGGTTAGGTTAGGTTAGGTTAGGTTAGGTTAGGTTAGGTTAGGTTAGGTTAGGTTAGGTTAGGTTAGGTTAGGTTAGGTTAGGTTAGGTTAGGTTAGGTTAGGTTAGGTTAGGTTAGGTTAGGTTAGGTTAGGTTAGGTTAGGTTAGGTTAGGTTAGGTTAGGTTAGGTTAGGTTAGGTTAGGTTAGGTTAGGTTAGGTTAGGTTAGGTTAGGTTAGGTTAGGTTAGGTTAGGTTAGGTTAGGTTAGGTTAGGTTAGGTTAGGTTAGGTTAGGTTAGGTTAGGTTAGGTTAGGTTAGGTTAGGTTAGGTTAGGTTAGGTTAGGTTAGGTTAGGTTAGGTTAGGTTAGGTTAGGTTAGGTTAGGTTAGGTTAGGTTAGGTTAGGTTAGGTTAGGTTAGGTTAGGTTAGGTTAGGTTAGGTTAGGTTAGGTTAGGTTAGGTTAGGTTAGGTTAGGTTAGGTTAGGTTAGGTTAGGTTAGGTTAGGTTAGGTTAGGTTAGGTTAGGTTAGGTTAGGTTAGGTTAGGTTAGGTTAGGTTAGGTTAGGTTAGGTTAGGTTAGGTTAGGTTAGGTTAGGTTAGGTTAGGTTAGGTTAGGTTAGGTTAGGTTAGGTTAGGTTAGGTTAGGTTAGGTTAGGTTAGGTTAGGTTAGGTTAGGTTAGGTTAGGTTAGGTTAGGTTAGGTTAGGTTAGGTTAGGTTAGGTTAGGTTAGGTTAGGTTAGGTTAGGTTAGGTTAGGTTAGGTTAGGTTAGGTTAGGTTAGGTTAGGTTAGGTTAGGTTAGGTTAGGTTAGGTTAGGTTAGGTTAGGTTAGGTTAGGTTAGGTTAGGTTAGGTTAGGTTAGGTTAGGTTAGGTTAGGTTAGGTTAGGTTAGGTTAGGTTAGGTTAGGTTAGGTTAGGTTAGGTTAGGTTAGGTTAGGTTAGGTTAGGTTAGGTTAGGTTAGGTTAGGTTAGGTTAGGTTAGGTTAGGTTAGGTTAGGTTAGGTTAGGTTAGGTTAGGTTAGGTTAGGTTAGGTTAGGTTAGGTTAGGTTAGGTTAGGTTAGGTTAGGTTAGGTTAGGTTAGGTTAGGTTAGGTTAGGTTAGGTTAGGTTAGGTTAGGTTAGGTTAGGTTAGGTTAGGTTAGGTTAGGTTAGGTTAGGTTAGGTTAGGTTAGGTTAGGTTAGGTTAGGTTAGGTTAGGTTAGGTTAGGTTAGGTTAGGTTAGGTTAGGTTAGGTTAGGTTAGGTTAGGTTAGGTTAGGTTAGGTTAGGTTAGGTTAGGTTAGGTTAGGTTAGGTTAGGTTAGGTTAGGTTAGGTTAGGTTAGGTTAGGTTAGGTTAGGTTAGGTTAGGTTAGGTTAGGTTAGGTTAGGTTAGGTTAGGTTAGGTTAGGTTAGGTTAGGTTAGGTTAGGTTAGGTTAGGTTAGGTTAGGTTAGGTTAGGTTAGGTTAGGTTAGGTTAGGTTAGGTTAGGTTAGGTTAGGTTAGGTTAGGTTAGGTTAGGTTAGGTTAGGTTAGGTTAGGTTAGGTTAGGTTAGGTTAGGTTAGGTTAGAGTTAGGTTAGGTTAGGTTAGGTTAGGTTAGGTTAGGTTAGGTTAGGTTAGGTTAGGTTAGGTTAGGTTAGGTTAGGTTAGGTTAGGTTAGGTTAGGTTAGGTTAGGTTAGGTTAGGTTAGGTTAGGTTAGGTTAGGTTAGGTTAGGTTAGGTTAGGTTAGGTTA